>VYXF01001786.1:1601-20727 GCA_013397295.1 Polioptila caerulea | reverse complement strand
AAAAAAAAAAAAAAAGCAGAGGCTCCATTTTAAGCCTGTGTGCAGGGAAGTTTGCAGCAGAGCCAAAGATACATTTAATAGACAATAAAATGGTGAGGGAACGTCTCCACTTTTGTTCTGCACACTGATTCTAAATCCCTGCAGGCTTCACATGCCAGCTTGTCCCCACAGGCTTATACAGAGAGTGCTGGGAAAAGGGATTTAATTACAGCCTTGTAATGCTGGAGGGTGTAAGAAGCAATTTCTGCCTTCTTTTCTGTGTCTATGTAGCAACCAGCCCTCACAGACCACATGTCCAGCTGCAGTGTTGGGCATAGCACTGCTGCTGTTACTGAACAAGGAAGTTTCTTGAACAACAGCAAATTGTAACCATCGGCCATTGCTTAAGTGTTACAGCATTCGGAGTGTCTCCGTCACATTCAAACCAAAATGCCACTGGTGCAATAACAGCTTAAGGGCTCCCGGCCTCTGCCTGCAAAGCTGCACCACTTTGTGGTGCTGAGACAAACACCCTGGGTTCCCCAAACAAGAGATCTGGTCCAAGCAACCTGGTCCAGAAGTATTGTCCAAAGTTTCCCCACCGGCTGCACATGTCACCTGTCACAAGAATGATGAGCAGCATTAACATCACTCTCTTGCTCCATTGCAGAAGGCAGCTGTGATGAAAATGGAGCCTAAGGATCTGGGTAACTCAAAACAGAGTTGGATCCTATAAGTGAGCACAACACATCCCTTCAGAAACTTGAATTGCCCTTTAAAATTATTTTCCTAATCAGCTGAGTCCTCAAGTCTTGCTCTGTGTCCAGAATAAACTGAAAATCACAGCTGAATTTAACATAAAATTAAGGAAGGAAATGTAGTGATATAATTTATTGCAGAAGTGTCTTATGACTAAATAAAAAAAGATCTTCTCATAGAGACAGAGTTTTGGTTGACTGTAGCGTCTTGAGAAAAGTTACTTTATTTTGGATTAAAGGGAAACATCAAAAAAAAAAAGCAAAGTATTTTGAAAAATATATTGAAAAAATAAAGTATTCCTACAAAAAACAGCACAAGCATGTATAAAATCCAATGCCTCACTTCTATTGTGCCAAATGGTAGCTGCCCTGCAGGCATCTGGAATTTCAAAACTTCTAATCCCATGGAAATAAATTCTCTGTAATTTTTCTCATAACAACTTCATTTTTTCATAGGAGTTGACTGTATGTTAAATGGCTGCTTCTCAAAACAAATAAAATTCAGAGTGTGCCCTTTTACCAGCCTTGTGGTGGGGGAAAGACAGGACCACTAACAGTTTGCCTTTCATACTAAATAGAAATATCTTGCCAGACACCGAGGAACTGGGACCAGTGGGACCAGGCACACAAACTGCCTCTATGTCACACTTTTACTATACCTGCTGTGATAGAGCAGATAAATCCTTGTTCCTCACAAGCATTTTGCATTTTGGCTTGGGAAAGGCTGCTGCATTTTCAGTGAGAGAGAGGGCAGATAAGGAGTAGAGAGCTGGGGCACTGCCTGGCTGCTTGGGCAGAGCTGCAAGGCAGAGAAGTGAAGTGAAAGTCCCAGAGATTAATTGCGAGCTCTTCTGAGCACTCCTTGGCTGTGGAAGTTCCCTGCTGCCAATGCTAGATGTGTTCAGGCCCAGTACTGCAGTTTTCTTCTGGAAAGAAGGAGAAGAAAATGAAAGGAGCTTGCATTTGACCATTAGTCTAAGCAAAACTCAGTACTGCCACAGTGAACAAGGCCCCAGAACCCCACTTTCTTAAAAACAGGAATGACTGAAAAGAGAATCCAGTGTGGTGAGATATTGAACACGACTTGCTTGTATCCTGCCCTCCCCCTTGTGCACTTCCCCCATTTACCAGTGGCAGAGGCACAGGATGCATGCAAAGGTGAGCCATGAGAAATCCTCAGCGTCATGAAGCAAGATTCTTGGAATACCTTGCTCAGATCCTGAAGCTGACATTGCTCCGTACTGTTCCCTGCAGGATTCAGGCTTGTGCAAGCTGGTTTCTTTTCTAATTTATGTGCCAACTTGAAAATTGTGTGGCTGGGTCACAAACAGATTTGTTTCTGGTATTGCTTTTGCAACCATACAGCCTTAGATGGCCATTGGGGCTCGAGTGGTCTTGCATCTCTGAAGGGAGGTAAGAAAATCAGCGTTCATGGCTGTTACATCAGACAAAGAGTTGGATCTGGGCCTTCTCTCAGAGAATTAAATCAAATCAGAGAAGTAAATCAAAATGGCAGCTCCTCTTATGTCAAAAAACCCACAGCTTAATGAAATCTTGTCTTTGCAGGCCAGAAATTCTGCCGGTGTCTGGAGAAGTACATTAAGAGAGAGGTATTGAGGGAGCTGAGGTGCTAAGGCATGAACTACTGGGAAAGCTCTGAACATGAAAAGACTCCATGAATCAGTTATAAATTAAGACTGACCTCTCATCCATCCATCAGGAGCCTTCCTTGCTCCAAAATTTGGGCTGCTCTCTATCCATATGGGAGGTGATATTGATAAGCAGAAAAAAGTAATGTTTGCTTCAAATGTTGTTTTTGGATAGAGAGCACGGGTTGAGAAGGCGCAGAAGGAAACACAGGAACTGCCATCGCTAACAAAGAAATGCAGATTTCCAAGCCATCTCTGCCCAGCCCCGGGTGGGAGGTTTTATTTCTGCGTTGGCTTGGAATTTGTAGTTGGTCTTGTCAAAAGATGATGGCTGTGTTGGAAATTAATATTTAGCAACCTCTGGTTGACTGGTTGAGGTTTTTCGGTGAGAATTATTGGTTCTTTGAACAAATTTTGAAAATGGGCCCTCACAGAAATACAACCATATCAAATTGTAATGAGATACTCTTGCGCCTTGCACTTGAGCCTTGCCAAGAGAGGTCAAAAATGTGCACATACATTACTTAAATGTAGCCGAGGTTTTCCCGCAGACTGAAAATACCTTCAAAGCCAGGCAGAAGTCGGTATTCCAAAATATGATGTTTTTTAAAGGAGTCTGGGTCAGAGCCACAGTTTTGATAGTAACAGCACCTCTGCCGGCAAATGCCCTGAGCCTGATTTACAGCACCATCAGCAGGCACTGCCCTGTGCCTCTTTTGGAGGGGCTAAGAGAGGGCACAAGGGGTAAAAACAGCATTGTGTCGTGCCACGCTTTGCCCGGGCCGTGAAAGTCGTGTCGGCGTGATGCAAGTGGGCGAGAGGAGCGGCTGGCAGCGATGCTTCGGCCGCCGAACTCCCAAGGCGGCGGCTGCGCTGCCTGGCTCGGCAGCGCCCGCAGCCTCGCTCCCTCCCTCGGTATCCTTCCCGCTGGCCCCAGCCACCTCCTGGGAGCTGCGGCCCCTCGGTGACAGCCCCGGCACAGCCGGCGCTCCGCTCCGCCGGGCACGGCGCGGCTCCGCCCCGCTCGGGAGGCGGCCGAAGGTTGTTCTGGCCGTCCTTTGGAGCTGGGAGTGCTCCGCTCCCGCCGCCATTTGCTCCTTCCTGCTGAGTGTCCTTGCCGGGCAGGGCTGCGGCTCCCGCTGGAGGTGCCGGTGGCCGGGTTTTAGGGAGCGATGACAACGGTGCGGAGAGAGGCGTTCGGACGGATGCCCCCGGAGGAGGGAGGCGGAGAGGTGGAGAAGTTCATCTTAGAGTCGGACAGCGTGAGAGTGGAGATCCTGTCTTTTGGGTGCATCATCACCACTCTGGAGACAAAAGACAGGGATGGGCAGTTTTCAGATATTGTCCTAGGATTTGACACTTTGGAAGGTGGGTCTTAATATGTTTCTTTGAAAAAAAAAATTAAAAATTACCCCCCCCACCCCCCAATCAGGCAATTTAACCAGCACTTACTGGTTTATTGCCACACTGCCTGATCTGCTTGTAAGGCCCCCTCCCCAAATTATGGGCTGAAGAGACACAATTCCTGCTGCCTCTCCTGGGCTGTGTGGTGGCTGTGGAACAGGGACGCTGGTGGCAATGTGCCACTCTGTTGGGCCAGCTCTGAGCAGTGACAGAGGCCTTTTCTTCAAACCTGCAAAGAATACAAATTCCCATCAGGCTGTGCTAATCAAAGATGTGCACGACTAATGAGTTGTGTGTCCTGTGAAAGGCTGGGACTGCAGTCACCCATTTGGTCCTGGAGGGAAGCCGAGAGAGACACCTCTGAGTCCCTAAGCACTCCTGGAGACTGCCCAGCCTGTTCCAGTGGTTCTGTTTAAGCGTGTGCTGTTTCTCCGGCCAGGTTACACGAGGAAGCACCCGTTCTTCGGTGCTGTCGTAGGCCGTGTTGCCAACAGGATCGCAAACGGGAGGTTCAAGCTGGACGGGAAGGAATATCAGCTGTTCCTCAACAACGGGCCCAACAGCCTGCATGGAGGAGGCAAGGGATTTGACAAGGTGAAAATCCCTGTGTCTTGTCAGCATGCAGCCTGTGGGGTTGTGGTAAGAGGGTGTGATGCCTACACCTCTGAACCCTGTAGCATTTTCTGGTGGTTACTGAGTTGAATCAACTCAGAAAGTGCCGTGAGTGCAGGAATGGGGGGAAGTGAGACAGATCCTGTGAGCTGCTGGGTTGGCTTGTCTTTGCCTGTGTTTGCAGGGCTCGCTTATGTCATCCTTAGATGCCGAACAGAGGGTTGCTGTGCTTCCTCTGTGTGACTGTAGCCCTGAACCTCATGAGCCCAGTTCTGACAGGGTTGTTCTGGACAAGGTACTGCTTCTGTAGAGCCTGGGCTGGGACACAGCAGTGAGGACTCGGCCTCAGGAGCAATGGAGGCTCCTGAGGCACCAGCTGCACCACCCTGGTGTGTGTCATGGAGTTGTGCCGGTGCCCAAAAAAAGTTTCCTGGGGAACAGTGGTCTGTCCATGCACACTCATTTCCACCTGCAGTTTCACGGCTGTTACCTGCCCATAACTCCTCCCAGAGTCAGAAGGACTGAGTTTGCAGAAACTTATCATTGCTGCTCGCCTGTGACTGCACTCCCACATAAGGGGAGAGCAGGGTGGTGCTGCAGGTTCAGTCATTGCATTGCCCCCTTCTGTGCTGCTTTCATCCTGTGACAGCATCCCCCAGGCTCTCACTCTGACTCACAGCAGCAGTGGGGGATTAGATCAGGCCTGCAAAATGCCCCAGGATCCAGGACCACTCTCTCTCCTTCCCAGCCCTCTCCTATGATGTCCTGAGATGAAACAACCTTTCCCTGGACCCAGGGCACTCAACCTTTTCTCTCTCCTCCCAAGAGCTGCTGCTCAAGTCAGATATTTGTGGTACAGGTGGTAAGAGCAGTGAAGGATCTCTTCTCTTGAAAGCCTTGCTGATAACCCCGCTCTATTGTAGAGCAGGCTCACAAGTCTCTGTTTTCCTGAAGCCTTGGGCTTTGTTGGATCAAGCGTATTTGTAACCAGCAAGTAGCTGATCCACCATTTTCCCCAAAGAACACATGAATGTGGTGGTGCAGCTGCTTTTGTGGGGTTAATGAGGTTTTTTTGTGGAAGGAATCCAGGCTGATGGGACAAAAACCAGGGTGCCTGGGAAAAAAGTCACAATGTGAACTAATAGGTTGGGATGAAATGCTCCTCAGCAGCCTTAGAAAAAAAAGGGAATACTGGGGATGGCTTGGCTGTTGTACTCCCAAAGAGGACAGTGTGGTTGGTTTAAAGTTTCTTTATACACCCTGACACCTATGAGCTGGAGCTGAAAACAAGCATTTCTTCACACCCAGGGCTTCCAGACTGTGTTCTGTAGGCAGGGGATGTGATCTCTTCTGCTTTTTCACCTTGCATGCTGAAAGCTCAGCAGCTTGCTGCAGAAAAGGCAGTGACATCTCCCAGCCAGAGCTTTGTGTCCTCTGGTCCACAGGGCACATTTGGATACCTGCCCAAGACCCCCTCCAGCCAGGAAACACTTACTCTTCAGTGACACTCTGAGCCCTAACTGGTCAGCCCTAAAAAAAAAACCACACACTGGCATTTGGTTGTGATTATCTTGGTAATTTTCTGAGCTTTTCCTTATCTTGCAGACATCAGTGGTGTGGTCAGTATGTGGTCTTATGAGAGCAGCTTCCAGCTGCACTTATAGGACAGCAGCATGTGACCACAGTGCTGGGGGACTTCAGAAAATAACTCTTACCTTAGGAAAAAATAGTGATACGTGTATGCTTCCTGGACTTTATTAGCATTTTCTTCAAAGAACTTAAATAGAAACTTGTATTTAAAAAACTGCAGCATCCTTACAGCCGTGGTGGCTGCAGTCAAACTGCACGCTGTGCAGGAGGGCCTGCTCTGCAGCCAGGTGCATTTGGTGCCCTCAGGTTCTGTGTTTGGTGAAAATGCTGGGTTTTGACCGTGCCCCATGTTGGTGATCTCTGTGCAGGACATGAGAGAGACCAACTCAACAGTGTTATCTTTCCCCTGTTCCTAAATCTGTCCACTTTGATTAGACAGTAACTATTCCTTAGGGAAATGTGAAGCTCCAGAGAGCCTCTTGTTGCACATCCATCCTCTCAGCATGAGGCCCATGGTCAGGGCCAAACAGGCTGTCTGAGCAGCTGTGTACAGTGTGCTGGCTTGCTTCCCTTGCCAGCATGTTTGGCTCCAAGCTGAGCACTGGTGCTGGTCTCTGGCAGGGACAAGAACTGAAGAGGTCCTAGCTCTCTGGATGTGTCTGACAGCACATCTGGTACCATTTAACCCAACCCCAGCTCCTGGGCTGGAGCTCCCGGTGTGTTCTTACGCTGTCCTAGAAGCCAGTGCCTGGGTGGCAGCTTCTTGAAGTGGTGTTGTGCATGAGAAGGTCCATGGAAAGGAGGGTAAGTCCAGCTTCAGGGCAAAAATAAAAAGTGAACTCTCAGGCATGGAATTACACAGGCTGGAACAAACCTCTCGTCAGACTGCCAAATTGCCTAGGTTTTTTGGCTGCTCAGTGGAAAGCTTGTTCCCTGCCAGTGGTCCTGGCTGACCAAGAGCAGGCTGGTGCTTGTGTTTTCTTTGGAAAGGTGATTGAAAAAGCCATTGTTTCAGTGCAGCATCCCTTGAGTGCCTTCTGTCCCTGTTTTTTGCCCAGCCTGGGGCAGAGGGAATGGCACTGTGTTCCAATTCCTGCCCCACTGAAACCGTGTTCCTTGCAGGTTCTCTGGAGCCCCCAAGTGCTCCCGAATGGTGTCCGCTTCTTCCGGCTCAGCCCTGACGGCGAGGAAGGGTACCCTGGTGACCTGAAAGTCTGGGTGACCTACACCCTTAGTGACAGGGAGCTGGCCATCAACTACCAGGCCCAGACCAGCAAGACAACCCCCATCAGCCTGACGAACCACGCATACTTCAATCTGGCAGGGCAGGTAAATGTGGGGAGATGGGCCCCATGGAGACACACTGTGCAGGGGAAGAAAGCTTGGGGGCCCATGGGATGATCATTGGGACCAACGTGCTGGTCTGGGGACACATCATGGTTTTGGGGACACAACAATGAAGGTTGTCTCTGTGCATCATGGACTGCATACAGGAACAGGACTGAATCACGTGGACCTCAGCTGAGGATGCATTGTCTCAGTGCTTCTTGAATAGAGACATCCAACTGAGCATGTTGGTGTGTAACTGGGGAGTTTCCTTTTGTGTGTAACTAGGGAGTTTCACTCTCTCCTGGTCCCTTGGGAAGATTACAGAGGAGTTGCCAAGCTGGCATGCCCTAATGGTGGCCTGGCATTTCTTAGTTGTATTCTGTTGGCATTTCTGAGAAGGTGGTGCAGATGAGATCAGGGCCTGGAGTAGCAGCACCAAAATACCCAGGTCAAAATGAGCAGAAGAAACATTGTGAGAAGGGCATGTGAGACAGACAGGATTGCAGAGTAGCAAGGTTGCAGCAGCAGGATGCAGAGGGCCCACACACACACACCTATACAGGATCTTCTAAACCACACAAGACAGTGAATTGCAACTCTGTTTTAATCTCACAGTTTATAACTGGGCTTGGAGAAAAAGGATCTGAGAAATAAAATGTTGCTGGGCAGAGCCGTAGGATAATAGTGTGCGGTCACATTTGGATGTGAGACAAAGGCCCTTAAAAGTGTTTGTGAGAGATAAGCCAGCCCCTCTGAGCAGGAGCTGTGCCCAGGCAGCAGCCCTGAGAGTGGCTGTGCAGTTTTTGGCATACCCTCTGCTGGTGCTACCAGAGGTGCAGTACTACCAACACTTGCAGTGTGCAACTTAGGCATGTTCCAGAGGAACAGGAGACATTTGGGCAAGAAATTGCTGCTCAGATCAGACAGTGACCTGAGTGCTCAGCTTTGAGCCTGCTCCCCTTCCAGCCCAGCAGGTTCCCTACCAGCATCCCTGAGGCTGTGGAGGAGGAGCACTCCCCCCGCAGTGATGCAGATGAGACAGGAAGATGGGTTGCATTTCCCCTTGCTTGCTTCCTTCCTCTTCTCCCTGCTGCTATGTGCTCAGTACCCAGCATGTTTTGCTAGTCGGTCTGCAGGGTGGTAGTTCTTGGTGAGGTACAAGTACAGATTGATGGTCTCATCCCTGTGGGATTTACAGCTCCTGGGGCCTGTGAAGGTTTTTCCCTGTGCCAGTACCTTTGTCCTGTGCCCAAGGTCAAGGTGGAATGAGTGCCAGGAGGTGCTCCAGGCACTACCAGATCAGCTGGGGCACCACTGTGGACTGTCACTTCACAGCTGTGCTTAAGGCTGCTTGAACAGTGTCTGCAACAGGAATCCCAGCATTTCCCATCCTCCTGCAGGGCTCCGGGTATGTCTATGACCACAAGATCTCCATTGAAGCAGATTCCTACCTGCCTGTGGACGACACCAAGATCCCTACTGGTGGGTGGTGCAGCGCTCGCGGCACCAGGTGGAAGGGATCTTTCTGAGCAGTGCTGGTGGGTGTGGGCAGCAGCACAGCCTGGCAAGGGGACACGCCAGCACCCAGGGGACCCAAGGCACAGCGGGGCCCTCACCTTTGGGCGCAGTCTCACTGCACCTGAGCAGGGTGGGCAGAGCCAGGTGCTGGTAACCGAGTCCATCACCAGCCCCAGGGAGCAGGCAGGAGCAGCAGGAAATGGGGCCAGAGGTGCATGGGATGTGAGGCTGTTATGTGGGTCCATCTGGGAGAAAAGCTCTCTGTGGTGCCTCGAGGAGTGGATTCCTGGTCCAGGTGGCTTCTGCTCAGCTTGGTGTGTCCTGCTTGTGCACAAGTAGGGGAAGAGCTTAAGGCCATACCCAACCCAGTGCCCTGCTTCTCCCTGCTGCTTTCACCATGGAGCTGTTTCACATCTTAATTGTGGCCAGGTTGCTACCCTTGCATTTTGCAGTTCCTTCTTGTGTGGGTAGTCTTAGTCCTGGGGTGAAGATAAGATTTGTGCAATTATTAAAGATAGACCCCTTGTGTGCAATGCCTACTGTATTTTATGTATGTGCCTGAATTGGAATGGTTTCATTTTTTTTTCAAGGTGTTTAATCTGCCCTCCATGCAAATCCCCTCACCTTTGGGTTGAGGTGACTGTTTTGCACTGTGTTTAGTGTGTCCTGGAGTTGTTTGTGCTGCTTTATCACAGGACACTGTATGCCCACAGCAGGTCTTAACAAGGACAAGATAGAAAATGCTGATTTTGTACACATATAAACTTTTCTTTCTCCTTGTCTGTGCTTTGTCCCTGCTAAGAACAGCAGTGTCCCCAGGAGCTGCCAGCTGTGCTGGGGGACAAGGTAGGGTTTGCTGGCATGTGGGTGAGTGGCTGAGCCTCCTGTTCTCCTTGCTTAGGGGAGGTGGCTGCCGTGCAGGGCACTGGATTTGATCTTCGGCAGCCTGTGGAGCTGGGAAAGCACTTGCAGAAGTTTCACCTGGATGGCTTCGACCACAACTTCTGCCTGCATCAGGGGCAGAATCGACGCCTTGTGGCCAGGTAGGCTGGGACCTTGGCAAGAGAGCCAGGGGGTCCCCATTCAGCCACCTGTGTGATCCTCCACTGGCATCTCCACAGGGTTTTCCACCCACCCACCGGCAGGACCATGGAGGTTCACACCACCCAGCCTGGCATCCAGTTTTACACCGGGAACAACCTGGATGGCTCCCTGAAGGGCAAAGGTGCTGCCACGTACCCCAAGCACTCGGCCTTCTGCCTGGAAACACAGAACTGGCCTGATGCTGTTAACAAGGTGAGCTGTCCATTACCCTCCCATGGGTTACTTGGGTCCTGTGGCAGGGCACAGACCCCCACCACCTTCCATGCCTCTGGGACTCTAAATGTAGAAACAGAGTCTGCTTGTCAAGGGGACACTGCAGACACCAGAAGTGAGGCAGGCACAGGTGACAGTGGCTTTAGAGAGGGGTCAGTCAGCACAGCAGGGACTGGCTCTGTGCAGCCCAGCTTCCCAAAGGTGCAGAGTCTAGAGCAGATGGCCCCACTGGGGCATTGCCACATCCTCTTATACCTGAATAATTCCTCACAGCCTGAATTCAACCAGCAGTAGGGCTCACCCACTCAGACCACTGGCAAGTGCTGCTGGAAACCAGCACCCAGAGCTGTGGGAATATGCCTTGGGAAGAACAAAGGGGTGCAGCCATTCTTTTGAGTCCCACGGAATGCGCTCGCAGTTACTGATGTGCTGCTGCCTCTCCCCAGCCTCACTTCCCCAATGTCCTGCTCCATCCGGGTGAGGAATACAACCACACCACATGGCTCGTGTTCAGCACTGCTTGAGGAGAAGGGCTGCTGACTCCCACCACTGAGAGGGGTAAGTGCCTCCAGCAGCTGAGCCAGAAATCCTGCCAGGTGCCAAACAGAGCTCTCCAACTACCCGGGGTGATGCATCTGATCTGGGAGCCTTTTTCCTCCTCTGTGTTTTTCACCTGTGGTTGCTGCTGGCTTTAAATCCTGTCACCACCTCTGCTGCTGTCTGTGCAAAGGTCTCACTCTCTTGTCCAGCCTCTCACTCTGGGCACTGGGTTTTGTTTTGCAGTGAAAATGCACTGAAAACACCTTGTTTAGAGCCATGACGTCACAGCTCCAGCTACAGTGAGGGAATATCTGGTAATATTCATGTGGAGCATGTGGGAAGTCTGATGCAGTTGTAGTTGTTACATCTGCTACTTCCATCAAAGTGCTCTCTCTAAGTGGTGTGCAGTGCTCATGCAGGATAGCTTTGAGGAGGATGGTGTGCTGGCATTATCCCAGCTGGCTGCCCTGGATGCTCTGATTAAACTCCTGCGCTCTGCCTTGGTTGCTGGAGTGGGCACACCCATTTAGTCCTGAATATAAAACTGCAGGTGAAAACCCATCATCCCAACACTGTGTTTCCACATGAAATCTCCAAAACCCTCTATCGGGGAACTCTCTCATGAAAACCTCCATGTTTCTGAGGCTTCAGGAAAATTGGCACAAGCCAAGGGATGGCAGCACCATCCTCTAGGGGAGCTGATAGCCCACTCCCCAGGGAAACAGGTAGACAGTCCTTGCATCAGGCATTGTATCCCACCTTCTCCTGCCATGCTGCTGCACCCAGGACCTCCAGCACTTCACCCTGCTTCCTCAGCTGCAGAGATGTAGGAATGCCCTTGTGCCCAGGGGAAGTGCCTGGCCATTGGGCTTGCAAATGTGGCAGCCCTGTCACAGTCAGTTCTGCCTCCCTGACACTGAAAGAAGCGCCCTGTTTCTCTCCTGCTGTGCACAGTAGTGGTCATATTGTCTGTGAGGGCTGGTATCTCTTGGAAAATAAAGCCCACCAACAGGGAACACCAGATTGGAAACCAGGAGAACCTCATTTCCCCCATGAGAGTGGGGTTTGCCCACCACAGTGGAGACCTCAGATACACCTCCCTTGCCCCCCACCCCAGCCTGGGGGGTGTGCACACCCTGCCCAGAGGCACAGGGTCACAGCAGCACGGGTCACACAACACACCCCTGTGTCAGGGGATCTTTTCCAACTGTGGTGAAATCCTACCAAACTCAGGCCGGAGCTCAATTTTGGACAGCACAGAAGCACAGATGCCAACTTTGTCACTCCACCTCTGCACCTTAAA
Source organism: Polioptila caerulea (assembly GCA_013397295.1). Lineage (NCBI taxonomy): Eukaryota > Metazoa > Chordata > Aves > Passeriformes > Certhiidae > Polioptila > Polioptila caerulea. Next base: position 8,728 of record VYXF01001786.1, on the reverse strand, counting down.
GTGCTGGCTGTCCTTCGGCATGGCTGTCCGCACCAGCACAGCCGTGCTCCTTGCTCAGGTTCTCATGTCTGGGTTTAGAGGAACCCCAGCCCTCCCTAGAGAAACCCCAGGCTCTTCTGCTTCTTCCAGTGTCTCTGGGTACTGAAAAACAGGTACCAGTAGAGCTGTCATGTCAGTCTGCAGGTTTATTTTGGAGCAGGTTTGCCTTGAGAGTACAGAAAAGAAAAGGTGATGAAATTCCAGAGCAGTGGCCTACATGTGCCTCTCACCAGGTACACAATGCACAACCAGTAAAATATTCCAAACACGTATCACAGGCTTCAGGCATTTGGGCTAAATCACTGCAGGGTGACATTTGTGTCAGCCCTGCTCTCCCACTGTGGCAGCAGTGGGATTTGGTAAGTACGGCCAGAATCCACCTGGAACACCAATGGCCACGGTGAGCCCCAGCTAAGATCAAAGCACAGCAAGAACATAAAGGCCACATAAGGGCCAGAGGATGCTGCAGCAGAACAGCACCTTCAGGATCTGGACTGTTGACTCATCCACTGGAAAAGCTCTATGCAGTCATTATTAACGGGAAATCTGTTTCTTGAAAACCACACCTTATCCCAGGTGCAACAAAGTTCATCTTGTAACTTTATTTAAGCTGCTCTGCAATGGTTTACACAGTGGAAGCAAACTGCCACTATGGATTTCATTGGAAGCCCAAATAGGCCAACACGGCATTTCAGTGCTTACTTGCTGCTGAAACTGGCCTTTATTTCTGCTACATAGCCAATCCCACCAAAAAGAAAAGATGCTTTTCTCTCCTCTGCCTACCAGTTTTTTGTTCACAGTCCAACACTGTTGCCAGTCCCTTGCTGTGATCTGTGTAGAAGTGCTTTATCATGCAATTCCTTCATACAGAATGAGGACAGTTTGACACACCTATACACAAATAATGACTCCTGCAAGTTGTGTATTTGCTGTAAGAAATGGGCATCATTCAACAAAGCCATCTCCAGGATATGGGCTGCTTTACAAGCACACCAGTTTCTGTGAAGCAGGTTGGAATTCCTGAGGGCAGCTGAGAATCTTTCATTTTAAGGATCTTCCCTCAAAAAACGAAAACACACCTTGAGATATTTTAAAGTTTTCTTTATATCAGTAGCCTAAGGAACTAAAAAAATGCAACAATTGAAAGTAGAAATTGTCAAGTTATTAATGATTTCTATTACCTTTAGAGGTTTCTGCAGATGTTATTTGCTTAAAAGATGTGTTTTGGAGTGAAGTTTATCCCTAGATTTTTGGTGAATCTGTATCAACAGTCAAACACCAGAGAATGAGCTTTGCAGAATAAGCAGATCAGGCAGAAAAATCAACGCCCACTAAATACCAAGGAATGAAAAGGGCATATGCCAATTTTTCTCCATTTGCAGACAGAGATGGATTTTAAATTCCATTTCAAGGAGAGCAGGAACTCATCTTTCACCCAAGACCATTGAACAGTAGATGTGAAAAGTGACTACCTTGAGAAGACACCAGCTGTGATTAGTGATTCCCATTTTAGGTATTTTTCATCCATGTTACATGGCACACAGCTAAAATTACCCAAACATTAACAGAAGCAGCAGGGTTACTACAGAGAAGTTTTAGTTAAAAATACAGGTTTTATTTCAATGTGCCAATAAAAAAGTCCCATATTTTCATATCACAGGAAGTTAATTCAAACAATAAAAAGAGACCTGTGCTAGTCTATTGGTGTGACTAACTCAGAAGACCCAGATCATGCCTAATTTTAGTTGATATACTCTTCTATCTACATTCTTACATTTACAAAGACACCACAAAATCCCTTATAATAATGTAAGCAAAATAACTTTCTTCCTAAAAGATTGACTTCATAACTTTAATCCATTCTTTCAGGACTTGCACTTCGTTGAGGGCTTCCTGATGGTGAACGGCTGAAAGGAAAAGAATCCACAATTAACATTTCAGTAGTTGCTTGTGAGTCACAAATACAGGAAAAAGCAACAGGAGTATACCCAGACTCTGGTTCCCTTTAAGCATTCTTTTTTAATAAAATAACCAATCACTATTGACAAAAGTTAACGGGTTGATGACCTGGAGATAACACTTTTCTTCTTTACTGTTATTTTTAAAATGAGATCACTGTAAGGCCATCTAAAAAGTGTCACTTATAGTGACCTCCAAAGGGGCAACATACTTTACTGTTCTGATACAGCAGCTTGTCAAAACCTATCATGCTGATCACCCAGCATTTATGAGCGCTTATTTATGCCCTTGTGATTGTTTGACAGTAAAGTTGTAAAAATGAACTATTAAAGAATTCTAATTAGGGGAAAAAATGCTGCTGATTCTGTCACTACACATATTCTACATGTTACTCTGTGCATACACAGAGAGAGAGAGAGAAAACTACTGACTTACTGGGAAAGAAAAAATAATCTAACAGCAGTGAACATAACAGGCTTTATTTTCCATTCCTGACTGCTGTGCCAGGTTACTCCATTCTACCTTCCCCAGTGTTAAAGTAGCTTTTAATGAGCGAAATGAAAGCTGATTTCCTATACTTATCCTATGCTTTAAGCTCACCAGTCTCTGCAATCAAACTGTCAGTGAACCAAAAGGAACAGGGGAGCAGACAAAGACAAGACACTGCTACATAAGCCTGAGCATTTATCACCACATATACATATTACATAAAAAATGTAAAAAAGCCACAACCACATTACTGCTGTGAAAGAGATCTCAACAAAATACCTTTCCAGTATTTTCCTACAAGCAGCAGCCAAACTCCTCAGCAGAGATCAGTGCAGATACTACAATGCCAGCTCTATGGAGCCTATGCTATTAGTAGGGAGACCAACGTACCTTCTCTTTGGAGACGCTGACCGGGACTTTGACCGGCTGTCAAAACAGAACAGCATCAATGCAGCTTAAATGTCAAATGCAACCTTTATGTTTAAAACCCCCCCAACCTATCAGAAAGTAAATTACGGGAATCTAGCCAGAACATCTTTCCAATGGTAGTTTCCAGATCAACTTTTACTCTGACTGGGATTCTCCATTCATTTAGCATGGAGATGCATTTTAAGCAACTTTCCTCAGCCGACAAACAGAAAAACAAGGGGTGGGACTAAGGTGAGGCTTTGAGAAAAGCAACATCACCAGATTGATGTTTAATGAAAAGCATTAACAAAGCTCAAGTTCTTTATCTGATGCATAGAAAAATTTAACAGAACTGAGCACAAAGGCACAAAAAATTAGTACTATGCTGAAAACTACAAAGAGTTAATGAAAACCGAGACAGGTAAGGTACACATTCCAAAGAGCTGCAGAGGAAATGTTACAGAATTTCTGTCATGTCACAAAGAGATGAGCGGGGGACCCGTGTTTGGGGGATATTTTTGTAAAGGACCAGTCTCTGTTAATCACACGAATGTAAACTTGAGATGCTACTGCAGGCTCTATGTGAGGCATGCTCACCTCTTAGCCGGCGAGCCAGACTTTGATCTGCCATGAGACCTAGACCTGCAACAAGAAAAAACACAGCTCAGCAGGGAGACTGAGAGCATGCAGGTTCCCACGTTTGGGATAGCAGGATTCACACTCAGCAGATGAGTGCTGTCATGCTGAGTACATAGGATCCTTCAGGTTTCCAGGTTTGCCTGTTAAGTTTCTAAAGAAGTCTTTTTACATGAATGCTGCACCTGTTGCTCTGTACTTTGGTCCCTAGCTGATGACCAGTGTTTGCTGATGCAGGTGGCAGGAACAACCCAAATCCTGACCAGTATTTTCAGAGCTAATAAAAAGCCATGCTCTAAACTTGCAGGCTTTTTTAAACTTGAGCGACATCTGCCACTGCAGTTGCAGATGGCTCATTCCTACAAGAATCCTCTCTGTTAAGTTCATCTTAAATATTCACTTGCTTCAAGTATTTTTTTTTTTTTAATATTTGAACTTAATCCTCATGAAAAAATAATGGAAAACATCCACCTTTGAGACTGTTGCACCACAGCAGCACACTAAAACTGCCCGAAAGCCTCCCTGAAATTTTGAGGTCCCCCATGGAATTGTTCTATATTCCACATCAAAGGCTTTCCACAACAATTTCTAGATGTGTGTTGTGACACTGTCAAACCAGTAAATGTCCTGTACTCATTAAGTCTGTCTCCCTCATGAACTCAGAGCCTGTCTCTGGGTGCAATGCATTCCCTGGACTCTTCTGTAAAAAAATAATCTTTCAATTGCATAAGGATAATTCCTTGCCACTTCTGTCTAGTTGCATATCTGTAACTTCACTTAATCCCTATTTAAAATAAGGACTATTTATAATAATTTTAAAATGTCACTGCAAGTATCCTTTACCCTGCAGAAAACCAGCCTGGTACCAAAAAAAGAAAACAATGATAGCAAAATCAAGATGTTTTCCTCTTTGAGAGTCTGCTGACTGTAGCTGTTTCCTGCTATCACTGACAGTGACCAGTGATAAGCCATGATTAAGTCATGTTGGAACAATCTCTACTAAGATTCAACATGGTTTAGCCACAGGTGTACCCAGTCAGAGAAAGGCACTGCTCAACCACCTTGGGCAACTATCTTCTCTTTTTATCAGCTTCTGGACTATTGGTGTGAGTTTCTGCTCTTAATTAAGCCATCTCATCTTCATCTCTCCTCTCCCTTCAAACTTCGCATCATTGCTTGCTGTCCATCCTCAGAAAATGCCACCTTCAGCTGTGGGCTTTTCCACCTGCTCCTTTTAGCTGAAGCTATCCTGTATTTTTCTGTGTTTCTTCATGGCTGACTGTTCCTTGTTTCAAAGAGCAGCCATTAATCCAGCACATCAGGCACAGGGATAGACTGGGCCATAAGCAATTCTGCATCCAGAGCAGAATTTCCATTAATTCTTCTTGTCAACACACAGTCAGCCCTGCTGCCAGGACAAGGCTCCATGAAGCACAGGCTGCACTGACTATCACGTAAAGTTTAAAGGAACAAATATCATCCTGTGTTCCTTTAAAATATGAATGTTACTCTTGTGACACATTTATTGGTACAAAATAATTCTGACAGGTGTTTATCTCAAATTAAAATCAGCTCCTGCAGGTTGACACTGACTTTCAATAGAGCTAGAATTGCAGCTGTAACACTCAGGACACCAGTAAGCCCTTCAAGACTTGCCTGGCTGCAGACAATAAAGCATTAAGACACTACTGGAAGGGCATCCTGCTTTCTCTGAAAAATAATGGGAAAAAAACACAATCTTGTGTGTGCTACACAAAGAAAAAGAAACATTTGAGATTAATTCTACTTTTGTTAACTGTTAATGCAACCTGATCAAACCAGTATTTGCAATGACTATGGGGACCTAGATGTTAGTGGTGTGCAAAGGAATAAAAAGAGGAATAAAAATCATATCTACTTCTTTTTAAAATGAGAACCCCTAAGTTAGTGGAGGAAAAACACATATTTTTCTGGAAAAAAATGTTAACAGTTGTTAGAGAGTCTAAATAGACTTTTAAGCAACTTTTACCAACTATGTATAGTCACATACCTGCTTCGGGGCCACGTAACAGATCTGGATCTAGATCTAGATCTTGATCTAGACCTGAAATTTAGAAATTGAGATAAATTAAAAGAAAGTCAACTCAAGCAGAAGTGATGACAATTACAGCACAATATAAATTGTCTACATATGAACTTAAGATCTACATGATCATAGACCTACGTGTTCATTAGACATTTTAGAGGAAGAAACTCATTGTGGGAGACGCCACTGTCTCAAGGTAAGGTCTCGAAACTCATTAGCATGCCTGTGACTTTAACTAGGATTATCAGAAACTTTTTAAAGCAGGCTGACTTCAAAAGGTCAGCATCTTCTGAAATCTGCTATCCAATACCTTTTGGAATCCAATTAAAACAAAGAAACAACAAAAATAAATCACACCACCTTTGAAAAATTAGTACTAATTACCTCGATCTCTTCAAGGAACCCGACCGGGACCGGCGGGGAGACACGGACCTAGACCTACGAGGAGACACAGACCTGGACCTGCGATAGGAAGCTGACCTGGACCTGCAAAGAAAGCAATTCCGAGAGTTGTTCAAGTGCAGCTTTTTCTGGGCAAAAGAAGGCAACAGGAATAAAAGACAAACTCCAACTCACCTCCTACCACGGCTGCGACTGCGTGACCGGGAATACCTTCTTCCTCGGGACCTTGAGCGGGATCTAGACCGGGACCTGGGTTTAGGTTAGAAAAAATAGGTATCAACAGACAGCTGCAGCAACCAGCACGTCTGAGGCCCTGCTGAAGTCAGAACTTTTTTCAGACAACTAAAGAACTAGCATCTGTCAGTTGGAAAAATGTCTGGGCCTACTTGTCTTGAGCATTTTTACTACCTAGAAAAATGTTAAAAGCTGAATTACATTGCAGAATTACATTAGAATAGAAAACACTGTAATGCGTATTTAAAATAAACCTTGCAAGTTTGCAGGTCGACCCTCTTTGGCCCAAGGTCTAGCAGATCTAGACGATCTAGAAGTATCTATAGGCGAGCGCTGCATCTAGGTAGGTGTTCTCTTCAATCTAACGACGATCAAACTGACAGCCCAATGAGCCAGGGTGAGGCTTGATTGACGCAAGAAGATTTTTCTAGGTGGGAATGTGGTCAATCTGGTGTTCCTCTTTCTAAACCGGAGGGGGGCCCCAATTGAAAGCCAAATTTACTGTTACGGCGGTCACCGTCTCAAATTTTCTGCCCTTAAAGAATAAGGTGAAGCTACGTGTAGATGGCTCGAGGGGATCTGGCCTCTTATGCTGATCACCTCAAGGTCTAGGAGGATCTTAAGTGTCGGATTTGCAAGGCGCCTCAGCATGAAATCTTAAGGCTCGTGACATTCTGAATCAAGGCGACTGACTCAAACGAAGAAACCTGAAAGGTTTTGACCAGGTTGATTATTAAGATATTAACATTTTATATGTATTAGCAAAAAAAAAAAATTGTGATATACACCTGTTGACTTATGACAATTAGAGTTAAAACTGGTGTAACATTGTGTTCTTTGCTAACAAGAACTACACAAAAGCCAGCCGGCGAAGCAACGCGGCAGCCCCGGCCCC
>VYXF01001785.1:834239-882806 GCA_013397295.1 Polioptila caerulea | reverse complement strand
AGAGGAGAGGAGAGGAGAGGAGAGGAGAGGAGAGGAGAGGAGATCTCACTGCCCAGGCTGCTCGGAACCCTTCCAGGGCAGGAGGCACAGCCAGTGACAGCCCATCACACTGGGGACCAGGAAGGATGGACATTGCAGCGCTGCTTTAAAATCAGTGAGCGACGATAGAAAGGGCTACAGCACGCAGGAAAAATATGTGGCTCTTCAGAAAGAGTAATTTTGAACATTTTGAGAGGTTCACTCGGAAGAGCCATTTAAATTCGACTCACAGAATTGTCACAGATAATAAATATGGTTATAAAAATAACCATATTTTTACTGGAAAATATAAACATATATCCAAAGGAAACTCCTGTTATTCTAATCCAGCAAAGGCATTAGAAGGCCAGATCAGAACTGTATATACTGCTGGAGAATGTACTATGTCAGCTGTACACTGTTTTTCCAGGTGCTTCCCTCTGACAAGGGTAGTCTTTTCTTTCAGTCTTGAAATGGAAGATTTATGATTTCTGAAAGGCAGCAACAATTGAGACAAAAGTTGCTTAAATGATTAAGCTTGGTTTTTACACCCTTTTTTATGTTTAGCTAAATACCTAGCTAAAAGTTCTTAGATTATGTTATATTTAAATAGAATAAAAGAAAACTCATGCTCACATTGTTGGTTGTTTTTTTTCCCCCAACCTCCAGAACTGCTTAAAAATGCAAACGAGAGGAGAAGAAAATGTGAAATTTTATCTCTAAGAAGATAAAAGCTCTCTTCCCCATCCCCCTTCGTGAAGTGTGTGGGGTGGGAGGATTGAAAAGCTCTTAATGATGTAGTGCTGTGGTTTGAAACTAGAGTTTCGGAGTATGAATTTTTTATAGGTCTTGTGACTGAAAGTTGAAATGCCTGGGTGTTTAACAGAGCACTTCTATAGAAATACCAGCGAGGTCATTAGTCCAACATTTGAGCTGCTCTGTTACGGGCCTTTACCGTGCCTAATACAGTCATACGTGGTAATAATGGAAAGGTTTGGGATTTGCAACTAAATGGCTTTTCAGATAAGGACTAATCTATTCAAAAAGGCAATAGCAGCCTCGCTTTTGGGTCATTCGGAACAGCAGGAGGATAAAAAAAAAAGTCACGTTGCAGATGTCTCAATTGAGTATTTTCTTCTGTTAGACAAGCAGAATAGGGAATTTGGCACATTCTGTGCACCTGATGGCAGCTTAAGAGCCTCTGAAATGTTCACCTCAGTAATCACTTTTCTCCTTCCATGGGAACATTTTCAACAGGAGCTGTGTTATCTTAAAAGACACGTTATGAGGCAAGAATCGGGCAGGTTTTAGCATTTTCAATGAAAATGGGAGAATGGAAGGAAATAGAAAATCTGGTAACATGAATACAAAATGATTGTGCAAAAATCTTATATAACATAGGATTGAAATAAAAGAAAAAATATTTAAATTTGTCAGGTAGAGAAGAAAAAGAAGATTCATGTTAATACCATTTAAAAAGGGCCTTTAAGAACATATTTTACTTTGGCTTCCATTTGGAAGGTCTTATTTGCATTTTCTGGAAGTCTAGATAAATAGAAAGGTTTTTGTAGCCTCACCAATTTCACCCTGCTTACACAGAACTTTTAGAAACTGTGTAGAATGTACTCAATTTTTTACTCTTTGAATAGCTGGAAATTATTAAATGGGACTCAAGACATGCAAAATAAAAAGGCCTGTATTTATACTGATCTTTTTAAAAAGTACTAGGAAATAGTTTATTAAAAGGGATATTTTACCTGTATTTAAACAAGGGAAGTACTCTTTTCATTTGTGAATCAATTTAGTACATGATGGCAGCAAATCACTAAGTGTAGAGCTTCAAAATAAATTTCAACATTTTGTGGGAGATTTCAACAATGATAGTGCACAAAGATTGCAAAATATGTTGAGTTCCATCGTCGATACTAGAGAGCAAGTAGCATAATTTCACAGAAGGGATGCGTTTGAGGCAATTGTCCTGTTTTGAGCAAACAGTGGGGGTGCCTTGGGAGCATTTGTCTCAATTCATCTCACTCATGCCTGATCCAAGGATCACTGGGCTTCAGGAGCATTTTCAGTAACCCCAGGCAGCAGGACCAGGCAAAGTTGCACACTTTAAAATTCATGTTGTGGCACCAAGGAAAGAAACATCCACATCACAAACTTGGAAAGGCAATTACAGATGGGGTGGGTTTTATTTTTTTTTTCAGAACTGCAAAATAGTCTAAATAGATTGTTTTTCAAAGCAGGATGTTTTGTAATGAGTGGTTTTAGCAATTTTCTTCATCACTGGGCTGGAATTGTTGCCTTCTTTTGTAATATCTGTTGGCAAAATGATTTCATTCTTTCCTGGCCCTCCTATTGTTTTTGAATTACATTTCTTAGAGACCAAAATTAGATTATCATTCTCATGGTGCTGCATGAAACAGGATTTAGAAAGTGATTAGGTAAATTCATGAGGAAAAAACAATCCGTTGAAGGCTGTTAAACACAATGATTGCTGGAAGCTGGAAGTTGCACTGTGACAGACAGCTGGGGGGTGTCTTTTCCTTTTGACTGTCCTCAGGCATCTACAAATTCAGACAGGATATGCTGCACAGAGAGCAGCTGGTCTGCTCCGATGCTGAAGATATGTTAAAAAAATTACAGGAAATACAGTGAGCAGTACTGCTTGCAGTTCTAGTTCTGAACTCTGCCAAGAACAGTGTTACCTTAAGTATCAGGCAATTCTGCATCTTACTGGTATAAACCTCTTTAAAAACACTGGGACTTCAGGTGAGATTTTCTTTGATGCTGTCTCAATTCCTACTTTTTTATTGTGTTTTAATTCCACCTTTGAAGGAGCAGATTGCACTGTGAGTCTGCACCCAGAGCTGGCACAAAGAGCTCCCCCTGGTTCTAGCTGGTCCCTGGGGAGATTTGTTCAACTCACCGGGAGGAATTTCTCATCACCCCTCTGAGCCCATTCCTTGTTCAGAGGAGGATTCATTTCTTGGGGCTCCATATTAATTGCCAAATCCCTCAAGTGCATTTTACCATTATAACCTAAATTCCCCCACTCAGAATTTCGTGGGGAAAAAATACAGTTCAAGTGACTCAACCATCTTTAGGCTCTGTTAGTGCTACAGAGAACCACCAGCATTTTGTCAGACAGAATAAATCATTGGCTCTATTGCCTTAATGCATCCACTTATCCTACTAAAAAATATGACACATGCATCCTCTATATTCTTGTTATTTTTAAGGATGGCAGCTGAGAATTTTAGGAAGTTTTATTCCTATCCTAGAAACGTCTCACAGGAAGACTTATTTTTCCAAGATGGGAGTGCATATTACATATTGCTTTTTGGTGGATCCTACCTGAGATACCCAACCCTCAGTTTTCAGAGATAATGAGAAACTACAGAATTTACTTCGGAATTGTGGATATTGTGTGCAGCAGGAGGAAAAAACCAAAACAGCCCAAGTGGCTGAATAAAGATGCAGATGCCCCACATTAACACTTCCTTCTGAAAAAGAAGAGGTTTTTAACTCTGTGTCTAAATTTACAGATCTGGTACAATCTGTCTCACAACAGGGATGCTGTCATTGCTTTGCAATCTTACCTGCAGTAAGTACAACACTTGAGTTGTTTGGTAAGAGTGGCTGAGAGCCCAACCACTTTGGATTAGAGCACGTTAAAACAAAGAAAAGACAGTGAGGGTTTGCATTCAAGATTTAGTTTGGCCCAAATACAAACCCAGTATTTTCACTGAAGCTCATTTTTAATTATCTTTTTTAAGTATGTTCTGCTTGTTTAATCAAAAGCTTAGCATTTTGGATGCAAAGATGCTTTGGATACTTACTTCAAGAGGCTCATCAAACTCAAGCTTAAAGTATCGTGGTTCTTAATTAGGCATTCTGTTACCATCTTACACAGACTCTGGGTTTTATTATATCATGAAACAAGATACTTAGGAACTGTGGCCCTCAGATAACTTTTCCAAGATTAAAAAAAAAATTAAAACAGCTATTTTAATTGTAAATATAACAAATTCAGATTTTTAATATTACCAGTATGCAAGGCAAACTGAAGATTTCCTTTATTCCCTGTCTGCTGTTGCATCTTAAGTCCAGAAACTGTTACTTAATTCGCAGAGGCGAGTGAGACTTGTCACACGTATTTAGGTTTTTCCTGCATTTACTTTGCTGACTTGTGGTATTCATGTAAATGCCAGCTTGCTTAAGCTTTAGGAAGTGATATGTTTGGGACAGTGATTATCACATTTGTCATTTAGTGTTCACTCCAGTACCTTTTCCTTACATGCTGTGAAGCACATTCACCATCCCTACTCAGAATTGCAGGCACCCTCCCCAAGGCCCTCTTGCAAGCTCCCAAATTATCTTTTTCAGAGTGGAGATTGTTTTAGCTACTTCCCCTAATCCATTTCAAGTATAATTACACTATGGTCAATATGTTTTTGATGTTCCATAACCTCACATTATTTTTTTTTTTAATGCTTGGCTCATTTCCTGGATTAGTCCAAAGCAGCCTCCGGCTGATGGAGAGGCTTCAGGAAACTGCATTAAAAAGCAATTTTGGTTTGCACAGGGATTCACTGGCTAAAGGGTTAATGCACACTTCAGAGCTGAATGTGGGGTTTGAGATGAGGGTCCCTGTGAGGCTTTGTGCCTCACTTGCCCTTCATTAAAAGTGTAATTCCCTGCATCAGTCCACAGGTAGTTGGTTGAGTCTGGAAGCCGCCGGTAGCGGAGCATCTGCTGTGTCTTCTAAGCCTCCAGATAAGCTCGGCTGAATCAGGCCACGGCGAGAAGCTTCTTCCCTCCCTCCTTCCCTCGCTGCTGCTGGAGGTGATCCCTCCTGCAGAAAGGTCAGAGCTGCACATGTGGCCGAGCTGCAGCCGCTGTGGCACAGAGAGAGGCTCTTCATCAGCCTCTATGTCTGATCCTTCATCAGCCTCTGTGTCCCACCCTTCATCACCCTCTATGTCCCACCCTTCATCAGCCTCTATGTCCCACTCTTCATCAGCCTCTACGTCTGATCCTTCATCAGCCTCTGTGTCTGATCCTTCATCAGCCTCTATGTCCCACCCTTCATCAGCCTCTATGTCTGACCCTTCATCACCCTCTATGTCCCACCCTTCATCAGCCTCTCTGTCTGACCCTTTAGCAGCCTCAGTGTCCTGCAGCAGGGAGGGTGGAAGGGCTGTGCTGGGGGCAGTGGGGAAGAACTGCCTGGCACTGCCACAATCCCAGCCCGAGTTCAAGTCCTGGTCTCGGGAGAGCGATTACTTGTGCAAATGCTCTGTAATCCAATTCCAGCAGCTCCAGCCCTGGGCTCGGTGACATGCTGTGGCAGGTCCTGGGCTCCTGTAGCTGCTCGCACCCCCGTGGGTCCTGACGCTGGCTCAGCTGCAAAGAGAAGCAAAGTAAGGGAACAGGAGATTTGAGGGAACCTGCTCCAGTTCTCCAAGCTGGAGGGAGCATCTCAGAAATTTTAGCTCATGTTGAAGTTTTCTCGGAAAAGGAAGATTATGGGATTTCTCCTTTTTTCACTGTAGCATCTCTGTTTGCTGCTAAGATTCATACAAGGTCTCGAGCCATTAAAGCAAAACAAAACAAAAAACCCAGAGGAAATTACTGATCAGCTCATGTGCTTCATGGGAGAGGTGTGTTTGGTGCTGGTGCAGTGGACAGACATGACTGTATCCTGTCCCCCTGGCATTCCTTGGACTTCTGAGGCACCTCCACAGGGCTGTACATAAAGCTGTCCGTGTCAGCACCTGCGAACATGTTTGTGGAGCTGAACTGGTCACTAATGCCTGAGGAGTTCCTTTCATCTCCCCTCCTGTTGGGCCAGCCCTTCCTCCCCTCAACCCAGCAGTTTAAACTAAAATGAATATGACTTGTTCCAAGCACTCAGAACTAGACCAGGCATTCTGTTAAATAAATCTGGGAGAAAAAATTCCTTTTGTATTGTCGGGGAGCTCAGGGAATGTAAATGGAGACATTTATTTACATATTCTGGTTTCTGTTTCTTCCTACTAATAGGTTTTCCACAATAGTTTTCCTGTACCTGTATAGATGCTTCTGTATTGAGAGAATGAAAATATGCACGTGAGCTCCCACGGCTAATCTATACACATGTAGTTTTATTCCCTTCACAACATATTTCTGCACAAAGTCAAGCTAGATTTTCTCAGAAGATGTCCCAAAGGTCATGTTTAATGACAAATAATAATAATTGCAACCACATCTGAAATATAATTCGAATATATGTACATATGTTTGTATTTTAATACATATACATATCAATTTGGGCTACATATTTGTAATAACATGAGTTACTTGGTTGAGCTTAGTAAGACAAACAGCTATATTATTGAAATCTCTGTAAATACCATTAGTACCATATTTCAGCTGAGAACACATAACATTACAATTCCTGCCATTCTGCCTTTAGATTTTATTTAATAGTCTGGTTTCATACTACTCTGTCTGCGCTGCTTCTGTTCAGAGCAAGACAAACATCGGCCAAATTTAAATTCACCCAGAAACACAACCTCGCATTTAACGCTCGAGAAGTGATACATTTGAGAGGACAGAAGCAATTTGTAATGTCACAAACATTTTGGAAGTTGGAAAACTGTATTATCTCTGTAGTAACAGTGAGATCTGGCCTTTTCACACGGAGTCTATGCCGTAAGTTTTTAACACTTTTTAACACCTTTTTTTTTTTCATGCGTAAGACATGGCAGAGGAATAGGCTAAGTGAACCGCCTACACAAAGGAAGTAACAAAAATAAGTAAGAAAATTAGTAAGGAAAATCAGCAGATTGGGGAGGATGTTCTAAAATTTGGATTATCAGTAAAAATAGATGGAAATCTCTGGCAGAAATGCAATTTAAAACAAGGATATTCATGTTCACTCCCAAACTTCTGACAAGGCAAAAATTCCAAACGCCTCTTAACTGAAGAGAAATTTCCCCTTTTTTGGACAAACTATACTCCTGTAGCATCATTAGGCCAGAAGGCAAAGCTCCTGGATGATCGTACAGGCTTGGATCTGTTAAATTTCCACTCTCTTTTCCTGGGCACTCAGTCATGCTGAGGATGCTGAATTGAGAGGGAAGGTGAAAATCCACTCTGCAGACTAAAACAAGTGAGGAACCTGTTTGTTGTCTTCAGAATCACAGCAGATTAGCATTTCCTCCCACTACCAACCTACATCTTTTCTGTTATTCCACTAATTTAAGAAGCATGTCTCTAAAAGCACAGCTGCCTGAAATGCAGCCTATACACTTCTGTTTGAATTTACTTACTGAGCTCTACATCTAACAAATGGAAAAACTGAAGCAAATATTTTCAGTATGAAATTTAAAACTTCTCTGAAATAAGCCTTAAAGAAGCTTGGGTTCCTGAATAATTTCTCCTGAAATTTGTCATCTGCGTGAGGTTATTTAATCCAAATCAACATTAAGATAAAAAAAAGCCAAGAAGATGAAAACTGTCATCTAAAATGTGAAACTGAAGTTTTGTGAGGGTTGTATTTCCAAATAATGTTATTTTTATTGGAATGCGTAAAGCTTAGAATATGGTAATAAAAACTTGGAGGTTTTTTGCCAAGATTTTGACTTAACTGCTTTTGATCAGCAATATTTTCTCAGGAGATTTTGAAAAGAGCAGCCCATGAAACTACATGGGTACCAGCAATACATTTTCTGCCATTGGTACTGTGTCCCAATCAGCTCAGCTTAAAGACAAATAAAATCTTGAATGCAGTCAATGCAGTTTTTATTTGAATGCCATGTGTTGAAACTGCTCAGATTTTACTGAGGGAGCTCCAAATGCATGCACCACCAGCCATATGATTAATAACCCCTATTTTTATAATAGGATTGCTGCATTTATCACCTCAATTACACTGATCCTAAGCACTGATCCTAAGCCCTTCTGCTTTAAAAAAGGCAGAATGCATTAAACAAGGGATATCTGCAAAGGCAAGAAACAGTTAACGGAGTGCTGAAACTGTAAATCTACAAAATTTTAAGGGTTGAAAAACGGAGTAAAACTCCTCTCAAGTGTTTAGTTCCATAGCCTGTGTACTCCCACCACCTGGACAAGTGGGAGCACTGTCAGTTTCTAGTAGTCAGAGAGAAATGTTACCTATGAGGAATATAATCAATGCACATCACGTACACTGGCTACAATAAAGGTCTCCGTAGCAACATTAAGAACAGATAATTTTAAATTCTCTTAGTCTTATGTTCATGGTGTTTTTTTAAATACAACTATTAACTGCTCCCACTGCAGATGCTGCTGTGAGCTAATCATCCAACAAAACTCCTTTGTTGAGGCTTGAAAGGATGAATTCTGCCTTGGTTTTCTGCAGATTGCCACAGGCTTGCTTTCCCCTGCAATCAGTTAATATCCACTAAATGTTGCATCATTATTTGTCAACAGGCAGCTGGTCTGAAAAATCAGCCTCAGTCAGAGCTTTCTCTCCTCTGAGAGGAGTCAGTAGAGCTGTGGGAATAGAAAGAATTTTAAAAGGAAAATTTGGGCAGGTTATGGCAAACAATCCACCAAGATGGTAGAAAACAAGAGACCAGGGAGGCTCATCATACCTGGGAGCGGGGCTGAGGGAAGCAGAGTTAGAAGGTAAAGGTGGTGAGGANCCAATAACCAATCAGCCCTGTTCTGTACTGGGGATTTATCCAAGGAATCCCACAAAATCACCCAAACTTGGGAAGGAGAAGGGGAAGGAGAGTGAGGAGAAGGAGAAGGAGAAGGAGAAGGAGAAGGAGAAGGAGAAGGAGAAGGAGAAGGAGAAGGAGAAGGAGAAGGAGAAGGAGAAGGAGAAGGAGAAGGAGAAGGAGAAGGAGAAGGAGAAGGAGAAGGAGAAGGAGAAGGAGAAGGAAGCTGGAAAGCTCCTCAAAGCCCTGTGAACTGTGGCAGGTGCTGCAGCGGGGGAGCTGCTGTGGGAGCAGAGTTTGATTAAGAGAGGAAGAACAACAGAAAATAGTTGAGTTTGTCTCAGAGATCCGAAATGGCTGTTTCTGGAGGAGGAGCAGGAAGAATGTCAATATTTTTCTGAGAAACAAAGCAGCTTGTGAGTTTTTCTTGCATTTCCTTGCTTCTTTGGACCCGAGTCCCCAAAGCTTCACCCCCTACTGATTCCAGCATAAAGACTGAGTTAAGGCAAGCATGGATTTACAGACCTCCTTGTACCCAGCATTTTTCTTTGTTATCTCAGACTAATCCTACTGGTTTCCCCTGATTCCTCAACCCTACAGATGTCAAACCAGTTTGAGAGGGGAATGTAGATTTCAAGCACGTAAAACAGGAAGGAAAAGGTTGAGCTCAGCTCTGTGCTAAGAGTGGTATTGGGGCTTCATTTCTGAAAAGAACAGAAAGCTCTTCCTTTTAACTGTTAGCTTCTGAAGAGACAACCAGCAAGGGCCAATAATAGCAATAATTTATACACTGCTGTACACAGGAGTGGTACAGGAGTCATAGAGGCATGTACTGCAAGCCTTGGACTTCATTAATTATGTATAAATACACATACTGGGCAAAAAACAACCCTCTTAAATTTGTAAATAGACTTCTGAGATGCTAATCTTTGCTTCATCAGCTAAATGCTCAAAACATAATCTGGCGCTACTGTTTGTACCATGCAGAAATTATCTGGAGGGAGCACAAACCAAGGAGAATGAGAGTGTAGTCACCCATTATCCACTCTATTATGTACACAGGGTTCTGATCCATCTCTGGAGCAGCTTGGGTGCAAAGGATGTCAAAGGCAGGGGAAGGGAATCACAGGTAAACATGTAAAAATTGCATGTTGAGAAGGATGGCAGGAAAATGAAGGAGTGGGGATTTAACAGCCAGCCTTGTCAAGAACAGGGTATGCAGAAGGGTCGGTAAAAGGAGTGGGTAGGGAAAAGGATTGAATTCTGTCCCATTCTAAACCTCTTCAAGGGACAGCAGAGGTCTTTAACAGAGATTCACAGGTATGCATTTGTGCAACAGAACTGCCTAGGCTGGGCAGAACAGGTTTGTTTGGGTGTTCCTCTCTCTTCGATTAGGATGGGAACACAAATTTCTTCAGCTAATTCATCTCGGTTCCTAATGGTGACTGTCAGGGATGTTCTCCTTCTTCAGGACTATATCCCCCCTCCACTCCTGCTGTTTTGCTGGGAAAGCCTGGGAGAGAGCCCATGGGTGGCAATTTGGCTGAGCTACCCACATCTCTAGGAAAAGAGCAGCCATCAGCAGCTCTGTGAGTGCTTAATGCAATCAGTACAGCTCCTGGCTGGGAAGTAGCTGAAGATTTAGGACCAACTGCAAGATCTGTTTGGGTTCTGTGCCAAGGAGCAGCTGGACAGGCTGCTGGCTGAAGCCTGTTACACCACCATGGTTCATAACTGAGGCAATTGTCTGTGTTTGATTTTACACAGGAGATTTGTGGGCATCAATACTTCCTCTGCACCAGTTGCTCAGCATAACTGATGCTGTAATGTGAGCTCCCCTGCTTTCTCGTTGTCAGAAGGGCACCATCAAGGACATTTTCAAAGCGTATGCCAAGTTATTTGTGAAACCCTCTCAGAACAATGAAAATATTGCTTTTCCACAAGGCCAAGTTCTTACTTGGTTCCTACAGTTACCCTCATCAGCATGACTCTTCCCACAGTAGCTTTCTTTTTCATGTCTTCTCTTCATGTGCATTTACTGGGGGAAATTTTTCATTTGACACAAGATAGGTGCCATTAAGAGCAAGCACAGGTTTAAATTTAGGTGAAGCAAAGGTGCCACAGATGCAATGAAGATCTAAAAACAAGTTATTGCTTTTACCTTTTTATCCTTCCAACACCATTGATTTTCCCTTTTTGCTTTCCCCACTTTTACATTTAGTAGAGTTAGCAGTAACAACCTGTAGTTGGTTTACAGTTTGTATTTCATATTGTTGTTATTTTGGTGGGGTTTTTTTTGGCACAAGTGTTACTTACAGAAATAGGTTATAATCAGAATTCACCAGCACACTCCTGTCTTCTCTACTTGCTAATAATTCTGGCAAATAATTTGTTTATGTGTTATTCTGTGCCTGGGCTCAATATGCCCAGCTGTCAGGGTGATTTTGCTTTGAATCTGCCCCATCCCAACATTTCAGGAGGGTATTTTAATGGTTTGGATACCAGACCTGGAGAGAACAGCCCTGTGAGACAGCAATGCCAGGATTCCTGCCTGAATTCTCACCACAGACATCAGCCAAGTTGCTTCATTATCTTCAGAAGGTATTTAGTCACCTGAATCCTGTGAGATGGAGCTTAGGTCTTCAAGCCCTGAAGTCACATGTGTAAGATCAGGATGAACGTGCATTCTAAAATTACAGCTGGTTAGGTAAGCTGGAGATTCAGACACATCTGGGGCAGCTGGAATAAATTTCCCTGACCATTATCCACACTAGTGAGCTACTTTAGCTCTTGTTGGAGGCCAGGGATGCAGGAAACTGTATTAGGTGCTCTGGAAGGAACACAGGGGCAGTGAGGGTGCTGTGGTTGCTCTCACTGCATTTTCTCTCTCTGTGGCTTGGTGGCTCATCTTTCACACTTCCTCATTTTCCCATTTCCCAGCAGTTCAAAGTACCCTTTTCTAACAGAGAAGCATTTAGAAGCACTGGGTCTGGGCAAACAGTCTAAGAATGATTCTTGGTAGCTGTGAAGAGTTCTGGTTCACAGCTTTTCTGAGGAGTGCTAGTCTTGATGCAAACATCCCTCTCTTCCATAGCCCATTGCTTACACAAGAGCCAACTGCTCATAGTTTGAGCAATACCCCTGATGAACTCAGTGCTTCTTCAGTCCAGAATTCATGATGGATGATGAGAATTTGCAATATCTGGTCCTCTTCATCTGAAGATTTCATGCTCAATAAATCACATGCATTTCTTTTTCCTTATTTTCATCTGGGAAGAAAACTTTCAGTGCCTTTTCTACGTTTGCTTTGGTTGATTCTGCTTTAGCTGCACTTGTTTCCTGATTTAGCTCATCCAAGGAAACGAGGTCCTGCATGGGTCTGGCAAACACTGCATGTGTTCCTGTGTGTTATGATGAAGTAGCAGGTGGAGAACTTGAAAAACAAGTTATTTGGAAATGCAATTAAGGTGCCAAGGAGTAACTTGTGAGATTTTGCTGGATATATAGACCCAAACAGGCTATTGCTAAATAGGTGCTGTAGACTAACACAGCTGAGTGGAAGACAAAGCAAATAGGGAATGATCATAATAAAAGTAAGTAGATTTTCATGTAGGAAAGAAAGGAGGGGATCCTCTGTTTCATATTACAGATACTCGAGGCTTGAGATTTTTTTTTTGTTTGTTAATTTGGTTGGGGTTTTTTTCACTAAGTGTGAAATATAATATTTCAGGACGTTAATTAAATGTTTCAGGAGTTACCCACACAGAGACTCCTAGCTGCACCCCTCAGATTTCCTGTGACATTAAAAGCCTAACCAGCACAATAAAAATAGATTTTCCTTTGAACAGTTCCTCCTGAAGATACTCTTTGCTTGAAGAGACAAAATATGGCCCAAAGCTTCATCCTCACAGGCCTTCTGGGACATGGGGCTCTGAAACTTTGTTCTTTTTGAATAGCAAAAGATGCAGAGTCAGCCTGTGCTTTCTCTAAAACAGATCAACATCTGCACATCAGTGTGTAAAACAGAACAGCAAAGAGTATGAGATCATTAGATCTTGCCAAGGTTTGTCTAGTCAGGCTTCCTGTAATGTGAAACTAAATCCAGCAGCAGAGGAATACTGGAAAACCTGAGTGCAGTGCCTTCCTTTACAGGCAGTAATATGCCATTATAGCTTGTCTGTTCTACTGATTGATGTTAAGAGCTTTGCAGTTGTGTAGACATACTCAAGCAATCATTACAATGAAGAAGATTTTCAGTTTCTTCCCTTTTTTGCCCCCAGACCAAGCTGCCATTTAGGAAGAATCAGCACCAGGAGGCCTGAAGTCACACATAAAACCATGCAGCATTGATGGCCTTTTTTTTCATCTCTGGCTAATGATAAAACTGCTGCCTTCACCAGGGAGCACAACTCTAATTTCTTAACAAGAAGACCATGAGTACATTTCTCACCATGCAGTTGTGGTACGTCACCTATAGATAATCCACAGTCTAGTAGAGAGGTCCAAAGAAAACAGCTGAGAGAAAATAGAAGACAGCCAGCAAATATCACAGTCATGTGCATTCAGGAGATCCTGAGGGAGGTCCACTTAAAATCAGCATTGAATCCACTGCCCTTGGGGGATCCACTTTTTTGTGGTGCTACAACCATGACAGAAACAATTGACTTCCTGGCTGTCTCAATTCTGAGACTTCTCTGGACAGATGCACAATACTTTTGAGCATAACTTAATAAAGATTTTTGTACCTCTCACAGTGTTTCTCTTATGTCTTCACTGGGAGCTGGGCTGGTCCCTTTCCATGAGATGCAGGACAGCCTTAGGGTGAGTGCAGTATCTGCTCCACAACGTGTATCCTCATACATTGTTTGAAATTCCACAGTGGAAAGAGAGAGATCATTCCAACTCAGGGATGAAGAAATACTGTAGGGGAAAAAAAAGCAGAACAGGCCTTGTTAATGGACTTGGAAAATGCTATAACATTCTTCATTTAGGGGAGGCAGGAGAGGGAGTGGGGTGGGGTGAGGGAAGTAGCTAGAAAAGAAATTAAACTCTCTTTCCCTCCAACTACACTTACTTTCCAGGAAGTCCAAGGAATTCCACCTTTATTTCTTGCTACAAGAATTTTTTAAAAAATGGAGACACAGCCAGCAGTTGCTGTCAGTGCAAATGGAACTGCTCTCTCTTCCACACATAGTAAGGATTAAATATTTATGCTCACTATTTCCAGCAGCAGGTAGCTGTCATGAATCCCTCACCATGGTAGTGCTGGGGATCTCAAGTCTTGGAGAGGCACCAGGGCACCCCAGCAGAGCCACACCACACCCCAGGACAGGGCAGCACTACATGACCAGTCCACAACTGTTTTTCCTTTCAGCCTGCAGCCACCTTCCATACATATTCCCTCTTCTGCAAGTGGGTCCCCTAAGGACCTTACACCTGCCATGGATTTTTTGGAAATATTAATGATCATAGTGAGAAAATATACTCCAACCACCCCTTTTAAGGTTTCATTTCTTACTGAACTGCCAAACCACCAAATCTCAAACTTCTGAGAAAGCAAATCTTACTATTTGCTCTGAATTCAGCCAAGTTTAATCCTATTACATTCTGTTAACTCCTCCTAGACTTACACTGCCTCATAAAGACTCTGCTGGAGACTGATATTGTCACTTAACTCACTTCTTCATTTTTTACAACCACTCTGCTCTGTCGCCCACCTGGCACTGATGACATAAAGCTTTCCCTTTTTAACTCCTACCTTGCAGCCTGATATTTTTCTTAGATGTGATCCTGATATCTGGTAATCTGTTCACTCTCTCCTGGCTTAGAGGATGTTTCACATCCCATGGCAGGGAGTTACTCAGGGAGTAGCTCAGGTCTCCTATGGGTTCTGCACTGCTTACTTTCTCCTTCTGTTTCCTTAGCAGGAATCAAACTTCTCGATAATTATAGACTTGTTCTGTTCAGAAGGTTAGGCAGAGGTGCTAATTATACTTCTGAAGTATTAGTAAATTCCTTAGATTCCCAAAATTTTCTTAAAGGATCAAAATCTGAAGTTACTATGAATGATTGTAAATACAATCTAAGTTGTTTTATGTGAATAATAGGAGCTTGCTGCCATCTGGGTCCTATTTGGAGCCTTCGCATCTTTTAGGCATTGGTAAACAAACATTACAAGAAATGGGAGCAGGAGAAAAATAAGAGACATCCTAACAAGGGTGAAACAAAGTGACATGACAGAAATGTCAGTCATCATCATGATGTCCTTAAGCAACCACCCTGAACAGACAAGTAGGATGTTTTCTCAGGCTGCTATCTCAGATAAAGCATCAGCAGGATCTGAAAGGCTGGCTTATATGCCTCTGCTTTTTACTTTCAGTACATGTGTTTTTAGACTCAATTGTCATTCCTTGACTCATCCATATTCTAAATGTAAGCAATGAATAGTGAGCAGGGTTTTACTCCAGCCCTTTCCACAACTGTGAATTAAACGTTTGGATCTCTGTGCAAAACTTGTTGCTCAAGTGCCTGAATATAAAACCCTGGCTCAAGCACAAATCAAGTACACCAGAGCCACAAACCAGGCAAGAGCATTACCAAAGCCCAGGGCTCAAAAATGAGTGAGCTCCTGCAGTGTAATGAGTTACTTACTGAGCATCAGTGGAGCCAGATGTTCTTGGCCTGTCTCATATTTGAAGAAAAATGTGTTCATTTAAATGTCAGCAGAAGAAGATTTAAGATAATACATTTTTGCTGCGTGTTTGTGAGAGTCTAGAAGAATGCATGTGGTGGAACCCCCAGCCTCGAGGAACACACAGTAACTCTTCAGCCAATGGTAACTTGATTATCCCCCCCAGCCCTGAACTGAACCACAGCAGTCACTGCAGATTAGAACTGAGCAGGAGGCATGGGGCTGCCAGAGAAGGTGTAAATTTAACCTCTTAAATTACAAGTCTGGTCAAGTAAGAAACAGTGTTTTACTGAGGGCTTCCTTCATGGAGTCACAACATCAGCACTTCACTAAAGAAAAGCCTATTGTCTCTGAGGGAGAGTTGAATGTTTCTTAGTGCACAGTTAGTGAAAAATGGTCTGTGTCTGGCTCACACTGGGCTGGTCAGTATTTTTCTAACACACCAAGAAAGAGAATCAAGGTCTTCTCAAGTTCCCCAACTCGTCCAAACCAGCTGATGCACTCCTTGGTGGCCTGGTTCATACCCCCCATGAGGAGTCTCTCTGCAGCCCTGGCTCAGCAAGAAGTGAAGCAGAGTGGCTGCAATCCCAGACAGTCCCTGTTTCTGCTTTTTCAAGGTCAGGGAGCCATTTGGGTGCTTCAAGTATTCCCTTTGCTGTATTTAACACATCGTGGATGGAACATGACAACATGATAAGGATAAAAAGCAATCATATGTAGAAAAAAAATCAGTCATGATGAAGGATTGCCAAGTTGGACTTGGACTACCTGGATCTAGTGGCCATCTGAATCGTGGGAAATAGAGCTGTGAAAGTTTTAATAGGGGTTTGCTCTGTATTTCATACACATTTCCTTCTAAAAAAACATTGATAGCAGATCCTTCACTCATCATACAGAAACCACCACATCTGTATGACTCTGCCAAGGGCAGAAAGCCCCTTTGTTTAGACAGCATTGCCTGAAAATGCCTAAGAAGCCGAGGAGATGAATAGAAACCATCTGAGAGCAAAAAAGCCCTTGGAAAAAACTGATTAAACAAGCTGTCAGCCTCCATAGACACCCATACTTTAACTCCAAATAACCTTGTTGAGTGAATTAAGCTTATTCTGAAGGCCAGCATCTATGGAGGGAGCATTATGTGGGTCAGGGCAGAAGAGTGGCTCCTGGTACAAGATCTGGGTGGATATGTGTGTGTGTGTTTGTGTGTGTTTGTATATAAATATATATATATATTCCTCATTCCCTGGATGGTGGCACTTATAAAACCTTAAAAGTTTTTTTTGTTTGTTTGTTTGTTTTTTTTTTTTTTTTTTTTTTGCATACACAGCACTTTTAGGAGACATGTAAATAGTGGTAAATCCAGCCCAAACTGTTAAATCTCAAAATCACTGTGGCTGTCTCAGTTTGTGGCCACTGGATGTCACTACTGATCCATTTCAGAGGACCAGCAGACTTTTTTACGTGTGCAAAACAAATACCCTCCTAATTTGGAGAAAATGAAACATTATTTTACTTCTTATTATTGTTTATAACAACTTGACAGACATTTTCTTAAGTCAGCATAGCACGCCTATCTCTTTGTCTGTAACTGTGAAGGAGCACAGGCACAGACTGTTTCCTTGCATTGCCAGAGAACTTCTAATCAGGGAAGAGATCTTGGGATTCAGGGGAAAAAATGCAGATTTGGAGTGGTGGTGCCATGTCAAGACTGCTTGGAGCAGAAGCACCTCCATTCAGCCTGGGCTCGAGAGCGGGGGGATGCCAGGAGCCTGGCAGCCTGAGACCCTGCTCCACACTTCTCTGGAGCTGCTGCTAAATGCCAACTCAGCAGCACCCTCATTCCCTGCCATTTCTGTGGAAACAGGGAAGATTTGCTTGTTTTCCTGGGGAAAAAAGACTGATCCAAACTATAATAAATGTTAATAAACAATAGCGACAAAGCATCTGCCAGGTCACTGAAGATGAGTTCTCTATAGATCCACCCCAGTGTGTTGCACACCTGCATGGACATCAAATGAGAGCTGGGTCTGCTTCTGAAGCCTTGCAGAAGAGGAGGTTGCAGAGGTCAGAGCACAAAAATATTCTGTTCTGTGATATCTTTTCTCTGCTCTTCTGGCATCCCCACAGACCAGAGGAGAGGCAATCTGACAGGAGCAGATGAAATGGACCTCTGGAGTGGGACAAGAGAAGATGACATCAAGATTTGGATGAGAAGATAGAGTTTCATGGCAGTGAAAGGCAGGTTAAGGAGATTCTGGAACAGTCACACCAAAAACATCATGAAATAAGGAATTAGCCTTGCTCCCCTGAGACCTCTGGGCAGATTATATACATTAACCCACTCAATGCAGTGCTCTGGGGGGTTTGGCACAACTACATGAGTGCTCTTCTAAACATTCTGTGGGTTCACCCTGCAGTGCCTGAGTCCCACCTCATGCCAAAGTTGCTCAGAAATTCCCAGGGAAAGGTCTTATTTGCCATTCAGTATAGCCTCACAAATTTTTCATCATGCAAGCTGAAAACTCTTGTTAGATTTTTCTGCCTCCAGCTGAAAAACAAGGGAATAAAACTATTAATCTATTTCTAAGAAAGAAAACTGACAGAGAAATTATATACTCAGTAGAGACTTCTAGAGATTAATAACTGGACTCTTCCAAGATTTATCCCCTTTAGGCATCCCCCAACCACTTAAAAACTGGGTGACAGTCTGGGAGGAGAAAGGAGAACAGGATCAGACAGCTGAAGGGATGGAGATTTTATAGATAAGGTAAATAAAGTTTATATAGGCAACCCAAAATTACTGCCTTTGTGCTCCTCCTTACCACTTGGAAGTGTTTTGGATGCATTTTTGGAGTACCTTCCCCTTGTGACCCAGTTTGTCACCTTCCCTTTGTCACCCAGGTTTGGGGTTTTTTTGGGTGATTCAGGTGTTTGCAAAAGCATAGATTTTGGAGCTGTAGGGTTCCCAAGCCCCATCACAAGCTCTTGAGGAGCAGAGCATGGCCTTACAGCCTTGTCACCCAAGCCACAAGCTTGGTCCAGTGTGGATTACATCAGTTTGCTGAATTCCTGCAGTGACATAACCAGATAAAGACTGTGGTGACCAACACCCAGTTATCTCATGGAGCTGAGGCTCTGATGGGGCTGAGCCAGGGCTCTCCCCGTCACCAGCCCACTGACCTCATTGGAAACCTGAGGAGCTCCTCAGATTTATACTGGGAGGCTCATTTTGATTTCATCAGTCTGGCATTTTGCCAGCGTAAAAATTTCCTCTCTGAGATTTTCCAGCTTGTTTCAGTGAGAGCTGAAGGATAAGCCAAGGAGGTCTTCAGGAGCTCCTCTTTTTCCTCCTGTTTCCTTATGTGCAGATCCATATTAATGCTGTGGGGAAATAGTACCAAGAGCAGGCTTGTGTTAATGTCATGGGAGATGAAAGAAGTATGTTTAACAGCAGAGGAGTGGCACAGAGCAGGTACTTCCTCCAGTGGGCTGACTTTGTTCAGGAAAAGGAGCAGCAGGACCATGCCCATGGCACCCATCCTTTTCATCTGCTAGTGGAAAAAAATTTTATTTATGTCAGGGTGTCCAGTGAAGTACACTCACTCTACCAGTGTGACTGGGAATTCAGCTGGACGAAGGAGGAAAAGCAACAAAAATTAAACACAATCAAAAACACAACCAGAAAGAACAAAATGGCTTTTTGCACAAATTTACTCCGTCCTTTCTGGGTCTGGATTTCTTTATGCGTGCTGGGAGAGCCAAGCAGGCAGCAAAGCTCAGCCATGGAGTCTCAGTCCCAATATACTGCAATGCCTGCAGGACATTTAAAGCTTTTCAATGCATAAGTAAACAAGGTGAATGGATGTTTGGAATCAAAGCTAGTGGCCTCTACACCATGCCAGGACCTCTTTCAACTCCATTGCACTACCATTGGTTTCAGCACAATTACTTGCAGAGTAAGAATCTGCTCAGCCTGAGGGAGAGAACTCGATCCCTTGTTTTCAGCTGAAAATGTAAACTTTGGGACAAGAATCATTTCCATTTTGCAGACGCTCAGTTTGGCTCTCTTTGACCATTTTGTAAAGCAGCATATTACAAAAAAGCCATTTATTAGTCCAAACCAGGATACTGAATATCAACTTTAAATCATGTTTTAGAATCACAGAATTATGGAATTGCTTAGGTTGGAAATACCTTTAAGATCTCTGCGTCCGACCATTAACCCAGCACTGCCAAAGCCACCAGCAAACCCTGTCCCTAAGCACCACATCTGCTGGACTTTGAAATAACTCCAAGGTTGGTGACTCCACCACTTCCCTGGGCAGCCTGTGCCAGTGTGTTCCCACCAGCTCATCTTTGAGCACATGGGAACAACCTGCATCTTAGCCTTGAAGATTTCCTTCCTGATGAATGTCCAGCCTTCCTGAACTCCTTTGCCCTTCAGCTCTGCTTCCAAGGGACTCCATGAATCACCCTCCTAAAGAGGCCAAAGTCTTCCCTCCAGATGACCAACACAGCAGTTCTGTGGATCCTTCTTCTCTGAAAATCAGAAGCTCTATCATTCCATGATCCCTGTGCCCCAGGTGGCCTCCAACCATCCCATTCCCCACCAGTGCTCCTCTGCTCACAAACAGCAGGTTCAGTGGATGCCTTTCCTGGCTGGCTCCCTCACCAGCTGTGTCAGGAAGTTCTCTCCTGCACACTCCTGCCACCTTTTCCAGGGAAAAGTCCTAAATCCTGCCTGACAATTCTCAGGTGCTTCCATTGTTTTTAACATAGCAATAACCCTCGTGTCTCTGCTGCTGCACAAATCTCCATCCCTTCTTTGACTGAGAGAGCAGACCAAAGGACCTCACGACCACCCTGTCCCTCAAATTTTTGGGGTGCTGGCCCCAGGTTTGTCTCTAGCAAGCCTGGGTTTATCCCTTCCCCCTTCAAACCTAGTTTAAAGCTGTCTCAATGAGCCCTGCGAATTCCTGTGGAAAGATCCTTTTCCCATTTTGACACAGGTGTACCCCATCTGTTGCCATCCAGCTCGGTGTCATGGAAACAAACCCATGATCAAAAACCCCAAAATTCTGTCGATGACACCAGGCTCACAGCCAGCTATTGATCTGCTGGCTCTTCCTGTTTCTTGCCTCATCATTCCCTGCAAATGGAAAGATGGAGGAGAACACTGCCTGTGCTCTTTAACCTGTTGTCCCAAGCATGTGATGCCTCTCTTGATTGCTCTTGAAATTCTTGTCACAAATTTGTCACTTCCTACCTGAAAAATCAGTAATGGATAGAAACTCAACACCCAAACCAGGGCAGAAAGCTTTCTCTTCACATCTTTAATCTGGCCTCTAGGAAGGCAGCAGACTTCCCTAAGAATTGAGTCAGTTTGGCATAGTAGATCTTCCAAAGCCCTTCAGGAGGGAGTCTCCTCTGGCACTGACCCATTTTCATGAACTGCATTTCACAGTCACACTATATATTAGGCTAGAAAACTTCAATTTTCCCCACAAGAAAGCAAGGAGAGAAGGATCTGGCCAGAGCTTTCTGGGATACATTGGCAGGATCCTTCCTTCCCCACTCCACTGCTGGGCAGATGACTCCTGGATGCCTCAGCACCCGCTGCACGCTTCTCCCTCCTTTCCTGGAAGTGTTGCTTTGTCCTGTGGAAACTCAAATACAGATGATAATATGTAAGGAGTTCTTACTAGCTCTTTTTATGAGCACTGTGAAAGATGTCAGATGATTATCTGAGGCCTCCCCGCCAAGCCCATTGCTTCAGGGGGACGCATGAAGGCTGGCAAGAAAGGGAAATCCTATGGCCAAAAGCTCTTGGAGAGAGCAGTTTCTCCTCCCTCTTGCAGAGACCATACTTAAATATTTGTGGTATCATAAATATGCTCTTTAGTGTGAGCACTAATAGATCTCTGGAACACAGCTGGGTTTGGACTCTTGGGCTTGTGAAAAACAAGGTAAGAAGTGTCCAGTGTGTGTGGGGGGGTGTTGGGTGAGTGGGCTCAGGGTCATTCTGTTTGACCCCATCCTGGCACTAAAGCAGCCTGCCACCATTACAGCTGTAGGATTTTGAAAATAACAGGTTTTTATCACTAACCTGGGTGACTATAGCATAAACATTAGGTATAGAGAGGAAAAGTTACTACCACAGGGAGAAAACTTGGCAAAACAGCCCTCTAGTGCCTTATAGGTTATACAGCCACTCATGCATGTATGAAATGAATATAAGAACATATAAAACTGATTATATAAACATAGCTGATGATATTCTGCTTACTCTCCATACAGTGATTTTATGCTAAAGGTTGTCACTTACCTAACATGGTGCTAAAGCCTCAATCTGAACTCTTAATTCCCTTCTTCAGCCCCGTTAAAACCTCTCCTTTGGGAACAGAATGTCTCTTTTCCCCCATGCCCTTGTTTTCCCATGGTGTTTACTCATGGCTTCAGAGAAGTCTCTTCAGTCTCAGAAGCTGAGGTCCTTCCTAAGGAAAGCAAAGTGAAAGACATGCTGAAGGCTTTACCTGTAGTGGTTTGGTGTAACAAGACAGCAATCCCTCAGGGGCAGAGGGGTTGAGGTTGATTTTAATGATTTCCTTCATGTCACAAGAAAGTTTAAACAGATTTCTGTGCCCTGAACATGAGACCAGTAAGAAGTGATTTCTGTTTAAGTAGGTGTTAGGAGGTAGGAAAGAGTGTTGTAATAACAACCTGTCTCACAAGCCAAGGAAGTGAGATGTTGAATCTGTACCCAAACAAAGAGTGAACCTGAGTCACAAGAACACTTTGTATTTATAGGGGAGCTTTCACTGGAGAATTTCAGACAGTTCCAGAGTGTTTTGCCTACCTGGAGAGCCGAGATAAACACACGAACTTACACCAAGTGCAGCTTTCCTTGGTGATGTCATGGAGCCAAACAGTCAAGGAACACAGAGCCTGGGACTGTTTCAGAATGAGTAAGAGGACAGAATTTGGCCCCATATGCTTAACTTTCACATCTCTTTTCCCTTGTAAATTAAGCTTTCATTCCACTTTATAGATGGGTAAGTGATGCACAGAGAACCCAGGGAGTCTGTCTAAAGTCACAAATTGAGGAAGGTAAAGAAAAAGGACCCCAGAGTTTTGGCTTTGTGCTCTAATACCAAGGAAAACTTAACTTGGCACTGGCAGCTGCTTGATCTTTAGGGCTTCTGCATAACAGGGAGTAGTTTGGTTAATGAAATAATATCCCAGGCACATATGAAGAGCAATTACTTGCTCTCATATAAAATCTCTTGTATTCATCTAGAAAAAATGTTCATGACTCAGTCATCTGGGATGGTTCAGGCTACTCACCCTCCAGCACGAGGCGTAGGCATTGCAGTGGTAAAGTTGAAAAGGAAGACACGTGACCCCAATTACTCACAAGGAGAAGAATTATGATCTCAGATACAGTGGTATAAATCCAAAGTCATTCCCTCCCTGAAGTAATTGGCATCATACTGTATTTTCTCTAACATACAGGAAATCAGAATGCAGTCTGTAATCCCAGTTTGTCTGCAGAGTTTTGTTCAGAGAGAGGCTTTGCTCTCCTGCAAGGGATGTTAGGAGATGGGGAAAAATAAGGCTGGAAAATGTACAAGAAGGCAAAATGTGCCAAGCTTCCCTACAGCAGGAGCAACAAATTAATACCTAGTTTTAACAGTGTGCTTAATAATGATTTCACTTTTTAAATCAGGTTTTCTCCACTTTTATAAACAATAAAAATGAACTGATATACAGAAAGATTGTCTAGTTGACCTGTATCTTAATTTCTTATTTTTTGCTCTGGAGATCACAAACACTGAGGAAGGAAGGTGTTGACTATCAGGAAAAGTGAAGAAAATGACAAGCTTACAAATTTACAAATGGATTTTAACAACAAACACAGATCTATTATTAGGGACATTGCAAGTTCAGAGAAAAGATTAATTAATGTAGTGACCACAGTGAACTGTTCCTGTGGGACATGGGAAATTGTATGAAAATATTTCCATTAGTGCAGAACAAAGAACTTAGGGCTTGAAGCACGGGGACACTGGATTCAACACAGCAGGAGATCATATAGAAAAATATTCTAAATAGACCCTCCATTTATCATTTCTGAGGTTTTGATAATTGTAATATTCTCAACTTTATGGTTTCAGTAATTTGGAAGTGACAGATGAGAACTTTACCCCTTGAGACTACGAAAACCTGGCAAGAAATGAACAGGGAAAGGATTCAGTTTGAAACATTATAGGCACCTAGCAAGTTTCCAGCACATCAGGCAACCCAGAGTTTTTACAAATATCTGGGCTTTTAATGTTTTCTAAGACCACAGAAACAGTTCAAACATATGTAAAATTATATTATTGGCAGATTGTACCAGCAGCTTTCAGAGGGACACACAGGAGTCATTCCTTTAAAACTCTGGATGTGCAGGAGGACAGAGGAGGTGCCACCACAAAGCATCCTGCCTGCCCCTGCTGCTGGCACTGGGAGGAACACAACATGCATCTCCAGTGCATGCAACAGTATTTTATGGGCACATATTAAAATTTCTGGCTGGTCACCTGGTTCAGATTCCTTCCTGAAAAGCCTTGGCACACATATCTTGTTGATATAATTTCTAAGCATGCAGAGGACATGCTTGTGCACCAGTAAAGCTACAGATCTCGTGGATTTGGGAAAG
The DNA here is from genome assembly GCA_013397295.1 of Polioptila caerulea. NCBI lineage: Eukaryota > Metazoa > Chordata > Aves > Passeriformes > Certhiidae > Polioptila > Polioptila caerulea. Next base: position 858,700 of record VYXF01001785.1, on the reverse strand, counting down.
CTGATACCTGTATTACATGCATGAATGCAAAGCATGTATATTTACACATGCATAAAAGGTAGATGTGTTTTACATATGTGGCAGCACGTGTGTAATGGAGTGTAACCCAAGGTATCATTAGGAGACACTTGAGTGAAGGTGGTGAGGAAACTGTTTGCACTGGCACAGCTGAAATACTGAAATACTTTGCAGAGAGAGGCATTGTAACAACTTGAAATGTTTTTGTGGCAGATCCAAGAATAGTAAAGCCTTTCCCAGCATCAAGTACAGTCAGAGTGATGGTTTGCAGTCACTTGCTGTGTGTAATTAACAACTCTCCATATCTGCATCAGTCAAAACTCCTGCTGTGGGACTTCCACGTATCTGGTAACCCTGGCAGAGAAGTGGCCCCAAATAGCACCCAGCCCAGTGCAGCTGAGTGGGGCCAGCTGCTCTGTGATGCTTCATAATCACAACTGTGTCCTTGTCTGCTTTGGGCACCCTGCATGGGAAAAAGCAGAGAGCAAAAAAAAGACAAAGACGTCCTTTAATTCAGTGTCCTTTATTACTAAAGTAACGAGTGTTTTCGGAGCAGTTTTATACAATTTCAGTTCAGGGGTGATTTTTTACTGAAATAGTAAGCCAGCCCACCCCTGCATATCTGCAGTGTGTCCATTGTGACCAGCAGAGGAGGTTCTGTACATCAGAACAGCAACACCCACCTCCCACAATAAGCTCATCTTCCCTCTGAAGAGGCAGTTCTGCTTTTCTCATGGAGAGACTGCTGACAAGAGCTGCTCCTCAAAGTGCTGCTCTTCCTCTGGCCTGGGACCCCAATGGGAAGTGGTCACTGGTGCTTTGGCTGACCAGCAGCATCCAGGTCCCTGATCCAGGGAGAGGAAGCTGGACACATGGCACATTTGGGAAATGGAGAATGTGAGGGGGAACCATCTAAAGGACCCCAAGAAATTAAAAGGTAACCTGTCAACACCAAGAGTGTGCTGAGAGCTGTGTTTTGGCAGCTGGGAAAAAGTCACACAATAAAGGACCAATCTTCACAAACACAAGAGGTTCTGGTCCTTGAGAAGCTTTAAAGAAAAGGGTTCTAGCCAGCATTGCATGAAAAGGGAGCATTGTCTCCAGAGGTGACACACTTCCCTTCCTTTTGTTTAGGGACCTGGAGTCTCCTCATCATAGACACAGTCCCTTACAGGCTCTGATGGGAGCACAAGGCTGTTTTCCAGCAGCACCATCCCAGATCCAGCCAGGACCAAGTCTGCAAGGCTCTAGGAAAGCTGAATCTCTAAAATTGCATAAAGATAACTCCACAGCCCTATTTTTAAAAGTGTTGATACTTATCTAGCTCCTCTCATCCGAAAGCTAGCTAAAACACTTCAGTGAGGATTGTAGGGCTGCAGCAAAGCACTTTGAACAGCATTATCCTCATTATTGGTGAATAGAGAAATCTTTAAAGGGGTATTTATTTAGTGTGCCAGAGCTTACAGGTGTAGGTAATTTGGAACTGCCAAGGACAAATCACCACGTGTAATGTTAAGGCAGTTACTCCAGGGAGGAGAGAGGGAGGGGGAAAGAGCTGTATATTAGCATAACTATCTCCTCACACATCCCCTCTCTTCTTTACATAATATCCCAGTCTTGTGGGCCCCTGCCAGCAAAATAAAACAATGATCCCAGCCCTGTGGGCCTGTCATTATTAATTCATAAAAGTTGTGTTAAATGTGTCCTTCCATTGCAAAAAGGAATTACTGGGCATACAGTGGTGTAAGACTGCAGAGTTATTATCATGCAGTAGGAGTTACACATAAAGGCATCTCCAAAATGCCTTTTTTTAGGCATTTTGACCACTTTACAGAAACCCATCTGGAAATCAACGTATTCTGGCCTAATGTATGTAATGAATCTAATGTGCCGTTCTTCCACATTAAGGATAAATCTAATAGGATGATTGAGTGGGGCCAAACTTCTCCAGGAAATTCCTTTATAATACATGATTGAATTATTGTTTTTCTATTAGGGCAGCCAAAACATTCAGTGTTCTTGACAATGCAGGATGTGTGCCGTAACTTTTTTGCCACTAAGCTAGGCATACTGTATCTGGACATGTGCCCAGCTTTTTGAGTATTTCCAGTTGAATGATTTATTTATTTTCCAAAGGAAGGCTACATAAGTTATACAGAACTCAGCAGACTTCTTTTCGGGTCAGACGACAGAACTTGGTGCCTGGCTGCCAAATGAATGAAATCTCAGGAATCTGGAGGCGTTTGCAGCAGAGCTGAGATTTTCCTAATGGATACCTAAAAGTTGGGCTTATGAAACTACTAAAGCTTTTCTCAATAGAAATTGTGTGCCTAACTCCCTTTGCAAAACTCTATTTCAGGTCTGCATTCAAGCCCCTAAGTATCTTGACTTTAAAAAATGTTGGCCTTCCAGCTGCAACTGTGTAATCTAAGAGAAGCTGAATGTAGCACATGTGAAAATTTGATTATTTATTTATAAGCCTAAATATGATTCTAGAAGCCTGACTTCAAATGCCTTTTAAAGCCTAGGACTAAATTCAATGATCTTAGGGGTCTTTTCCAACATAAATAATTCTATGATTCTATAATTTGCATGTGGATTGTTTGGTGCTTATTTTTTTCTGGAAAGACATCGTGTATTTGAGACACCCACTTGCACTCCCAGGGGTGACAGCCATGAAATGTGTATGATTATTAATGCACATGATAAGAATATGCTGTGACTCTGAGACATCCTTAAACCCCAAACATAAGTGTATGTCTATATACAAAAGAAGACAGGGAGAAGAACTCTATTTTTTAAAACTACAGCTTGGGAAAAGGTGGTGTTTATTAGTGTAGCCTCCTAACCTTGTCTAAAAGATCTCATTGCTCATTTCCTGTAGCAACACAGCTTCTTCCTTTCTGTCTTCTTAATAGGAGAGGGTAATTATTTTTCTTCTGTGAATAAAATACTTTGCACCCCTCCCTTCCCAAGTAGTCTCAGGTCAAATCAGTCATATAGTTGCAGCTGGAAACTATTTTTGGCCTAGGTTTACAGCTCTGTAGAGGATATCCAGATACTTTACCAAATATTTAAGGCACTCAGCCAGGGTGTGGGAGATGGCAGGTTCAAATCTCTCTGGAGAAGTGGATTTGAATCCACCCCCCAGGAGATAGCTATCATCAGCATCTTGCTGTGTAGGAATGATGAGTGAGAGAGAACAATTCAAGCAACACAAGGTTTGACCAGCTACTTGTCTCACTCAGTTCTTGGGCTGCAGGGAAGATGGGATGGGGTACCAAACCCAGCAGGAGCCTCTGTTTTTACCTCACAGGATAAACCAAACCACTTTCTCATTCAACCATCATCGGTCTCAGTCATGCAGAGGTGAGGCTGGGCTGGCTTTCACCCCTACCCATCTCCCAGAGAAACCAGTGTTTGATTTCTTTTTAATCCTTAAACTGAAACTCAGAGGTTATCTGCCACCGAGCCAGGATCCTTACTCATCCTGGCAGAGATCAGGTTCTGACCTCTGGGATATCAAGTAAAAGCAAGGAGACGTGTGGTATTTGTTGGCCTTGACAGTAACAGTGAGTGAAAGACACCCAAGTGGGTAAAACTGGAGTGACCCAGTACCTGCTCTGTGCACAGAAAATGCTGGACATCTCCTGGTGATATTTCTCTACATGTGCCCCACAGCCTTGCTCCTCAAGTGTATCTTGAGTGAAACAGCTCTCCAGGTTAACCCGTATTTCTTGTGCAGGATTCCGAAGCTAGCCGGGTGTTTATCATCCTTGAGGAATCTCGCCTGTGGAGGTTTGATTAATTTTTTTCATACACATACAAACAGATTCAAGATGTTCTTGCTCAGCCAGAGGATAAAGGTTTCTCCTGCTATCTCAGTTCTCCATCAGAAAAACAGTCAGTCCCAATGTGCCAAGATTCTCCCAAAGGCATTATTGCCGTCATCTGCGTTTACTAATGCAGGCTTGCAGGCATCCTGAAAAACAAGGACAGTGTCCTTTCCCAGCATGAACTCGGAATTCTGGATAGTCCCAGGCTTGAACTGCTTCTTACTTGTACCTAGAGCCAGGAGAGCTCTCAGAGAAGACCTGGAGATGCCATCCCCACTGCAGAAGGAGCGGCGGTCAGCTCTGAACTGCGGCCCAACCTCTCCAAAGCAGAAGTATTCAACTTGTGATTCCAGTTTGGACAAGTGCAGAGCATGACCTAAACCTTCTTAGTTCACTCAAGAGTCTTCCCTTTCCCTCCTAAGTTGCCAAATCACACTGCCAGATATTGCTCAACTGCTGATGTGGGTTTGCACTGCGTGTGCCACGTGTGAGTGGATGTTAGAGAGTCATTATCACTACAGAATCCTCATTTGCTATAAATAATCACTTCAAGATCACTGAAACCTCATCAGAGGATTGAGCCACATGCATCCACAGAGATCTCCCTACCATGCTCCAGACCCATTTGTCCTTTCCTCCAAGGCAGAGGGCCGGCTGTGTGTCCAGCACAAATCCAACCAAACCCTAAGCAGTCTCTAAGGGATTTCACTGATCTTAAATTAAGAAAAGATCATTTGGTTTAGGATTCAAAAAAGTGAAAAATTTCCACCATTCCACCCTTTTCTGCCAAACCCCAAATTTTTAAATTGAATGCAACTGGACCAAAAAAGCCCCACCAAAACTGAATATTTTGATTATCTGGGATCTCAGCCTTCTTACTGAGAAATAAGCCTACAAGAAAGTGGAAAAGAAAGTACATTTTAAAATATCCTTGACAGCAGTGCCTTGCCCTTGTGTCAATGTCCTAACAGGGTGAAAAGCTCCTCTGATCAATTCTGTTTAATTCTTTGTGGGAGATGCCTGCCTATTCACTCTAGCATAATCTGCCTATACTATCTCATTTGCAGTCTAACCATCAGCACCACTGTATTCCAAGCAGGCAGCATAAACATCCAGGTTCAGGATCTCTACTTTCTTCTCCTCTTTAATTGTTCCTTCTAATTTGCATGTATGCACAACCACATTTCAGATGTACCCAATGATATCAGGTTTTTAATTCCCCCACCATTTGCTATCTCAGAGAATTGTGCTAACTAGAATTCTCAGTTCTGAAAGACCAGAGCTTGTCAAAGCTCCCCTGCACCACTTTCTACTGTCATGTTTTCACGTTAACAAAATAAAATGCCAGGATTCCCTGTAGCATGTTTCCAACTTTCCAGAGTAGTCTGGGGAAAGAGCTTTTACACTGATTGCTACAGCTACACAATGTCATAAAATGTCATTATTAATATATTTTCTTTATTAGGCAGAGTAATATGAGTTATTCCCTCATAAATTTTTACAATAACTCCTCCCTACACAGGGCTCTAGTTGACGAGAACTGTAGGTCTAATTATTGGAAGTTGTGCTTTAATGTGTTTTAATGCCACGTTTTCCTTTAATTGTATTGTGTTGTAAGCCTGCTCTAGAAATAACACTATTAAAGTTCCCTTTCAAAACAAAGATCAGTCAAAGAGACAAGCAATTATTTCATTATCCTTAAGAAGCTCATAACATAATGAAAGGAATGCTAAAAATAAACTAAATGGGTGTACTTGATTGAAAGAATAGATCAGTCCTAGTGACTTTTCTCAGTGAGTAAAAAATTATCCAGGATTACATTTTCTCAGCTTTGAGTATATTATGGATTCTCTGTTTCTAATAATTAAATAGGGAAGACTTTCTTCGATAATAAACTAAGAATGAAATTAGCTACAGTTGTATCTGAGGAGAAGTTAACACTCAGGATGAAAAGCCAAAACTGCAGTTCTGAGGGCAGCTGGGATCAGGAGATGTTTGAGTTGACTGAGTCCTCTCCAGCCTGGCTTGGAGGAGACTCCACATGTGACTCCACATCAACCCTGCTGGTGAGCCCTGGAGCCCTCTTGAAGGGAGTTTTGCAAAGCTTTATGGGCCTTCTTTGACTTTTTTTTTCAACTTTTTGTAATATTGGAGCCTGTCAGAAGCTCAGATACTGAAGGTAGAAGCAGTGTAGAGGGACATCAGAGAAAAACTTGTTGAACCAGAAAAGCTTTCCTGAGAAACTGTAAGAAAAAAAAGCTGGCCAGGTAGGATATGGGTTAAGGGAGGAGCTTGTCTCTCTTCTCAGTCCTCTATCCAAATGTGACTTCTCTGGCCTTTAGCCTAAAATAGGCAGCACCTGGTGACCAAGAGGCAGCCTGGCTGCAGAAGGTGAAGGCAGCTTTGGGACGTTTGTCATGTGCAGCACTGGGGCCAAATGGGCTCTGCAGCACAGAAGACAAAGCTCCAAAGAACCAGAAAAAGCAAATTTCTCCTTTCACAGACAGAGCAAAATACCTTGTTTCCTGTCTGCTTTCTCCAGTGGAGGGGAAAAACCAGATGGAGGATGAGGGATCTCAATTCAGCACCACTGGGCAGGCCAGGTGAGCATCACTGCAGCCCCCTGTGCTCCCTGCCCAGCAGCCATCCAGGAGAAGGGCAGCCAGCAGAACTGGTTTTCATGGGGTCACTCTGAGCAAGCTGTGCTGGGAGCAGCTCTTTGGACACCCACTGTACCTACACAGCCATTTTTACCAACGTGACTCTTCCAGGGGGATGTGTTTTTACCAACATGACCCTCCCAGGAGGATGTGTTTTCACTCCTCGTAGCAGAACTGAGCTAGCAGTGCTTTCCTGTTGTTGGTTGGACCTGAGCTTGAAGCTGGAAATAGTCCAGTCAATGCTGCTTATACTGAAAAGTATTAAACTCAGTCTTACTCAGAATTTTTTTATCTCACATTGTTCCCATTTTCCTGAGTGAAGAGAGGAGTGGCAGCAGCTGCAGGTGGCCATGGCAGTGGGTTTGGGAACAGGTGACATCCCAGGATCCAGGGCTTTGTTTGTCATGCTGACAGCAATGATGAGGGTTTCAACATGACCAAACTGGGTCCTGACTTCCCTCAGTCACGAAAAATCCCTCTTGGCATCGCTGCATCCCAGCATGGCACCATCGTTGGTTTAACCAGTTTCTCAATCTATATAACCAGTTCATCCTGCCTGAGGTGCATCAGTATTTATTAGAGCAGACTCTCATGGCTTGTGTTTGCTGAAGAAAAGTTTCTGCCCAACACTTTTCATCCTTTCTTTTGCTGTTTATTTCTCTGTGGGGGGTGGCTTGCTGTGGCAATTTCTTTCACATGTTGAGACTGTTGTTTTTCTAACACAAAACCCTATACATTTCAAAAGCTGAGTAGGAAAGAGATATTTCTAAGTCATGTTTCTTGCCAGAGGAGTAGTGAACACTAAATGTTGGCTGTAGACAGTGGTAGACTTGGGATTTGGTAGTTAACCAGTAAAAATATTAAAACAGGCAAAGTCTGTCATCATGTAAGAGACAGCTTTCAACTTTACTAAATGTCTTTCTACTTAAAAAGTTAATGGAAACCAGTCACAATGATAAAATCTGTGATTGTCTTAAATAGAAAGAATTCTTGGTTCCTTGTGGTAGAAAGAAGACTGGAATTTAAATTCTTGGGCTTTCCCTCCTCATTTTTAATTCCTCTCATTTGATTAAAAGAAAGTTTTTAAATGAACAGGCCAATGAAGGAAGAAAAGAGAAACATACATCTTAGCAATATAAAACCCCAACCCTTTAAAAAAATACCCAAACTGTGCAATTATGAGAAATCCAACAGCCCCAAAACATGTGGACTCAGAGCAGATAGAGAAGGTAAACAAAACTTTGGGCAAAAGTGGGCAAATGCAGGAATGTTCCTGGAGAATGACTGATAAAAACATGACAGGAGAAACCACCATGCAAACCACTTGCAGATTGGGAAAAAGAACAGAAATGAGGCAGAGATGGGAGCTGCAGATAACAATGTGTGGAAAATTTCTGAGAGAAATCAGGGAGAAAAATAAGGACAAAGAGAAAGCTAATAGATTCAGATGTGCTGAGATGCCAATAGAGTAGAGAAAATCACGAGGGAAAGAAATTGTGAGGGTTGAGAAGCTGTGATAGCTCTGGAGAACCTCTCCCATCACTGAACATTACAAAAGAAGGAAAACCACCCCAGATCTCCTGCCTCACCTTGAACATCTCTGCCCAAAGGAGCAGGTTGTACCATGGCATAGTGCTGCTATTGCAGCCTTGCTACAGGTCAGGCCTGGAAGAAAACCTCAGCTCTTGCTCTCACTTTGTGAGAGAAGCTGTTCCTTCAGCTCTTTTAGCCTGATGCAGCACAAGCCAGGCTCAATTCTCTGCTCGGGCTCTGAGACAACAGCAATGGCCCAAATAACAAACAGCAGAGTAAAGTCTAAGTCTCACAGCATCCAAACTGAATGGACTGAGTCTTGTTAGCCTAGGAAAGATAATGTTGGCCCCTGCATGGAAGCCAAATTGCAAAGTCAGCTGGAGTTTAGTGCAGATTTTTGTCTGCCCTTTGGAATAGTCTTTTAGAGTGATGAAAGGGGAAGTAATATTTTCTAGCCTATGAAAACTTCTATTGTAAAAGTGGTCTAATCTGGTCTGTGCTAGAATGGAGCCATGACTCCCTGATGTGTTACATTAACAAAAAGAGAAAGGCTCCCATCACAGCACACATTAGCCCTGTGACCTTGACACCTGCCTGTTCAGTGGGGTCAGCTCTCCTGTATCTCAAGTGGGTCACCACAAGGTTCTTCTGTCTTAATTTGATGTGCTGGAGGCTTTTTGTAGTGGAACTTGGAGGATCTGGAGTCTAACCCAAGTCAGTGACAAAACAGGCTGGAATTAATCTCTGAGAGCTTTGCTAGTGTGGATTAACGACAAGGTAACTAACAGGTTATCAGGGGCATTTTTCCATTCATGGAGTTTCTCACAGTGAGTTTCTCCAGTGAGTGAGACTGTGGGAAGCTCCAGGGGATGATTCATGCCACCCTGAAGCAGGTACCTACACCAGGTGAGTCAGGGTGCATGGTTGCTTCTCTCTTGCTCCGTGGACCAGAACAGCAACCCCAGGATTTGTTTAGCTCTAAGCATCCAGCCTGCACATGGCTCATGTTCAATCAGAAGAATCCACCCAGGGGACTTTGCCGTGTTTGAGCCAGGCCCTACAAGGGCATGTGCATTTGGAAATAAAATTTGCTGGGGAAAAAAATCAGTTAAGCCCTTTTATTTGGAGGAATGTCTATATTGCTGCTTCTCCAAATTGAAAACTTTTTCTTATGTTCAGGGTAGGGGAACCATGTTGGTTCTAACAGTACCTGGGGAAAAGTTCTCAGTCCAGGCTAGAATTGTGATCAAATGAAGAAAACACCCCAACCACAAGAACTGAAAGATACTGCAGTGATAATTGATCCTGCTGGAAGAATCTGAGCCTCATTTGGGAGGCTAAAACAACATCTGAAAGCCAAAGACACAAACCTGTCAAAGTGATGTTCACCAAACCTGCGACTCCTCTTTGTCTCTCCTCTTCCTGATGCTCTCCTACATTGAACTGAGCTGTATCTCAGCAATGTTAACATTAAAGTGTTAAAATTTGCTGGTTACCTGTGCAAAAGTTTAATTTGACTTTAAAAAATACCTCAGCAAGTGGTTAAATGTAGCTGGCACACATTTATGCTGCAACATAGCTCTTAGATGATTCCTCTTAAATGTTTAAACTTAGTAATTCCAGGCAATTTTGAGAAATATTGATAGTTTTACTAGTTTTTAGTAGTAATGGACAGTACATAATTACTAAAAACGTAATATTTTTACACCTGTGTTCTTTTATTATAGTGTTACTCCTGTGCAAAATTAAATGTCAGCAAGAGAAGAGTTATTCTAAAATGCAATTTAAAATAAATGTATTATTACACTGAGGAGGTAATATGGTGATTTAATATGGTGACTAGTCACACCTGAATAACTAAAGAGTTTGTTTTTACAGGGAAGCACTAAGTTTACTAAAGTGAGGGAAAAGTATTTTATTACCAATAGATTATCTTGGTGCTTTCACTCAGTTGGGTGCAAAACTTCATGTAGAAGCTGGGATTTGACAGAAGTGTAGCTGGGGAAAAGGTTTTTAAAAAAAAACAACAAAGGAAAACCAAGTAAAAAGTTGTCAAAGGTCACTAAACACAAAGTGCTGTGGCAGAGAGCAGCCAAGGACCTTCCTCCACTGCTGTGGGTCTGTGCTGTGCACTAAAACCCCACAGGAGTTACTGCAGCAGCAGGACTGGGGCTCCCCACCCCTCTTTGGGGTGAGACAGGCAGCTCTTCAGGGCTCCAGCATCTCCACCACTGCCAGTAGCCATTGGCCCACTGGCTAAAAGCCACTCTCCACCTCAATTTATAAGGCTGGAGAATTTATGATAGCTCATTTTTAAAATTCTCTTCAGCCCAGGAACACGAGGTGCTGAATGAATGCAAAAGAATGTTGTATTTTTTTCATCTAGAAATTTATAGAAGAAACCTAATTTACTGACACTGTAAATTCAAAAAATCTGTTTCATGAGTACGTGGTTAATTGGAGTTAATTACAATGCTGACGTTCTTATTCTGACTGGGAAAGGCTCTGTTTTACTTGTGGGTCTTCTTAGGGCTGGAGGGCAAGTTTGTCCACAGATATGTCCACTGTGTCCTCTTTATGAGGAGAGGTGTGAGAGGCTGCACGACTGAACCACAGATTAGAAGGTGTCCTTTATGTCATCCTCCATTTTTCTCTTGTTTTTCGTACTTCAACAGTGTGAAAACTGTGCAGGAGGTTTGGGGGAACCTCAGCCCAATAACAGCAGAAAAATTCTGGGTTTCTTTCAGGGTGAAAGAACAGTGTACCTCTTCATTCTACAGAAAATTGTTCTGCTTTCTCCTGAAATGGCCTCTAATTTTTTTATAACTTCCTTATTTTCCATCAATGCAGTTTCCCTTAGCTGATTTCTTGCATCAGACTATTCACTAGATAGGAGGATGTAAAAGAGAATTAAAAAATAAAGAAAAAATAAGGATCTGTTCCCAAAGACAATGAAAACAATGGGAGTCAAAGAAACTGGCACTGACAGAAGATTTTATTTCCCTCAGGAGAGTAAGAATGATCCTAGCCAAAATTTTATAAAACAAAGATTCCAGTAATAAGTCCAACACAGCAGAACATAAACTGGCATCAAATTTAGGTTCTTCCTTCCTTGCTAACAGTGGCACACACCTCAGATCATGCTTGATGAGTGAGGTGAAAGTTGTCATTATTGTAATAACTGCATACAGCATGGTCTTGAATCTTGCTATGGGATTTTAGGCTGACTACTGTACATACTGCTTCTGACTGCTAAAAGCTGAGGGTAGACCCTAAAAAAAGATAAAATCTCTCTTGTTTTTTAAGTTTGGAAATTACAAACAGAAGAGCCTGTGATGTAGAGACACACACAGAGGGAAATTATCTGAGAGAGGCTTTAATAAGCTAAATAGGCTCATCCTGAAGTAGATTCATGTCTTCATTAATTTAGTGGATGATTTTCAGTAGAGTGAGCTTCTCTTCCTCTGGAGTAGGCAAAATGCAGCTAAACTCACCCCCTGCTGATTTGCTACGGGTAAAATCATCTAGAAATCACTTAATCTGAAAGCAAAAATCCTCTTAGGTATTTTTCCAAATACTTCCTTGAATAGGCTGAGCTTAGGCAATGGTGTATGGAAGATCATGGTTTAGCTGAAGATTTTCCTGCAGCACAGTCCCAGCCCTGCACCTCCTGCCCTGAGCTGCACACGATGGCTCTCCCTCCCCTGGCAGGCTGAGCTCCAAGGAACTTACAGCCAGAGCTCACATTCTACAAATCAAGTTAGAGGCTGGTCAGGGGCTGGGAACACAAACCCTGTGAGGAACCCTGAGGGAGCTGGGGGTGTCAGCCTGGAGAAAAGGAGACTCAGGGGGGCCCTTATCACTCTCTGCAGCTCCCTGAAGGGTGGCTGTGCTCAGGGGGGTTGCTCTCTTTCTCCAGGCAGCACTGACAGAACCAGAGGACACAGTCTTAAGCTGCACCATGGGAAATATCGGTGGGATATTAGGAAAAAAGTTGTTTATGGAAAGGGTGATCAAGTACTGGAATTGTGTGCCCAGGGAGGCGTGGAGTCAGCATCCCTGATGTGTTTAAAAAAGATTGGATGGCACCACTCAATGCCATGGTTTAGTTGAGGTGATGTTGGGGTATGGGTTGGACTCGATGACCTTGAAGGTCTCTTCCAACCTGGTGACTCTGGGATTCTGTGAAATCTGATGAGAGACAGCTGTCCCATGGGGTTGCATAAAAGAAGAGCAGCACTCAAGAAGCAGGCATGTCTCAGGTGCCACAGCACTGCTCCTGAGGAGCTGGCTGCAAGGCAAGAACACCCCTGTTTCCATCCCAGCTACTCCACAGTGCCCATCCAGCAACAGCCAGCCCCCACGTGCCAGCAGCTCCTGTGGCATGCAGAGCAAGACAGACAGGGAGGGAATGAGAGCTCCAGCCCAACCCATCACCCCAGCATCCTGTGTGCAGTGCAGGATGTGCTGGAGCTGTGGAAGGAGATTGAGTCTTGTGCAGAACTGTTTAAAAAAAGAAAACAAACCCAAAAGATATTCTAGTATGGCAATAATACAGATTGGCTAAGGGAAATTTAATGCAAAATAACAGTGGGCTTGGATGTTTTTATCTTCTCTGGAACCAGTCTGGGGAAATGGCTGCCTCTGCACTGTAATAGCTTTAGGGTGGCTGTTGGGTTTGTTGAGAGGTTGTGGTCAGGAGGGTTTTGTTTGCAGGTGCTGTGCCATAGGTCTGAATGGAATTCTCTGAATGGGGCACCTCATTCTCCTTATTGCACTTTGAGCATAGAAAGTACACTAAACCACATGAATTCACTTAAATAAACAGGCCCTGTATCTCAGTGGTAATCTAAGTGCTACAAACTGTTGCTTAACAGCAGCCTAACACTGACATACTTGCTTTTGGGAAGCTGGATTTCAGAAATTGATTTCAGCTTCCCTAGTAATAAATATTGCCTTGAAGGTTAAACACTCTTCTTACTCTTCTTTTTTCCTTCTTTCCATTTTTTTTCCTCTCCCAAGGCTTTTTAAAATACCCTCTGATTAAAAGGTGTCACATTTCAGTATTGATTACCCAAGCACCTTGTAACTGATATTTTTATTGTTTTGTTTCATGGTTTTAACAGGATGCTAGACAACTACATTTGGAGGCTCACTAAACCCCTAAAATTTTCTGTTTGATCACCAGGATCTTTTTTCTGATTTCTTATTTACTGAAAATGACCAAACATAATTTAACTGCAGTACTTGCCTACAGTGAGATGAAGATATTTTTCTGTGCAATGCATACTCACATAATGTCTTTGCTGGATGACAGTAAGGCAGAGATCTTTGCTGGGATCTGATATGGGAATCTGCATGGGATGGTTTATGCTTTGCTCTCATTTGATCAGGTTAAAGACTTTTTACCCTTTAGTGGCTCATTACTGTCTGGAATCTCTGCATCTGTTGGCAGCAAAGTTGGTGCCATGGATGAACTGGTGAATTAGTATCAGGCTTCAGTGGTGAAGAATGAGACTGTCTTTCCCCCCTCACAGTCTTTAAGTGATGTTGCTGGGTCACATCCATTAATGGTTTTGCTACCATCCTCCAGCAACGTGGGAAAAGAAAAGACAAAGACTATTCATGTCAACAAGAAATTGGGAGGAGGGAACAAAACCAAACCAAACCAGGCTTTCATAATCAAAGAAATGTCTCCGTCCTTATACAGTGTAAAGCAGGATTTTAAAAATGACATTTATTTAGGATTCCCCAACAATAAATCTGCCTGTAGTGTGAAAAACAGCACCAATAACACAGAGATAACTGATATACCATTTTAACTGCATATTTCAGTGGAGAAGTTTTAAGAACTCACCAAAAACCCTCCCAGTCTGAGGCATACAGAGCTTGGGTTCACATCCACATTATGGATGCCTAATGGTTTTTTTTCCAGACAGCCAACCTTAAAATATCTTAGACCTCATTGTGTTGTTGGTGTTTATAGTTTCTACTGTAGCCAAGCCTAGGAGCTGAGGGCCACAACTGTGCTGGGAATGCCAGAAAGAGAGAAAAACCAGTGTCCCCCAGATCCTGCAGTCTGAGCAAAACCTCATCTGTCACCTGTTCTTTCCTCCAGCTGATGGTTTGTGTTTTCTCCAGCCTGACTCTTCAGTGAAACCTCTCTGAGATAAGAACAACTTGTTGCTGACAGGTCTGTGTGTCACTGGCTTTTGAAGGGGTGTTGAATGAATAAACAATACACTGAGTAGAGCCTGTTTGGGTTTTTGGGGGTTTGGGTTTTTGGGGTTTTGGGTTTTTGGGGTTTGGAGTGGGTTTTTTTCTCAGAGAGGGAATGAACTCCAATGGCTTTTGGAATATTTACACTCATCTGAATTTTTTTGGAATCCACAGAATACAAGCCATAATAACCAATAAATTATATCTTCTGTGCTATTGTGTAATTCCATTGTAATTCTCTGGAATTCTATTGAAATTCTTCTTGGAGATGCCTCTATCCTTTGCTGGATCTGGCCAAGGAATTGAATGTGGGCTGGTGAGGAGCATTAATGCAGTGATGGACCATGTCCATTCACTCTATTGTGATTCCAGGCAGCCTGCTTCTTTTCCAATGTCTCTCTTAAAGGCTGTGACACTTGAATGAGCCAGCACTGGAGTCAAGCAGGGCATTTGAAGTCAAGAAGCCAATTCACCTTCTGCTACCTGACTTGTGAAAAATATATCCATATTACCAAAGAATCATCAAAGTTGAAAGGGACCTTCAAATCATCCAGAGTCCAACCATCCACCCAGAACTGCCCCAGCATTCCCTAAACCACAGAGCCTCCCCTGGCCCCTGGAGCTGCTGGTTATGAGGAGGAGGTTGAGCTTCACCTGGAAGTGGATGTGTTCACTCTGTTCCCATCACCCTGCTTTCGACTGGCTACTCCAGCCCTGGCTGCTTTACCCAAAATCTCTCCAGTGCTCCCGGAGCAGCCCTGACGTCCCCACGGCAGGGTTAGGAGCACCAGCACCACTCTGTCCTAGCACAGCTTCCCTCAGCACAGCTGCAGTGAAATACACTCCTTTAAAAATGTGATGCAGGCACACCTTAACCAAGTGTTTGAAAAATCAAGGCAGAGAAAGCCCTTTGCTAACTCTAACCTGAGGCCATGCTTGCTTTTGGTGCTGTGAGTTGGGTGGCACATTAGTCCCTTGGGATGATTTGCATGAAGCCCCATCCCTGCCCCCTGGCCAGCCCCACCTCCTGAGCTCTCCCCAGCCTGATTCATGTGGCAAACTCCAGCCTAAGTTGCTCTCTCCAGATTTTTGCTGCCTGATTCTGCCCCTGCCCATTCTATCCTTTACTAAAACTGCCTGTGAGTTGCTCAAACCCACAGAGTCTGTTTCGTTTCTTCACTCAACCCTGTCATGATCAATTGTTTCAGCTACTTTGAGTTTTCTGTGGAACGTGTGCCAGTTTTATTTCCAAGAATGCAACATCACCAACATTTTTCAATTATTCAGATAGGTTTTAGGCTGTCATCATCTCCATCTCCCTGGCAGGAATTACTCACACTTGCCCTACCTCGGGGCCTGCTGACACTAATGTGATGACATTGACTCTGCAGAGGTTACTTCCAATTTCAGCAGGAAGGAGAGAGCAGGATCCATCCCTTCTATGCTGCCTCTCCTGCCATGTGGAGCAATGCTGAGCTGCTCAGTGCATCTGGTTTCAAAATAAAACCCTCTGCAACAGACAAATATGTTAAACCTTTGAAAGTCTTATTTCCAGGTTTCAACAACATTCTCTTCAGAAACGAGCACTTAATGGAGTTCATTTAAGGTTGTCGAAGCCACAACTTGCTGTCAGCACTATTTACCACTTCAGTGGCTCAGCTAGAGCCTCAGCTGTTGTGAGCCAGTTCAGTGCTAATAACGGAGTCCTCCTGATTTACATCAGCTGAAAATCTGACCGAGCTTCTGCCAGGCTGACAGCCTTCCTCTGCTGGGTTCCAGTAGCTGTTTACACGCTCGCTCAGTGCAGACAGTAGTAAAAGCAGTTTTTCTTCTGACACTCCTGTCTGTGCCCTATTTTTAATGTAAAACCAAACAAGTGTGGCAGATGCTCCAGTGTGGTGTCCTCTATTGACTGGGCACTTCAGCTGGGCAGACACCAGGATTGGCTTTCACAGCCCTGGAATGCAGCTGGAGCAGCTCATCAGTGGTGCCTTGTATTCCCTCTCAAGGACTGCATTCAGGGTCCCTTCTGAGACTCCAGAATTCATTCCTCTGGGAATTGAGGGGAGCAAATCTCCATCTCTCCCTGCAATCCCTGCTCCTGCACTCCTTGCCTTTGCTCATCTGGGCTGAGAGGAGGGACCTTCCTTTTTTCAATCATTATTTTTTAATTCTATTTTCCAGGAAGAACAGCTCAGTTCCTTTACATCCACTTGGCTTCTTGCTTACTGCTGCTGTACTTTCCACTCCTGCTCCCAAATTACAGAGCCACAGATCTTGCCAAAGCCATGGCACTGGCCCATTTCCAGCTATGCAGGTTGAAATTATCAATTTTTTTTTACTTTTACTTCAAGCCTTTTATCATCTTCCAGGGTTCTGCCCTGGCTAATGCTGTGTCTGAAGCCTGTAAAAAAAAATTGTATCATCAACTCACAGAGCCAAAGCCCTGCAAAATGGCAGCCATCTGCTTCATGGTAAACTGGCAGTGCCCAGTGAGCTGAGAAGTGGATGATTTTAGGGAATAAAACCACAATGCCTTCTGTCATTTATTTCAATAGTACCATTAATTTTATTATCTTTCCCCCCAGTTTGCCACAGAAATTTGCTGAGAGCCATCATGGGAGGTTTTGACCCTCTGAGTTAGTGGGTTGATAAAATGTCTGTTTACATCTCCTGCAGAGGCCCAGCAGGGAATGGGTGCTTGCAGGCAGACCCAGACACCCTCCCTTGGAAGGTACCTGGGGAATGTGAATTTCCTGTTAGCTCATCCCCATTATTTAGGAGGTGGAGAATGGTGGCATCACCCAGGGGGTCGTGATAAGGGACAGGACTGCAGCAGAGCTCTGAGCTCAGGGACACCACACCAGAGAAACACGGAGCTGTCATCTGAGAGAGAGAGCTAAAAACTGGCCTGGGGGCAAACTCAGCTCTTGGGGTGGAGGAACCAGGGTGCAAAGGGGTGGGGAGGTTTGTTAATCCACCACATGGCCCCAAATCAAACAACTGAGAGGCAGTTTTTTGAGATTGCCAATATAAAAATGTTTTAAAGAGAAAAGAGTGAAATCCACAAACGTGTGATTAGCTCAATAATAAGAGCATTGCATTTGTGGCTGTGCTTTGATTTCCCTTCTGAAGGAAGCATTTTTACCATTTTAAAAGATACCTTCCTCAAAAAAAACCCTTCTTTAAAAGCAAAAAATCTAAGACTTTCTCTTGATTGCTTGCTTCCCTCAGATGGAGCTTTAAAGGGAAATGTTGCATATGACATGAAAAAACTGTGAGAGCTGACAACAATATATCTTGCTTAGAAGAGCTGCTACCACCACAACATTTGTGATTTCTGAGTTTAATTTTAATGTACAGATCTCACATTTTTGTGTCAGTTTTTAAGAGCATATCAGGATATTGTGCTCCAGCACTGTATGTTAATGGATTCCTGCCTCCCTCCAGGAAAAATGGAATATTTCTTCTCTGAGCTTTCATGCACTCTTCTGCCAAGTCAAAGCAGAAAGGAAAAACTGTGTACAATTTATTAGGCCAAATGTCAATTTGTTTTTCTGAAATCTTTACCAATCTCTCTGGCATTTAATATTCAAACAGAGAAGAAAAAAAAAAAAAGCAAAAAAAAAAAAGGCAGGAAAATATTAAGGCTTTCATTTCAGTCAGCAGTGCCTGAGACATCCTACAGGCCTTGGTACATGGAGCCACATTTCTCTCTTATAGAGGAAAGGGGGGGGTTAAAGATGCTTGAGAAGGTGGACAGCATCTGGGTTAAAAGGAAAATCATGTATTTTTGAGCCTTTTAAGCCAGCTTGCATAAATTTCTGCTGAATCTGGCTATCTAACCCATTTGGTTAGATCTTGGTCTTTCCCTCAAAAGATGAAGTTTTGCCATGTATAAAAGGATTTCAGTTTCTACCTCACTTGGAAACTTTCTTACATTTCCAGCTCACTAGACAACAGATCATGAGTGCAAGCTGAACCTTTTTACATATTAGCATTGTTTGGTACTTGATATTTGAAACAAACCAGCACAGGCACCTTGGTCAGCCAGTAAAGCCCATCTGAGTCAGGTACTTCATTTGATGTAAGAGCTCAAGAGTTTGTAAACTTCATTTCCAATGCAGGGGTCACTGCCTGATCACCCCACTGAGAGATGCTTCCCTCTCTTGAACCCCAGCCTCCCACAGCAGCTCTCTCCTGCCCATGGGCAACCTGTGCAAAGTCTGGGCAACCCAAGTGCCTCCTCTGCCCTTTGAACATCCTTGCAGTGGCCCAGTGAAGCCCAGTGCACATCCAGAGCTCTGCCTGCGTGCCAAGGGTGCAGGGCTGCTCTGGGCATGTCCAGCTGCCTCTGAGTTTCAGCTCCAAGGCAAACACTGGCTCTCTGTCCAGGCAGTCCCTTTGATAGAAGAGAGACAGAAACAGGTTTGCTTTTTTGCTTCCTGACGGCTGTGGAGAGACTTGGATAAGCAATGCTCCTAAGTATTTAGCACAGAACTAGTATCTAATCCAGATTTGGTTCAGACAGGGGCAGCTCTGTGCCCACAGTTACCTGTCAGCAGGATTTGTGTCATATTAAGAGATGCCCAGCAAGGCTCAGAAGCATCAGCTGCAGATTTAAGTGACTTCTATGAGTCTTAACTCTTTTGTATTTTCAGTTACACTGCTTTTAAGCTGGAAAAGGAGTCTGGATTTTACTTAAAAAGTCTTTGCTGCAGAGGCTCAGTGTGTTAGCAGCCTCTGGGATCACTTTTGTCCACTGGGTATTACAAAGGGATTCAGTTTGGGACCTTAGCCCATGTCAGGGGTATGTGGGAAGCAGAATTCATCCAGTTTCACTGTGAGTATGAACAGGTTTTTTGCATTAATGCCATGCTCAGAGAGTGGATTCTCCCCCAAACACCATTGGGCAGGAGATGTTCTGAAAATAAGCTCCATTACCTACCAGACCTAAGTGCTATATTCCTGCTGGGATTGTGAATTGCTGCTGCTGGAACAGCTCTTGCCTCTGCCCCTGGAAAATGGGGGCTTGCTGCTTTGCCTCTTGGTGCTGACTTCCCCTGCTATCAAGAGGGCACTGAGACATCTCAGTGACAGCACAACAGAACAGGACAGCAAAGAGTGTGAAACAGAAAATCTATTCACTTGTCCTGAGTTATTCTTCCTGATGCATAGGAACATTTTTTTTTTCCATTGGGCTCCAGTTAAAAGTCTACAGGACTCTTGCACTGAAATCCCAAAGAAATCTGATGTCATGGATCATCTAATTAGTTTTTTTCCAGGGCTGTAAAAGCAATAACTCATCAGAGGGAGGTTAGAGGTACTTGAAAGTAAGAGATTCACCCGGTTTCTCCATCACTGCTGCCTCCCCCTTCCTCCTGCTCATCTAAATGTGAGAAAGGTGCCAGATCCCTACAGACCTGCTCTAAAATCAGCCCACAGCCTGCAGAGAGGGCAGGGGCAGGCAGAGTGCAGCTGAGGCACTTCCCTTGATAGCACAGACCCAACCTCACTGGAGAAGGAAGTTTTTCAGAGAGCTAGAAGGAATATAAATCCATGACAACACAAGAAAGAATTCACAACTTTTCCTTTGAAACAGCACAAAACTGTGTCCAAAGGATGGAGGTGCTCCTTGGCCTAATTCTCTACCTTTCTGAAACTATTTCACCTTAAAGTACAACTTCCAACAAAGAGCTTTCTGCCCAACTCAGATCTTTTCCCTGTGGTGTGGCCTTGCAGGATCCATTCACATTTGAGCCTTCCTGGCTATTAACCCAATGAAGTGATCTGGCTGGAATAAAAGAAAATGGTGAATTTACATTTCCCCCTTCTGATATTCTCAGTCTCTTCTATATTTTTAGTAATAATCCTGTTTACAGAAAAGAGGTTCCTAAGGAGTATGCTAGACAAAAAGAATAGACATAAGCAAAAAGCTGACTTGAAACACATTCCAGCAGAGGTTTATATTCTAGTTAGCTCAAAGTTTTCTTGCAAAATATCTGCTTTTCTCTACTCAGGGGAGGAAGGGATCATTTGAGGAAAAAAATAATTTAATAATTTCAGCCTTTTATTTTTCTGCTAAAAATACCCCTGGATTTGGCCAAAAGAAAAATATAGTTTCAACAAAACATCAGTGACCTCTCAATACATGGAAAAGTAATAAAAGGATGGCATATGACCCAAACAGTGTGTAATCAAAGAGATCTTTAGGCATTTTTAAAGCCCTGGCTATCACAGGACATAGTGTTGATTCAAGTTCCCTTTCATCTTTTTTTTTTCTATTATTTCAGAACCCAGCTAAAGTATTATCAGAGATGATTCAGGGAAGATGGGAAGGTACATCTCACTGAGTTCTGGCAATGAACCCTTTATCACCCCCAGAAGAGCTTTTCTGGAATGTCACATTCCCACAGGAGATTAGGAACCCCCCAGGCAGGAGATGGGGTTAAGCCCCTGTCTTCTGCAGTCGACTTCAAGGCTTTCATTTTTGAAATTTGAGAATTGTGGTTTTCATTCTGCTTTTTGCAGCAACGCCAGCTTCAGGTCTGAGTTCAGCATATGGACCTGTCCAAGGCCTGGAAACGTGAGGATCCTGTGTTTGGTTTGGGTCTCCTCCTGTTGAAAACATGTCATTGCCTTGGGTGAATTGTGATCAATGTGTGTTTAATAAACCACAGGGAAGCCTGCAGCTATTCAGTACCTTTCACCAAAGGCTCTGAAAGTACTTCACCAATAAATAAATAGCTGAGTTTTAGAACAATTTCTCATTCCAGGTTTTCTAGATAGTAGGAAAGCTTTCAAGTGGCTTTCCCACAATCACGCATCAAAACTGCACCAACTTGTGAACAGAACTAATACATCCCAATTCCAGCTCTAGTTTCATTCTCAAACAAGATCTGTTATTTCTGCACTTCTTATTTATGCAAATTTGCCATTACTGCTGGCCAGACATGATCACTTACACCAATGCACCATATTTTTATCTTGAAACTTCTTCCCCTCTTTAACTTGAATAAATGAAATGGATAAATTTGAGCAATCAGAAGAGAAGGTGTGCAAGGAAAAGGAGCAATGGGTTCAAACACCAGCTGCATGTCCCAAAGCAGTGCTGGCTGCTCCTAACCTGGCACATCACTTCTGGAGGTGATGGCTGCTGCCATGCTGATCATAAAGCTGGGAAGAGTGACAGGAAGGGGGGAAAGCAAGAGGCTATGTCTGGAAAAACTGGAGACAAATCCAGTCCTGGTCAAAGCAGATGTAATTTGTGATGAGAGGAGCAAAGCTGAGCACTTTCACAGCAAAAGTAATTTTGTTGTTGTTCTCTGGGTCCTGAATTCCTGCCCTGCCATGTAAGAATGATGTCCAAGGCCAAATAGTTATTAATAATACTCATTAGTTAATAACAACAGTAGTGCTGTCGGAAAATTTTAGGCCCCATACTCACAACTTGCTGCCAAGGTAGTCACTTCCCAAACTGACTTCTAAAATTAGAAACAAACAGACCCCTTCTAAGGGCAGTAAACAGCATTTTAATTGGACTAAACCCTGTAAATTTGTCAGCAGCTAGTTACCCTGGCTCCCCTGTGTGATCAGCAGCTTTAAATGCCCTTCTGGGTCTTTTCCAGAGGGCTATGATGCCATCTGATGTCATCACAACAAAGGTGTGATGGAACAAGGCAGCATGGCCTGGGGGCTCCATGCTGGGCTCTGGGGAGGACACGGCCCAGAGTGTGCTGGGTGTGCTGGACAGAGGGTGTCACCAGCACCAGGACAGAGGGACAGCCTCGTGCTGCACAGCTCTGACTGTGTGGGCTGGGAATACATGGACATGGACACAGACATGGACATGAACTATTGGGTAACTACCCAGCTACCTTGGGTAATTCTCATGTCAGGGCCTCATGAAACACATATTACAATTCATTTTCCTTAGCTGAACCAGTACATTTTCATCTATTTGTTGTGTGATGGAAGAATTTTAAAGTAATTCTGACACATCTCAAGAAGAGGCCAAGTGTCAGCCTTGTGATGCAGAAGATCCCATTGAGAGAAGAGATGCCCTGGTAGCATCTCCCCTGACCAGAACAAGCTTATAGGAAAAAAACCCCAAATAAATACACAAACCTGATGGGATGAAGAAAGAAGCCTTTTCTAATTGAGCAATACCGGAAAAAAATAATGATACAGTCTCCAGAACGCTAAAAATAATCAGCAGTAGCTGCAGAGCCATGCTGATGGTTGCAGTTTGCTTACTTTTTATTGCTATAATTTTCATTCTTGAAAGAAAAGTAAAATATTTCACTAAAGAGATGTGAGTATTTTACTCTAGATTACATTGGCCTGAGGCTCTCACAGAGAGCAGGAGACAGCCCTTTCCATGTTTCCCAGCAGACACACAGCATCACCTGTCCCAAGGCTGTCACCTGGGTGTGACTGGGTGACCTCCACTGTGGCCATTCACACCACTGCAAAGCTGATCCTCAGCTCCAGATGTGCTCAATGCCAGGCTCCAAAGGAAAATAATTATAAATTTCAGTAGCGTGCCTGTGAAAACAACTGATTCTCTGGGTCCTTGAAACACCCTGTATTTATAAACAAAAGAGGGGTTTGGTTTTTCTTGTCCTAGAAAAACACACTGGAACTTTTCACCATCGTTTTCTTTCACTTTAATTAGCAAGCAAAGAGGGAATGTCAAAGAGCAATTATATAAAATATATACTGTGCTGATTAGGGATTTCTTTTCTGTAGCATGGAGAAGGCAGCTTGAAGTTCACATTAAATCTCTCTCCCCCTCTAACAAGATATGCCTTATCCAACCCAGAAAGATACAATTAACTCAGGAAAGAATGCAGCCACTTTCTCAGGGAGAAAAAAAACAGAAGGGAGGGAAGGAAGGATTCATGTTAAAAGGTGAAGCATGAAAGGCTGATCCTGCAGATCCTGTGTGTATCTGACTCAAAAGAAACATCCTGAGCAGCTCCAGACCTTTAAATAAGCCGATGGTTTAACAAAGCCCAATCCTGGTCCTGAACACTTGTGGGTTTCAGCCTAAATCACCTCTCTTTCTGCCTAAATCACCTCTTTCTGCTTCCATTTGCCCGGGCGATGGTTGTTTGGGGACCAGGAAATGAAAGAATTAGGAGACTGAACAGGGGCTTAAAGGGACCCTAAAGGCCACCAGCAGCACGAGCTGTGCTCTCTGGAGACTGCAAAGATTGTGTGGGTCCTGGCTGACCCAAAGCTGCTCTGGGAAAGCTGGGCAGGGACTCCTTACAGGGGCATGCAGTGATAGGACAAGGGGGAATGGCTTGATGCTGAAGGAGGGTAGATTTAGATTAGATATGACGAAGAAATTCTTTCCTGGGAGGGTGGTGGGGCCCTGGCACAGGTCACCCAGCAAAACTGTGGCTGCCCCATCCCTAGAAGTGTTCCAGGCCTGGCTGGACAGGGCTTGGAGTAACTGGTCTGGTGGAAGGTGCCCCTGCCCATGGTAAAGGGCTTGGAACCAAGGTCCCTTCAACCCAAATCATTCTGTGATTCTGTGATTCTGTGATTCTGTGATTCTGTGATTCTGTGATTCTGTGATCAGCCAGCCCCAGCTGCACCTTGGCCACTCCACTTCCCACGGGGAGTGGATGTTCCTGGGGCCTCCCCACCTCTCACCTCAGCCCAGCCCTACTGCTCATTTGTATTACTTCAGGGTGCTTTGGGGTTTTTTTCCCCCCATGACATTTGGTATTATTCTCCTTTGAAGAGGCACAGCATCCCTCTCTCCCCTTGCCCCTGGCAGAGGGTCCCGGGGCCAGAACGGGGCTGGAACGTGTCCTCCTCCAAATCCCTCCTCATCGGATAGCGGGGTCACAGCGAAAGAACCCCCAGCCACAGCCCAGGAGCATAAATTGGACCCAGCAGGGCAGCTGCAGACTGAGCAGGAAGCGCTGGCCCGAGGCGAAATGAAACAGCTGTTGCCATTGTTCTGTCTCTGCGCGCTCCGCGGCCCGGCCGCGGCAGCAGCTGCTCGCAATTACCGCACATGAAAGGGGGGCACGGGATTAGGCGAGTGACGAAAAAGCGAGGGGACCGCGAGATTTATCGCCGAGCTGCCCAGCAGCCCCGCAGCCCCGGGCCTGGCCCGCACCGAGCGGCGGGGATGGGTCCGCAGGTGATGGCTGGCACAGGAGAACCGCAAAAA
>VYXF01001785.1:809951-829049 GCA_013397295.1 Polioptila caerulea | reverse complement strand
TTTTTTTTTTTTTTTTTGGTGTGTGTTCACAATTCTTTCTAATATGTTTGGAAACTGATTAAACTTACAAATCAAGACTTGGGGTTAAAGGCAACCCTGACTAACTATCTTATTATTTATAAAAAGATTATCATTAAATATCTTGCAGAGAAATTCTCAACCACTGCAGAATCTGAAAGGAAAAAAAAAAGTGCAGGGGAAAAAAAAGGCTAATGTGTCTACTTTTTAATTAAATGTAAATATAATTTGTAAGGCTTATGGGTTTTAAACAGAGAAAATTTACTCTGCATAATTTCCTTTCTGGTTAACCTTATAGACAGAATGCAAACCAGGGTTATTCAGAAGCTATTCAGGGTTATTCTGTAGCTATTAAGCCAGTTACCAGCTCCAGATCCATTGTTGCAGATCACTTTGGACACATCCAAGGTTCCACCTGCAGTGAAAGTTCCTAAATAACAGTGACAACGTGGTGATTCTGAGCATCAAAACAAACTTTGTTAAACAACCTGGTCAACAGCTTGTTGGGGATGTCAGCAGATTTTTCATCTTTATTGCTGCAGACAGATAACAAGGCTCTGATCTGAGTGCACCTCGTGGAGTGGCTCGAACACACACCAGTGAATTCTTGGTTATTTTAATGTGACAAGTAAATATAGCCCAGTTACAAACACAAAGGCAGGATAAATAGGCCTGACAATACAGCAATGTCTAAATTACTGCCAGCTTAGTATTAAAAGTTCTGTCGTGGTTTCTGGTTCAAAGAGTCCCATAAAAATCAGAGTTAATTTAAAACTTAGCCATCCATGGGAGTATTTCTTATTCACACAGTACAGGATCTCTTGCACAGCTCTGTTTATATACTTCAGCTTTGGAGAAATTTTCATTTCAGTTCAAGAAAGTACCCATAATCAGACCTGCAAATTAATTAAGCACATGCTTAACTATATACTTTATTTAGGCATGTGCCCATTACTTGTCATCATTTCACTTGTCACAGCTTTTTGAGCCAGTTGTGTCATTATTTGCTGTTTTTTTGTTTTTTGGGGTTTTTTTAAAGTAATTAATTCCTTACAAGATTGTGATACTTGGTTACAGTAGATCAAATGTTGTAGAACACTACTGGGTTTTGTACCAGATCATGATCCAGCCAATATGAAAAGTCCACTAAGCATCACTGCCTAGAGACCCTTTAAATTTCTGGCTGTCCTGTGGAAATCCATGGAAATCCATGTAAATCTTCCCTAATCTCATCTGGAGAGTCACCTGCCAGTCCATAACAGGCAAGAGGAGTGAAGGAAGGTACTCTACCAGCAGGCAAAGGGTCACCAATCCTAGAGAGACACTCTAGGAGACAAAATGCAAAGAATTACCAGGCTCATTTACAGATTTGTGGGCTGATTGTGCAATGAGCACCACCAGCCCCCCAGGGACAGTGCCCTCCTGCACGGGCAGGTTTCTCAGTTCCAGCAATGGAATTGTTTGGTCAGCACTGTCCAAAGTGAAAGATGCTTTCACCAAATGGACAGAACAAAACAGGCATTCCCAGCCCGTACTCAGTCTTGCAATTACTGGCAAAAGGGACCTCTGGAGCTCTGCAGTCTAAGCTCCACCTCAGAGTGGGGTCACCACTGATTTCAGACCAGGTTGCTTGGGGTTTGTTCATCTCAGTCTTGAGAACCTCCAGGTTTTTTTTTCATGAGCTTTCTGGGCCCTGCTCCACTGCCCAGTGAGTCCAGCACCTCTGTGCTGTGAGCACCAGCACTCACCTCTCACAGCAGCCAGGCAGATCTGGCCCAGCTTTCAGTGTCCTGCTCTTCTACAGCTGCCTGCTGCTCCTGTCGACTTCCTCAGCTTTTCCCAAAACCCTGCTGCTGTTACTGCTTACTTGTAACTCCCAGCTCACCCTCCAGAGCCCTGCAGAAGCCAAACAGTTCCTAAGTAGGAACTGCTGGCCTTTCCCACACCAGAGACCTTTCCTGGCGCCGTCATACGGATAACACATGCTGTGTCTACATTGCCAGGAAGCTGCAACCAGAGCCCTGCTCCGAGCTTGATCCCAGTGGTGGGGAAGTGGCTGGAGTGTGTCTCAGATCCCCAGAGCCCGCTGCTGTGTGCCCTTCTCATCCACACTGGGGTGGGAAGGGGCAGAAGTTTTGGGGATGTTCTGGCCCTGGCACAGAGCAGGGTGAAATGGATGTGCACACCCAGGCCAAAGAGCAGGAAATCTTTCCTACATGGCTTATTTTACTGTAGCTTCTGTGCCCAGAAACATGCCAGGGCTGGCACCAGATTAGTCAGAGGAGGAACAGAGGTCTGGCAGGGATGGATGTTCCACCAAGTATCTCGTGCTGCTCCTTCTCTTAACCTTAACGAGCTGAGGCTCCAGGCAGTGGCTTTTGGTGCCTTTCCCTGAAACCAGTGTCTCTTGGAATGGGATGTTTCCTCCTCAGCCTACACAAAATTGGAAGCCAGGTTCTCCAGGCTTGGTGCACCCTTTCCCAGCTGGAACTTAACTGATGGGGGGAATTCAGGACCCACCAGCCTGGCTGGGCTCTGCAAGGGCTGTGCTCTGGCCTTCCTCATGGCAAGAGGGACTCCGCAGTGGAAGGTCTTTCTCCAGACCTCCTTCTACCAGGGGAAAAAGGGAAAATCCCCATCCCAAGTTGCAGAAAGTTTTGGAAAAGTCCTTTTTCACATTCTGCCCTCTGAAGGAAGCAAGCAGACTGCTGTGAGGACTCACCAATAGTCTCTGTCCGGCCCACGGAGGCTCTGCTGCAGAAGGAAACACCTTTTCTCTCCAAGGAGCAGGGAAAGGCAAGTTCCCAGCTGCTCGTCTGGAAAGATCAGCAGGGCTGTTAGGAGAAGGAGGAGGAGGGTGTGGGAGAGACAGAGGCTGGCCTGTGATCTGGGCGTGAAAGGATCCACAGTTGAGCAGGATCAATAAAACTGTGCCAAGGCTTGTGACGAAGGGAGCAGAGAATAGGATGGTGGAGAGTAAAAGAAAAGGAGCCCCCCTACAGCTCCTGAGAAGAGAGGGGTAGGTAAAAAGGGAGCTCTGATACCACCAGGCCCACAGGAGACTCAATGGGTTGTCTCATTATTATGGTGAACAGAGAGAGCTCATGAGCTGGGAAAGATAGGAAGCTTTTATTTATTTTTTTTTAAAGAGCACAGCCTCTAGGAGGGTTTTGCAGCTCAAACTCTTTTATTTTGTGCCAATTACTTATACAGGGTCTGCATTATTCTCGTAATCAGTCTAAATGAAAGTCAAACATGAAAGATTCCTAACAATGAGCTAATTGGAATGCCATTACCATTTAGATTTAATAAGGTATTTGTAATAATAAACTTGCCTTAGTCTATAGAGTTGTCTTATTCCTGCTCAGATCTTGTGAGAGTGTAAGGGTTGACATTTGTCATTCGTTCTGCAAGACATTGGATATAACCTTCAAAATGTTTTAGTCTTGCAGTGCTTAGTAAATGTCAGAGACAGAAACAAAATCTATAGCCTGCTATTGTTCTGGCTGTGTCAGGCTCAGAGTTAACAGGAATTGTGCTAAAGCTCAACAGCAGATTATATCCCACATATGCTTCTTTATTTGCAGTCCAAACATCTCGTGGTTTAGAACGAATTACTCAAAGTCCTCTTGTGTAGCTTCATTCATTATTTGCATTGAGGTCTTGCTGAGGAACTTCGGTCCAGTTCCAGCACTGCCAGGTACTACACAACCATCAAGAGCCTTGCATAGTTTAAGATCTAAGTAATTAAGTCAACACAGGCTCTATCTTGAAGCCAAGATGTCCCATCTACAGAGGTAAAAGCTAATTAGAGCTCCATGCACAGCTACTTCTGAGAACAGATCACAAAAAAAAAAAAAAAAGGAAAAAAGAAAAAAAATTCTTGCTTTATGTTTCAGGGCGAGCTATTTTCACAGAAAGCACATGTGAGCTCAAAGACTTGGTCTCACTGTGCAGCTGGGGAAGTTTTATTCAACTGTAGTTCATACCACAAAAGCAAGGCATAATCTTGGTAGGTATTTCTTCTGTTATGAAGAAAAAGAGCTTGGTACTTTATGCAGTCTGAGGGAATTCCCTTAGGAATAGACTGAAAAGGCAGAGGTTCAGCAGGTGTGTGTGTGGATATGTGTGGAGCATAAAGATAAAAGAAGACAAAAAGACAACAAAAGACTCAAGGCACCCTGGATGATGCAGAAAAGAGCATGCCGGGAATATTCTTTAAAATCATGATTCTGCTTCTCCCTCCCTCTTTCACCCCAGAAAGATGCTAC
Source organism: Polioptila caerulea (assembly GCA_013397295.1). Classification (NCBI taxonomy): domain Eukaryota; kingdom Metazoa; phylum Chordata; class Aves; order Passeriformes; family Certhiidae; genus Polioptila; species Polioptila caerulea. The sequence continues at coordinate 824,760 of VYXF01001785.1, read as the reverse complement.
AGGTATTTCTCCCCTAAAGACATCCAACAAGCAAACAAAGGGGCAACAGAATGCCTGATTTCTGTTTTAACAGGAAATAAACCCCACCAAATTTCCTGGTGGCATCTCTGCCTGAAGAAGCGTTACCGATCCAATAGAACCGCGCTGCCATCAGCTGCAGATGAATTATGTTCTGCTGACACTCTGTGGTCCCAGCAGCTAGTCCTGAATGATCTGACTCAACAGAAAACTTTGTACAATAGCTCAAATAAACATCAAATCATTGGAAACTGGCAAAGCTCATGGAAATTTGGAATGTTCCTTTCTGAGGACAGACTTTTAATACAATCCGACACTGGGGATTCAGCTGAACATTTATAACGTCCAGGAAATTCTAGGCACAGTTGGTAAAATGACCAATGCTCTTATAAACCTAAAAAACTTTTTTCCTCAAAACTGTGTGTTCTTCATGCCAGAAGGTTTTTTCAGAAACATAAGCCAGCCGTCAATGCCTTAAGTTAACCATATGCCTGAGCACTGTGCTGGATTGTTGGAGAAGAGCAAGGAAGCATGAAAATCAATAGCTTCCCTGTATGTTTTCACAGAAGACAGTTTGGCTAAGAGTTAAAATCTGAGCCTAAAATTCAGACTTTCTTGCTCTTGATGGTCTGGTTAAATGACTTTGTCTATTTCTGATTTGCTTCGTGCATTAGGAGAAAAGTGATGCTTGTTACTTAGATCACAGCAATGTTGTGAAGTTTAATTTTTTGAGAGGTGTTTTGGGATCCTTGCATGAAAAGTACTATAAATATACACATTCTTAGTATTATTTAATTTACTTCCTTTACAATTCCTTTGAGCCAGCACATGTTGCCAAAAATGCAATATTCTCTAAGATGTCTTTTCTTCTTGTATCTGTCTGGAGTCCAGGACATATCCCAGCCTTATAAAGCATCCGATATTGATGTATCCACATGCACTGTGTGTATATATAGCTGATACCATCAGATGGGGTTTTTTTCTCCACACAGGAACCCAGGCTTGCTCAATGTACAAGATGGATGTGCTTAGCAAATGAGGCAGCTGTTCAGGTTTTATTTTTATGCTCATTGTTTGCTGTGCAGCCGCCTGTCTCATGGAGAGCATACCATCCAACCTTTGGAGTGAATCAGACAAGGCTCCACCATAACACACACTTGGAGCATCCAGCTCTGCCCTGCTCCCTGTTTGACAAGCATATGTGATCATGTATTCAGGGACTGGAGCATAAGGAAGCTTTAAATTTGTCACTTCCAAACTTCATTTTTTAGCCTCAGATTTTTTTTTTTTTTTCCTGTGGACATTTTTACTGAGAATCCCTAGGGATGTAACACTTTGCAGTATCAGAATAATCCCCTGGAAGATGCATCACACTGTGCAATAGCATCGGTGTCCTGCAGATAGGATGCTGTACCTGAGCATCAGTTGGTCCTTTTTCTTGCTTCCCTGAAATAACAAAGACGCTTCCAGGGCTGCTCCTGGTTTGTTCTTCTGCACTGTCATAGAGCACATGCTAGACACAATTTCATCAACTTGCCTAATGAAGTTTGCAGCAGATCTGCCTGTGCAAGAAGGGATTGACTTTTCAGTGTTTGACAATAACAATACTATCACCTGTGCATTCCCCTCCCTGGGGGAGTTAGGGGGAGGTGTATAAAGCATCAACATTTTTTATATTCCCCAGGGTTTGGAAGTTAAGGATTTTCACACATTTTACAAAAGGACTTTTTTCCTTGCTTCTATAACTGGAGATGGTACAGTCATCTTTAAAGCTCTTTAAGTTGGCCTGGCTCACAACTCAGTAGTTGAATGTGTCCTGTAGTCCCTAAATAGAACAATGCAAATAGCTGTTACTGGTTAACCAAGAAATTTGAGACTAGACTGGAAGAATAGAGAAATTTGGGGTTAGGAGCAGCCTGGTGAAGAACAGAGAAATCACAGCACTTGATGCAGAGCTCCCTAATTTTGTATCTTCAAATACATACAAGGAGGTGGAAAGAAAGCAGCAATTTGTGTACAGACAGAATAAGAGGCCAAAAGCTTTCTCTTTCAAAGGATTATACATACTTATCTTTAAACTTATGATTAGCCCCATTAATTTTGGTAGTACCTTGGCTTCAGGAGGGTTCTGAGCACGCAGAATTAGACTATTTCATTAACATGCACTGTGTTTAACTGCTGCAGAGAGCAAATTCCAGGAGTGAACAAAATATGCTACAGAGGGTCATGGGCTCAGCAGTGCTGGGCAGACCAGATAGTGTTGTCCCCTACTTGGTAATATACAATATAATTAATGTTTATCCAAGTATAGGTGGTATTTTCACATCTCAAAATCTCCAAGTTTAAATCAAAGTTGAAAGGGGAGCTACAAAAGAGTTGGGGAGGGACTATTTACAAGGGCCTGTAATGATAGAACAAGGGGGAATGGCTTCAAACTGAAAATAGGTAAGTTTAGCTTAATATTAGGAAGAAATTATTTACTGTTGGGGTGTTGAAGCACTGGTGCAGGTTGCCCAGAGAAGTTGCCCCATTCCTGGAAATGTTCCAGGACAGGTTGGACAGGGCTTGGAGAAACCTGGTCTAGTGGAAGATGTCCCTTTCCATGGTAGGGGGTTGGAACGAGATTAACTTTGAGATCCCTTCCAAACCATTTCATGATTCTGTGTAGACAAGGGTAGGATGCTGGAGAAGAGAGGGGAGAATGGGGCAAATCCCTCCCAAGCCAGGGCAGGAAAGCACCTGGAGAAGTGCATCCATACGAGCTGAGTGAGCTGGTGATTTGGAAAGCACGCGAGGCAGGCAGTGCTTGTCCCAGCAGCCCATCTCACCCAAGCACAGGGTTATCACAAAGTGGAGCACCAGCTGTGCACAGCAGCACACAGTGGCTTTGCAAACACTGCCACTGCAGGTCCCTTCTCCAAACTGTGACTGTCCCTTCATGTGTCCCTTGTCATTGTCCCACTGCCACTCCCCAAGGCATCACCTGCCTCCTGACACCCCATTCCTGAGAGGATGGCACATCTCCTTTCACACACCCCACCACGTGGTGCACAGTGCACACACTGAGGCAGAGCTCAGATCTGGAGGATCTGGGTCCTTCACTGTAGCCCCCACGTCCTTAGGATGCCCCTAATTATCTGTCCTTACTTTAAATGAGCACGATGGAGCCCACTATTCTGACTGGGGCCTCTAGGATCTCTTCTAATATAAATAGTAATGATTATAATTATTAATCATTACTGTGATTATATGATTATAATTAATAATCATAATAATGAATCATTATAATTACTCTACTAAATGACAAGCCCTGCTTCCTCCACTGAGCTTCTGAAACACAAAGAATGAGCTGTTGTGTATATTTAAGGAATCTCAAACACTTCTGGCGTTGCAAGTCCAAGTGTCTCTGTTTGTTTTAAGGACTTCCACATTGCATTTAATTTGGAAATCTGCAGCTGCCTTGAATCGTGACCAGTGGAGTGCTGCTACCACATGGAAGGTCCTCTGCTTTAAATCCAGCAGAATTACGAATGAACAGGGATTGGAAAAAGGAAGGAATGTGCATATGGGTATTACTTGAAGGATGGAGAGCCAGATCTGCCAAATATTTCATTTTTCCATCTTAGATTTATGACTGAACGTAATTCAATTAATTGAAGAGAATTTTCAGAAAGACAAAATAAAGCAACAAACATAAAGGCTGCAGGCACTTGAAATACAGATGGTTTGACATGCCCTGCCACTTGGGTCTTGGGATCCATGAGCATGACTATTTTGGCACTATAAGCTCAAGACAAGGGAGGGGAATTTATAAAAAAATATTGACATGATTTTAAAATGGCACCAAAAGTGCAGGGCTTTTCTCCCTTGATGATGTGCATGCCACAAGCCGAGGTGGCCAGGACATGCTAATTGTCAACCTCTGTGCTTTATGTGAAACACCAGAAATCTGGTCAGGAGCACATGGCTGCTCCATGCCTGGTGGAAAAGGGTGTGGGACAAGTGCCCTTGGGAAACCTGCGGGAGTCACTGCACGTATTGCACAGTTTCCTCTGGTTACTGGGCTGCTGTGAGTCACTCCCTCCCAAGCACAAAGGAACTGATCTTGCAGAATGTAAAATGCACCCAGGAGTGGGTCACTATTTAGGTTTAGCATCTCATTCTGGCGTGTTCAGAAGGGGCACTGGATGAGCACAGTGACAAAGTAGAGGAAATCTGTCATGTTTTTAAGGTAAAATGTTTGCCAAGGTTTAGCTGATATGATTTGATTCACTGCTGGTGACCAATAAAATCACATAATCCTTTGTTATAGTTGGGCACACGTGTTTGAGACTTGTATTTTTGAGTTATTGTAGCAATTACTCTAATGAGAAGGGTGCAATTAGCAAAAGAGCTGCTGTCACCAATTCCATGTGACTGAGTACAGTGACATATGTGAAAACTTGCCTTGCCTCTTTGTATTTTTTGGAAGGAATAGAGTAGGAAAAGAGCCTATCTTCTGTGTCAGGATTGTCCCAGCACAGAGGTTTCCAAAGTTAACAGCAGCAGAAGGTGAGCACACACATGCATCAGCTCCTCTGAAAGCAAATTAAAGAAAGAAAACAAAGCTGATAAATTAACAAACATTAAAGAGGTTGTTTGGGCTACTCATAACCAGTGAAGTTGGTATTTTAGGTGTGGCCTATTTTGAGATCAAGAGGTGGTTCTAGAATTTCTGAAATCTCCTTGCACTGATAACCTGTCTAGAGGCAGGGGATACTCAAGGAGCAGAGACAAGTGCATTCTCAGCCCCTTTGTGTAGTGGTACCACATGAAGCAGGACCATTCCTGCTGCTGCTTGTACTTCTTTTCCGAGAAGAGAAAAACTTATGGGCTTTAAAAAAGGAACTGAAAAGATAAGTAACTAATATGGCTTAATTATAACAACAGCTCTCAGGTCTGAACGTGCAGCAGAGTTTAGCCATTACTTACCATATTTCTATTTGCAGTGGCTGATAGGCACTAGATACTGTATGGAAAGGAATAAAAAGATGAAGGCATAAGTCCTGAAGGTTTATTTAGTGTCTAATTCCATCAGCTGCTGTCTAGAGTCAGGCTTGTGAGTTTCTGTAGAGAAAGTAGGATTCCTCCAGGGAAGAGTCCTGAGAAATCCCAAATGAACAGCCGAGAGCAGGGCTGACACCCACTGCCTTCAGGCAGGACAGGTTTTCAAACCCCACACTCTGAGGGGCTGGGAGCACAGAGGAGATGAGGCCTGGGGCACTCAGAGCTTCTTCAAACAAATATGTGGATGTATAAATGATTTAATTACCAGACTGTTTAGGAGAATTTCTAATCTCTCTTCAACCACTCATACTGACATCTCTGATGTGTGATACCATTTAGATTGAAAAGAGAATCCATTTAAAGCCTAAATACTCCAATTACTTTTCTTTAGATGCCTGGGAGCAACTCAAAGTTCAAGCACATGATGCTCTTAAAACCCTACTAAATTAGAGGCCATGGGGTGTGGGGGGGGTGAAAGAATGTTAAAGTACATTGTATTTTGAAGTATGTGGTTTTCAAACTGACATGAACGAGTTTTTAACTAGAAGTGTAACCTAATATGGGTCAAGGTTTCCAAACTGAGGTGTGCATCGTGCCAGATACATGCAAGCAAAAAAATAAAACAAACCAAAAAACTGGGGCAGTCCAGCTCCAACCCTCACTGTGAGACAACCTCCTGTGAACATCTGGCAGTTCCTTGCAGGATCTGGGAGGTCCCAAATCTCAGCCTCCCTTCAAAAATCAGGCTTGCCAAGCACTGTGTGGGCTGCTAGTCAGCACGAGGTGACTTTGTCTGCAATTGCAGCCTGAGCACATAGTAGAGGGAAGAAGACTTTCAAACCGATTCTTACACATCACTGGAAGCTGCCAGTTTGGTTTTGTGATTCACAAATTTGCTCTCTTGTTATAAACAAACATTTCTTTTCATGATAGTGTCACGAGGACCGAGCTTGAGAGCCTCTCTGTGTTTTTTTCCTTTATTCTTGGCATATCAGTGCAGTTGAAAGACACACGCTCTTGCCTCCTTATACTTCTTGCCAAGCCACAACCACAAACCATCCTTACAACCCCAAAGCGCTTTTGGCAGTTGTGACACACAACGTATGGCTCATGTGGTAAAATGTGCTGGCAAGTTCCCTGCAGGCCCCATCCAGCCCTCACTTATGTGGAGAACTTGATGCCAGATAGCAGCTGTTGTGTTGAGGCTGCTCAGTATCACACTAATCAGTCCTGTCTCATCCTTTCTTTCCCCTTCCCTGTCTCCACCTGCTGTTTTCTTTTCCTTTTTGTTTTTTTACTCCCTTTTTTCGCATTTAGATTAAGACTGGAAGTGCTCTGGGGCAGAGACCATCATTTTGTTCTGCATTTCTGTCTCTTGCTACTGGGTCTGCTTGCCTGGCACAACAGTAATGCAAACAGTAATGCCAAATAATACAGCTGGCACCCAGCAATCCCTGGCAGGTTACGTGGTGAGTGACCTGAAAACTGACTGCTGTGGGTAAAAAACACAGCTCCAGGGGAGCTTTTAATGAACTTTTTGAAAGTAACATAGCACTGCTTTACCTATCTCAAAATTATTTGCACAGCAGAGGCCTGACCAGTCACCTATCCTGTTCTGACTGCCTGCGTGTGTTGCATGTGTGTGTTTGGTAGTTGGTAATGCTTCTGATCTGAACTGCAGGACATGTTTATGGCTCAGGAAAGTTGCCCAACAGAAAGCCTTAAGGGAATAGTTTGCTCAGGACTAATGACACTCTGTCTCTTCTCTGAAAGACGCCTGACAGCAAGAGCCATGCTTGGAACTGAAGGTGGAGCTGATCCTTGGTTTAGGCACAGTCTCTAGTCGGATGCAATTGAAGAGGAAGGATAGCTTGGAGTGGATGTGTCCCTGCAAGCACTTTATCTTTTCATTCACGTCACTGAGCTTCCCTGGCTCCTGGCAGGTTTTGATTTTGGTGAGGGAGGAAGCTGCAGCTCCTCACGCCTTCTCTGAGACACTCCAGCCTAAGGATAACAAATGAGGAATCAGTGTCTGGTGGAAAAGCTGGAAAAATCAAGATACCAATCTAAATACATCTGTGTATCATCTGATGTGACTGATTTCCTCTGAGGTGTCAGTTTTCTTTCTTCATTTTGACTGCAGATACAGGTTATAAAGCATCATGGTCAGAAAAGGAATTTATTGGTAAGCTCCCTCTTCTGAGCTCACATGGCCATTTTTTGATGACTTGGTAACCATTTAATTGTTCTAAGTATGTAAGGAGATTTCCTATAAGAGGTATTAACAAAGCATTTTTCACGATGATGCAGAAGCTTGGAGGGTAAGTGTTGCAATGCAATTCCTAAACTGCATGCACAAAACACCTTCACTGTGGCTGCACATCCTGCTTCTACAGCTCCTCCTGTGCTTTCCTTTTTGGCCTTCTTGGTGGTTCTGCCTCTGTACTGGATAATGTGCAGTGCTGTGTGACAATGCACATGTTTCAGGCTGTAGAAAAAAAATAAGATGAGAAATACTGTTTGAGAGCTAAATACAATTATTATATCAACATGTAATGTGATTTAATCTTGTACTCCGAGTATCAAGAGACATTTTACCACTGGCTTTATCCAGAGTAGAAAACAGCTCATAATCAGTACACTGAAGTTAGGAGTGTTCTTTTGTCTTCAGCCTCACCATTTCTTACCTATTATTTACTGTAGTGTTGATTCTTTCTTTTCTGGCTTTTTTTTCAAGGCACAGACACTAGCTTTGTCCTCTTACTGAGACTTCTATGCCAAGGATCATAATCTGTATACTGAAGAAAAGACTGGCACAACTGATATTTAGTCCATGACAGGGTTCACTAAATATTATTGCAAAGCAAATGAGTTATCCATAACCAAACCCTTCTCCAGGGAGGTTTTTAGATGCAAAAGTACCAGAGTTCCACTGAACTGTGCATGGCTGCAGTGCAGAGATGAGATTCAGGAGAGCTGGTGTTTTTCAGGTGTCCTGATGTCCATACTCAGCTCTGAAGCAGAGTGGATACACAGCTGCCGGTAATCGCCTCCTTCTCCCTTCCTGTCCATTTTGGGATGTCCAAAGCAAGCGCTAGCCCGTTCTGGACGAGACAAACACCGCGTTTTCCAAGAATTTCCTGCCCCTCTGGGACTCTGCATCTTCTGCTCGCAGCGAGGCCAGCCACAAGTGGGCACTGTCCGGCTGCGGCTCCCGGGCTGGGCACGGCCGCCGGGGGCCCGGGCCGCTCGGGGAGAAGGGGTTTGCTCCCGGCGCTGGGCAGAGCTCTCCACACGAGCTAAACCATCAGCTCCGGGGCCATCCGGGGATGGCCGGTTCCGCTCACGCTCTGCAAAGCGTATTTTTATGTGAAATGTCCCGCCCACGGTAGCAGCGATAATGGAATGGTATTTGAACATAAATGATGTTCATCTCTTTGTCAATTTGGAAAGCAGTCGTTTCTGGATTTGCTTCTCTCGAGCACACACCCTGCGTGCTACGTTGGACGGCTCTGCCCTTATCCTGATTTGCTTCCAAGTGCTCATTCCTCCGCAATTCCAAGTGTGCCACCTGAAGCTCAGGCTTCTGTTGGGGTTTGTCCGTATAGGCTATATCGTTCACCATAGTTGGGAAGTCTCCTGTTTACCAAAACTGTAATATTTTAGCTAATACTAGCATTTCTGGCAATTTCTGCCGCACAGTTTAGTCAAAGACATGATTGTGCTGTTTGCTGCTGTCTCCCATTAGGAATTTCGTTGCCTAAAACTTTCCGTGCCGTCCAGCAGAGTGAAATGGGCTGTTGACGGCTATGCCCTATTTTTTTTCCAGCTGCACTGGGATAGAAATGGGTTTGGTAGAATATTTTCACACTGAATTGCAAATGATCCCAGGCAGCTATTCTTTTCTTCTCGGCAAATATTTTCCATCCTGGTCTCCAAACAGTTAAATGAAAGACAGCCAGTAAAATGGAGATCTCTTTAATCCTGGGGTAGGCAATTGAAAACACAATTGAGGATACCAACCTCTTTTTATTTCCCATTTAGGATCGGGAGGTGAAAAGTCAAGATTCGTCTGTGAGATGCATCCAGCTAAACAGATGCTGGACCGCATGTGCTCATTTAGTCCACTCCGCAAGTTTATGGAGAGCAGAAATATTTACATGCTGAAATAAGTCCCTCACCCCCTCCAAACCACAAACTTGACTTCTAACCCGGGCAAGTTCAGTGAGTGGTGCCTGCCCCGCAGTTTTAAAACGTGTTTACCTAATGGCCGGACCCCCTGTCCTGCTGCAAGACACCCCGGATTCCCCCTTCCCGCGGCTCTGGGGCTCTGCAGAGACGGGCAGGACCCGGGCCCGCGAGATGGTGAGGCCGGAGGGAGCTCAAATCGCTCAATTTTGCAAAATGGCCTCTTCTGATAGAGGAGGCAAAGCCTGCTGCTGAAGGTGTCTGCAAACGGCCAGGTGGCCCTGGTGTTTCTGTGCGCCGGGCAGAAAAGCGGGTGCTGGGGAGCGGAGCGGAGGGGAGGCGCTGCGGGGGATAAGGGGCCGTTCCGGGGGGACCCCCTCCAGATGTGCGGTCAGTCCCGCCTTGCTCACGCACCCCCGGCCCCGCAGCCGGGCTGGGCTCCGGCTCGGCCGCACACGACGCCCCGCAAGGGCTGGAGCATCCGCAGCCACCCTGTCACCAGGTCCTTGTCGCGGGGTGCCCGGAGGGCCAGGAAATGCGTTTAACCTCGGGGACCTGGCAGGGACAGCTCGTAAGTCACGGCGGGGGTCGCGGGTACGATGGATCCCGAATTTTTTGTTCATTGTCACTAGTTCTTGCTCTTCAGTTTCTTCGCTCTATGGCTTTGCCCGACTGTGCCAGAGCGTGTCCCGCTCCCTGCCATGCCCCCCGCTCAGGTTTGTGACAGACATGTCCCCCCGACATCACCGCTGCAGCCCGGTCCGCAGCCGAGGGCGTGTGAAGCCCCGGGCCCGGGGCTGCCCGGCGACCTCGCTGAGGGCGCGGGGGACAATGGGGAGCACTTAATGCTCCGTCTGCTGATGAAACATAGCCGGGCGCTGGTACAATGGGCTATTTTCCATCAGGCGTGGAAAGAATGGTTAGCTGATGGCTTGAAAATTCAATTGAATACCTTCACGGACCTAAGTATAAATATTATTTTTTAAAAGAACAATACGTAATTAAAAACTAATATTTAACAACTTAAACGCCTATCCTCTAGGAAATAACAGCCTTTCTTCGCAAAACCTCCGAGATTGACTTCGCTTCCTCCTGTAAAATGAGGCCAGATTTAATTCTCCAAAGATCAGTGAGATCAAGTATTTCAGCGCTCAATTTACAGCTCCGGGGTATATGGGACCCTTTCCCAGCTATCTGGGCAGGCTAGGAAATAGGGAAGGAGGAGGGGGAAAGGAAGGAGAATTAATTCCCGAACACCGCAGTAACACCTGTAGTATTTCCTTGACTCAACGTCACGGCAGCGATCGCCGGGAGCGAGTTTCTCTGCCCACGGTCAAATTGCGAGCAGGAAAACAGCGCAACTCTTGAAAACAAACAATCAAACAAACAAACACAGCGTGTTCCCTAAGTTGGGAAGATCACTTCGCAGAGCAGCTCGGTCCCGTCGTGGCACAAGCGGGGAAACAGGCAAGGTACCATCTGCCGCCTCCGTAAACATCCTTGCCTGTGAATGCGTGGGATTGTTCGTGGGGCTGGAAGGAGCGAATAAATAAACCTGCTAGTTTCACTGAAACCTTAAAAAAATGTATAAAAAGCATTACAAAGCTCCGAGGGTCCCCGCTGCCCCCGGAGGGTCGCGTACTGCTTCCCTGCAGCGCCTCGGCTGCTCTCTGCAGTGTCAAACGCGGCCCGGCTGAACCCTTCCCCAAATCCTCCGCAAGCTTCTCCTCTTCCTACCCCGCTCCCTTCTTCTGCAATACAGCGAAAGGGGCAAACAAGACACCCTGCCAACCTCCCGGGGAGGTGGGAAGTGGAGACCAGGCGGCCTTTCTCCCTGCCGCCGGCCCCCTCCGTCACCACCCTGCCCTTGCCCGCCACGGTGCCTCCGCTGCCCGCTCTGCCTATGCGGGGAGCTGCGGGGAGCTGCGGGGAGCTGCGGGGAGCTGCAGGCAGCGCTGTCCTTGGCTTGGCTGCGCTGCGCTGGGGCGCGGGGAAGCTGCAGAGCAGATTTCCAGCAGCGAGGCTCTGCATCGGCACTGCCTGGGGAGCAGACCCCTCGCAGCCGCACGCACTTCTTCCCACAAGGAGGTCCAGGCTCCTGCTCTGCCTCCACCATCCGTTGCCTTTAGCTATGGGGAGCGCTGCCTCTCCGGGACACCCGCGGCTCTCGGACGGAGCCTGCGGGCAGCAGCGCGCCAGTCCCTCGCCGGTGCGCGGAGCGGGGTGAGGCACTGGTTGTATTTTCCGACCTGCGGTCAAAAAACCGCTTTCTTTACCATAACATTTTTCCCCTTTCTTTTCATTTTCTTTTTATTTATTCCCCCTGTAACAGTTTGTGGAAAGTGAAAACTGATTGGAGGTAGGTGATTTGTGGAGAGAACCGCCGTGTGCGCGCTCTCTTGCCCATATGGAGAAAATTATCGCTCAAGTTCAGACTTTCGTTAGATCGCAGCATCAAACAGCGCAGACCTGGCAGGAGTCGGGAGAGGGGGTCACTTTCGATTCCCGGCTGCTACTCCTGCAGCCTTCACGGCCGGAGAGAGGAGAGAGGAACCGGGTCCCGGGGCCGCCGCAGCTCCCCGGGCGCCCTCCGTGCCCGGCCAGCACCGGCTCGGGGCCAAGCCCTGCCCGGGCAGGCTCTGCCGGCGCTCGCTGCCGCCGGCCCCTTCGCTGCTCGCACTCCTCTCCTGGCAGCAGCTATTCCAGCGCGGCCCTGACACCCACCGCTGTGTCTGGATGCTGGCGGAGAGACCTGGCGGCTGTGAAGGGCTTGACCGAGCAGCACGGTCGGTGTCCACCCGCAGCGCGGTGCTCGCCCGCGGAGCAGGGTGCGCGCAGGCGGGCGCCGAGCAGTGACTCCCGGCAGCGGCCTGACCTTTGCCGGTGTTCTTGCGGCGAGAAGAGCTGGACAAGTGATGAGCGACCTGCATTAGCCCATGGGGATGGCCAGCCAAGCGACGCGGGGAAAGGCAGCACCTCTGCCCAGGTATTCCCTCATCTGTGCACTGCACCGAGGTGAAGTTTTCTAAAACTCCGAAATAAGACTTTTCTCTATTTTGTTTCCGTTTCAGGGAGGAAAGAAAGACAAAAAAATTAGTCTGTAAAAGCGCCCTTAGTTCGGAACTAATCTATGGAAAAAGTTGCTGGATGGAAGCAAGGTAACAACGGAGCGGCAACCCGATGGAATCACAAACAGAGTTTAAGCAAAAGCCCCCATCTCTATGTTTGACGTACATTATGCATGTAAGAAAAAACAACCCCGGGCTTCGGAGGCCGGGAACATCCAGAGAAACCGCTAATTTTGCTTTAGGTGTTCTGTTTTATTACACTCTGTATGACTTCCACAGCGCGTACATCCCTGTGAGCTTGAATACTTGGGAATGCATTAGCAAATGAAGGAATTCAGTGAGGTTATGCATTTCAAAGCTGGATACTTATATTGGTATTCCAGGATGCCGCTACAAGCAATTATGTACTTGAGGGCCTAAAAAAAAAAAAAATTGCATATTTTAAAATGAAATACCTATTAATTAGTGTCCTCAATAACACTTCCATGTGCTATATTTAGGCGCTAAATTTTAGAAGCTTGGAGAGTTATTTGGGAGTTGATCCGTCTCTTTCGCTGCCAACTCTTTGTGCCTCATGCGGGTCACCGGGAGAAAGATAACTCTGGTGAATGGAGGGGGGATGCAGAGAGAATCACTCGGAAAAATCCTCCGCTCTTTTACAAACTCTGATTTCCCCAAAGAATGGACAAGAGTCGACACACGTACACAAACAAAATTTAAAACAAAAATTAAAAAAACATCAGAAAACCCCCGACCCCACCAAGGAGCAAAGGGAGGAGGGGGACCTGACCCCCAGTAGAGCTAACTTCGTTCCTGGCTCTCCCCAAGCCAGGTCAGGAGGCACTGGAAAATAGAGAGGACCTTCTCTCCGTTGCCCAGAAAAACTCTTTGTGAAATGCAAAGCAAAAAGACGGATCCGCGGGACTGGGCTCTCTAGGAGCAAGTTGGAATAATTCACAAAATAGAATGTCTGAACGAGAAACTAAAAATATCTCAGTAGTACCGAAAAGTGCCGAACAGAACTCGAGGTAAATTATATACTGGTTTTCTGTTTCCCCTTAGAAACAAAACTTTTGCTTTTGAGGACATGATTTAGTTTGCTTCTCCCCGCTTCTTCCCCATCCCCGTACGGACAGCGGTGAGCTCGGTCCAGAGGAAAGTTTAGGAAAGTTTGTAACTGCAGCCCCCTCCTCGGGCGGGATCTCTCCCACCACGAAGTGTCTCTGCCTCCCCTCCTGGGCCGCTCCTGGGGCTGCGGTGCGGGACCTGCGGGGGCCCCGGGCAGGACGGAGCCCCGCGCCTGCAGAAGAGAAGCACGGCACTGATGGGGAACACTGCGGTCCGGGATGGGATGGGGAACGAGAAAAGCCGGGAATGCAAAGCACTGCGCAGGGCAGCGAGTGCTGCGCACCCGCGGGGTCCCCCCGTGTCCCCCCCGCCCCGCTCAGGGCAGTGAACGTCCCGCCCAGGTGCGGAGCGGGGGTTTATGTCCCGGACACTGAGTTTCTGTTTTGGTAGGCATCGTATTCCACTAAGACAAACAAGCACCAGGTGGAAGAGCATCTCCCGCACGTTCTTCCCACGCAACCTCCACATCAGTGGAGGCTTGGACACCTTTTCGTTCCCATACGAGACGAGCGGTTTCCCACGGGATGTCCTGAGCACGGACACCTGCAGTCCCTGGCTGGCCTGCAACTCTGCCTCTGCTTTTAGTTCTTTTTTTCTTTTTTCTTTTTTTAGGGGGCTGATGAACTTTCATAAAGGAAGACCCCGCGTGGCTGACACGGGCGCTCAGAAACCCACAATTTCCGGGCTTGCCCAGGTAGCCGGTGCCGGGCAAAGCCCATGTATCTGCAGTGAGTTCAGGACTCAACAGCTGCAAACTGGCTGTAACTCAGCGGCGTGCGGTACCGCACCGCCTCCAAGCCAGCATTTCCGAACCCACGGGAGTCCCCACAGGATCTATTCTTTCGGGACAGAGCACGCAGGTCAGCCGGAGAGGCGGGCAGGAAAGACAGACACCTTTCCAAAGCCCTCTCGCCTGTATCGCATCACACATGAAGAGTCGCAGTACCCGGCGTGGCACAAGCCAAGATTTTGGTCGAAGTGCGAAAATAAGTTCAGGGGCTGGATGCAGTGTTTGTATCCAGCTGTTCCAGTGGCTGTCCCGGAGGGACAGATTTCGGGCGTGCTGGTCGTTCGGTGGGCAGTTCAACTCAAGAGCTCTGCCAACTCACGGGGCACAGTTTGGAGCGCGTGTGCGTGGACGCGTGCGAATACACACGCGTGGAGCTTTCTCCGTGCACGCTGCGCCCCTCAAAACAAAACAAACAAACAAAAAAAAAGCCCTTTAGGGCTTGATTACTTTTATTAATAGACACATTAAGCGGCCTTAATGCTCCCGGCGGCTTTTTGACGGGATCGGGGAGCTCGGGAGCGGCCGGGCCCGGCCGGGCTCCGCTGCCGGCGGCGGGGCCGCGGGCGGGCCG
>VYXF01001785.1:765312-791498 GCA_013397295.1 Polioptila caerulea | reverse complement strand
AGGGGGGGAAGAAAACAAAACACACAGAAGGAAAAGAATGTGGCGTCGACTAATTTGAACCAGTTCGAGTGGAAGGGCTGTCAATACTGTAAGTAAATGATGCTGTGTTGATTCAGATGCTTCTCGCCGTAATTGCTGTCTGAGGGGGAAGAGCTGAGGCTCGGGCTCGGAGATTCGGAGCCGGTGCGAGCGGGAGCGGCCGGGCCGGGGCCCCGCTGCTCTCGGACGGGCGGCAGGAGGGCCCGACACCTCCGCAAGTTGCCTTTGCGGGCTCCTGCTCACCCTGCCTGGAGGGGGAACAAAGCTCAAAGGAAGGGGAAAGGATGTTCACCCCTGAAATGATGAGCCCCACTTCCCCCTCGACGTACCCAGGCACTTTTCTATCGATCACACTTTATTGGGTGTCACCAGCCGTGGGCAGAGAAGCGCACGGTAACTGATGCCATTAGACTGTAGAGCAACAAGCACAGACGGGGTAATTGCCAGCAATTCTCAGAGCCAGTCCGGTGACCTGTTAATCTGTTGCCACCAGCACTCAGGCAGGGGAGAAAAAAATAAACCAAAAAATCTGCAGAGTGGAGAAAGTCTGACTTACCTCAGAGCTGGTCAGCTTGTTAATGTTCCACTTGTAAAGAAAGAAGGGCTTCTGAGTGAACTCTGTCTGTGTTCAATCAGACTGTTACTCCATTCATATCCTCCATGGTTTAATCTGTTCTCCCTTCTTTTTTAAGTTTTTTTTTTTCTTCCCTTTCTTCATTTGGATCCCATGAGGCTTGACATCAGACTGCAGGAATTAAGAACCAGAGGGTGTCTAGAGCAGGAGCACCATTCAGCACCTCTGCCTTTGCGTTTCCCCTCCAGAAGGCAGCTGTGTGATCGGAAAGTTTGGGATGTACATGCAAACCTTCAACCCTCCAGAAATTTTGCTCAATAAGCCTCCCTCTGTCATTCATAATAGAGCATAGAAAGAGCTGCTTGTGTAGGTGGGAATGTTTGTGTGGAAGGCTTTAAAAAACCCCTGCATTCCGAACCAAATATCCATAGTGGCTGGATATGTGAAATGGAAACTTAAACAGGCTGACACCAACTGTTTAAAACTAATTCATTCACAACATTGCTTTGTCTCTGAAATAAAAGAGATAGGCCCTTGGGTAACTTAAAGGAAAACAGATTTTTAACAGGTGACTCAGAATCAGCAGTGTTTTGAAGAGCTCAGGGTAGAAACAGTGACGTTCTCCTAAATTAAAACTGTTTTACAGAAAGTTGAAATCATAGGGGATGCACAAAGGTACTGTCACAAGGTTTATTTTCAGCATCAAGGAGGGGATATAAAGTGTGTTTGAGCTTGCTTTATTTTATTTCATCCTTCCCTGATATTTTTATTTGTTTATTTTTAAAATGGAAAGGATTATCAGGAGACGTCCCTAAAAATGATCTTTAGATCTTACTGCAAATATAGGGCTGAAACCAGCAGCCCTTACTTAACACTAAACTATTTCTGAAATGACTGCTGGGTTGCACAAGAGGAGATCCAGAGTATTTTCCATTAATCATAAATATTTCAAGCAGGTAAGTTTAAGACTTTTTGTTTTTGATGAGCTATTCTCTCTCACACACAGGCAAGAGCTACTCAGAACACACTTGGATGAGTAAAAATCAATGAATAAATTACACAGATGGGTTTCATTGCTTCTATATTTGCTACATGTAACAAATCAGCAAAAATGTTCAGCTCATTAGTGGGGACAATACTGTGTTGGAGGGGTCAGACACGAGAATGAAAGAAGAGTTCATTTTTTCCTGTAATGTGACTGATGTCTGGCTGAACAAGTGTGATTTATACCAGACCTCTCCCTTAATATAACATATTTCTGCAATTCTTGCGAGAGAGCCCAAAACACTCATACATGACAGAATCAAAAATAACTCCCTCAGAAAGGCTAAATTACACGGTTTGGAAAGTTCCAGCCGTGTACATCTCATGACACTGTTTTACTGCTGAAAAATTGTCTTTTTTTTACAAGTGATAACTGCAATCCAGTAGCAGCTAAACCATTCCAGTGGGTATATATAGTATATTTGGGCTATATATTAAAGTCCAGTAACTCTACATGCTGTAAAATAAAGGCTTTACATTATATCTCACAAATGAAGAGCAGTAAATTGTGAAAGAGCTGTGCACTTATTAATAGCCCTTGTTCCACACTGTCACTTTTTAGTTTTCCAGGGGGACACAAAATATCTGTCTTTCCTGTCTATCCACTGTCACCCAGACTTACTAATTCAAGATAAGACTGCTATTCCAAATGGATCCATCAGGTCAAACACTGAAACTTTTCCACTTCTGGCCCAGGAATGAGGTACCTTTGAAAGAGAGTGAGTGAGCATTGCTCGGAAAAGAACTAAGAAATTTGTGCAAAACTTTCAGCTACCATCCCATGACTGGTGGAAAAAGTCACCTGGTTTGATTTTGCAATGAACAGGATTGCAGGTTGTGGTAAATGAGGCTGCTTTGTGTCATGACTGGTGTCAGAAGCCTTTATTTTCAGTGCTGGGACGCCATGCAGGTGATCCCAGAGTGAGAGCCCTTTCAGCTGAGGGCACAGCAGACACTTCACTGGTGAGTTTGAGGTGCTCAGGGGACAGGTGTGGCCCTTGCCTTCTATATTCCCATGGCTATTCCTGCCCAGGTCTCTCTGTCTTTGCTCTGCTGACTGATACAAGCTCTGTGGTGCAAACAAGGCCCAGAAAATCTTGTGTATACCACAAGGACCGTTCCCAATTATGCATCTCTTGGAGCTCTTCCATTGCAGGAGAAGCTGTTCCGGAGATGCTGATCCACTGCTGATTGGTGCAGTGAGTGATTTAGCACGTGAAGGTTGGGGTGGCTCCCCCATTCCTCTGTAGATGGCTGTTCCTAAAGCCTGTCCCTGTCTCAGGGACACATGCTCAGTCATGTGTGCTGCTTTTGCAGAGCACAAAGCCAGATATTAAACTAATTTCCTCAGTGCATGCAAAGTTCCCTTCAGAACTTGAAATTTTGGATCTTTTCCTTGCCTAAATTCTATTTAGCATCTAAGTGAGACATAGATAACAAGCTGGCAGGCTGGAGCTAAAATGACCTTTATTCCAATGAGTAACAACTGCGTGTGAGGGGAAACAACTGCATGCAAGGGTTTTCCATGGGAACCTGAGTCACAGCCCACTCAAGAAAACATGAAAATGCTTTACCAGGTTTACACCATGTGTGCAGTGTATTTTGATGTGTCTTGTGATGCAGACCTGAGTGGCAGCTGAAGTCAGCACGGCACTGGAGCCCTGCTGTGGGTGATGCTCTCAGGGCCTGCTGCTGAGCTGGCCAAACCCCTGCAGGCAGCCTCAGCCTGCTTGAGAAATTCAGTTTATGCCAGAGGGAAATTCGGCTGGGCCCTGGATACAAAATTTGGGAATTTCAGCTTCAGAGTCAGAATGTATCTTAGCAAAAAGAGCCCCTTTGGCCTGTGAGAAGACAGGACCAAGCAGACCATGCAGAGAGTGCTGCTCCCTCACTCTCCTGAGATAAAGTGGGGAGGTGAGTATCTGCTCATAGGTATTTTCAAGCCACTTTGGCAAAGCAGAAAGACAGACCCTTTTGCTCTGTATTAGCACAGCACCTACAACAGCAGAGTCCTGGTGCCTTACTGGAGTTGCCAGGGACTTCTACAGCACAAATAACAAGTACATAATGCATCTGCTACAGAGCTCACAGACCTTTCATGTTATTTATGTACTAATCCGAACAGTGTGGGCCAGATTTTGATCTTGGTTATTCTGGAGTAAATGAGATACGGGTTTGGCCTCACATCCATAAGATCTATAGTCAATCAGTGTTTCTAATGTGCTCATCATGGAAATATCTTGGCATTGTGTGGCTGGCCCACTTCAGTGTGACTAGAATAGCAAAGCATTACATTAAGCAAACAGAACAGTTTGATTTATAGATTTGTGGTAAGAATAGTTCAGTTTTCCAGGGTGTTCAATTTAATTAACATTCTCCAGGGAAAAAACTGCTATTGTTTCCCTAACCACATGCCTTCCAATACAAAATAAACTCTTGCTGGTGTGTATGTGCTGCTTAATTATCCTAAATGGTTCCTTTTGAAAGTTGTCTATTGACCTGCTTCTACACTTCACAAGTGGAGCATATCCTATTCACTCAAGAGTGTGTCTCTACCTGCACTTAGCAAGAAATAGATACCAGATGAATTTTAACACTGCTAAAATGACAGAACAACCTGCTGCACACAGCATTCCCCAGCGGTGTGTGTGAACAAGGCTGCAAGGGTGGTTTTTAAAGCCAAATAAATTGCAATAATGCCTCCAGGTCCTAAGTCTCGTCACTGTTTGATGGCTGGGGATATTTCTACAGCGAGGAGCTCTGTTTGGATGCTACTGGAGCAAAAAGCAGGAGAGCAGGGGACAGTTTATCTGTTTGACCCACTAGGGATCAAATCCTGCTCTTAAAATTCACCTTGAGCTACTGCATAGTTTTGATCTGCTGATTTTCAGAGGGGTGAGCTACAGGGAAAGCAGATCCTAGGCTCAGGTCATCTCTGGCTGCCAGGGCTGTGTAAACCCCACTGCCTTTTGCACCAACACAGTGCCTGACCTGCCGTCTTCATCTTTCAGACTCTTTTGCAGCTTTTCAAGAGTGCCCAGATTCAGAAGAAGAAGATGGTGGAGCAATCCTGACTCCATTTTTTCCCCAACATTTAAGTGGAAACAGGACTGGGCCCAGTGAGTGCTGCAGTGTGGGATGACAGGAGGGCGAGATTTCGTGTAGTTGAGTCAGTAGTGAGAGCTGGCTGTAGCCGGCTCTGACTGAACACAATAAACAATTCCACTTGCAACATGCTGTACTGTTTAAGGGCTCAGAGATGCCAGTGGGAGTTTTGCCTGAATAGCAGGCGAATAACAGGTCCTTGCTCTCTATCATGTCTCATGAAATATCACAGCCCCATGTGTGCTGCAGAGGCAGATAACAGAGTGGTGGAGATAAGAGGGAGTCGGGGAGGGGCAGGAGGAGCAGGAGGGCTGTGCCACTGCCTCCCCACTTCTGGAGAGAGCCTCCCTCCAACTGGGGGGGTCCCATCCGTGCTGGAGCTGTGTGGAAGATGCTATATAAGGATATAAGGATGGTCAGGGCAACTGCACAACCAGGCCCTGGAAACTATGGATTAACTCTGCAAAGAAAATGACATGATTGCAATGACTCCCTCCACATTTAACAACTATTCATCTCTGCCACTTTGCCTCCATTAGTACAGCTTTCCAATGCCTCCTTCTGTCTAAAAAAGGAACCTAAATTTTAGGGAAAGGTTAGAAATAATGTTTTCTGCTGTGCAATGTGCAAGCAATTTATTGAATAGTCTCAAAAATCCAACTATGTTGCTTTCCTCCTGCAGTACTGCTGATTCAAATATAAAGCAGCAGGTTAAAATATATTCATAAGATACTAAAAAAACTGAAACTTGTCAAAACAAGTATCAGATCTCTCCCTAATATTACGGTATACAATTTTTATAAATGTGGAGGCAGCTTTTCTTAGCAGTGT
The DNA here is from genome assembly GCA_013397295.1 of Polioptila caerulea. Taxonomy (NCBI): domain Eukaryota; kingdom Metazoa; phylum Chordata; class Aves; order Passeriformes; family Certhiidae; genus Polioptila; species Polioptila caerulea. The sequence continues at coordinate 785,905 of VYXF01001785.1, read as the reverse complement.
ATTTTAAACTCATCTAAATTATATTAAGAGTCAAGGCCCAATTTGGTAACAAGCTGTGAGACATCAAGGATTCTTTTAATGAAGAATTCACGCTGGAAAAATGTATGTCACAAGACACATGACTGGATGTCTCCATGCTTACTAATCCTTTGCTCCCCAAGTACTGATGCAGACTGGAGTGTAAATCCAGAAAAGGGGGTCCAGATGAAGTCCTTAACTCCAAATGGGCATTTGGGTCCCTCCATCAGCACACAGCCCTGCAAAACAAAGCAGCATCAGCAAAGATGCCTGAGGTTTGATTTGAATGTTGCTCTAGTTGAGTGATACTATTTATACCCTGGGCTAATCAGAACCAGGGATGTTTCATCATTCTAAATGTCAGGAAAAATATATCATGTGCATCAAGGGAGAAATCTTGGCCCCACTGAAGTCAATGGCAAAACTCCCATTGATTTCATTGGGGCCAGAATTTCACCCTGAATAAAAAACTCATGTTTCATACACAGTTTAAATGGCAATGGGTTTATCTGTGAGTGGTTTTAAAAATTGTTTTGGAGAAAAATACATTACTGAAATGCAATTAGGCATTTATTTAGCCTTTACAGAGCAATCAACGTTTTCATGAGCAATGTAAAGGAATTTAAGAAGTGAAACTCAAGGCTGAAGTTATATGATATGCAATTGGGCAATTGTTAGAACACATAATTGAGTGTGATTCAATGTCTCCAAACACAGTTTCACTAATAAGCTCCTGGGTTTGCGTCTGGATGATCCAAATGTGAATATTTTTTCCTGCTGGGTGACGTAATAGCTCACCAGGACAGCAGTGCAACGGATGTAACATATTTGATTTGATGAGCCTGTTGGACACGAGGAAGAGCTTGCAGTTGTCTCTCTGACTTGCTCTCACTAATGAAACCCAGCCCTGTGGACTCTGAAGCCCTGCTGGGTGTGAGCAGCTGTCTTTGGTACTGTCGCCAGCACAGGAGGTGGACAGAAGGTCACTGTGGACTTTGAACATCATTAGAAAGGTTTGGTGAAGTCCTCAGCTCTAGCTTTATTTTAAATCAAAAGATTCTTGCCTTTCCTTGCTAGTGTGGTAAATGAGCAAAGTGTTAGGATTTGTGAGGTTCTATCTTTGCTGAGACAATTCACAGGAATGAAAATAGCCTTGTTTTCACTGTCTAATTAGTTCACAGTGCATATTTCTTCAGCTGTGTACTTAATACTTTGAAAAGTATAATGGGATCAAGAAAACAGCTTTGCATTTGAGTCAAAAAAGGAGCCAGTGGAAAAAAAACCCCAAACATGGACAACATTCAGTGATTGGAAAACACCACAACCCCACTTAAAAGTGCTTTCAAAAGATACGTTGTACTCAATGAATCTCACTTCTTCTAACCAAAGCCATAAATCTCATGTACAAAATGTTCCTTTATTTTGACTGGATCTATTCAAACTGATTAATTTTTCACAATCTTCTCTGAAAACCACATTGTGGCATCGCTTCAGCACTAACTGCCCATCTCGCACAGACACCATTGGTTCCTGAAATACTTGGGTTTCCTGTGAGTTTGGAATGGGTCCCTTCCAAGTATTCACTTTGTCTGATCTTGTTTAAATTATTTGAATGAGCAAAATTATAGCCTTTGATGCTACACTGTGAAAACATCTAATCTATTTTGTTTTCAGCTTTCCTTTGACTGGTACAAGAAACAAAGCCTGGGAAAACAGGCAAATCATGACTTATGAGTGACTGGCTAGTCACATTTGGAGCTAATTTCTTTTCCAAACATTTATACTTCCTAAGAAAAAGTTCCTCCAAAAGAATAATTCCTGGAAGTGGCTACAGTAGTGGTCAGAGAAGAGGAAAACATGACATTTGATGTAGTCACCTCGATTAAGGTCCTGTCCAATTAGGTTTAACAAGACAGGGTTAGAGAATCATCCTAAAATACACTGAGGAGAGGAAAATATTAGGGAACAAAGAAGCCTCTGGCCTCAAAGGACAAGAGAAAAGAATTTCAAAACATCTTGACGAATCAGTATAACCACAGCTTGATGGAGAGACAAAAATAGGATGACTCTGGCTCTGAGGATTGATGCTGAGATTAAAAAAGCAAACAGAAAAATAAATCCTTTCACTTCTAGACCACTGACTTGAATCCATAAACCAGTTAGTCATCATCATCTGATAGTTACTGAACATGTCTTCTCTGGAACAAACTGGTGGTCTCAACAGGAGCTCTAGGAGGCATATGACAATTTTCAAAGCAAACAACTATTTCCTGCTTGGCATTATTGCTGGCCATCTCCATAGGAAGGCCAAAGGAGCAAGCAATTAATAGTGGGGGGAGAAATCCAACAATAGTTTATTACTATTATTATTATTATTACTGGTACTATTATTACTGTTATTAATTCACAAGAGGAAATTATACAGTTGTCTGAGTATGGCAGTAATTATGCAGTTGAATGGGATTACTTCAAAGCAGGGCTGAGATGAGGGATGCAAGCTGTGGTCGGATTAGGAAAGCATCTGCGGCTGCACTGACTTGGCGAGGGGCAGAACCAGGGCTGTCAGTGCCTGAGACCCAAAAGCAGCAGCAATTACTGCATGAACTGGGTCCTTCTTGTGCAGGCAGGGGCTGCAGCAGCTCCCTCCCTGGACATGCACTGTGGTGGCGAGGACCAGTGGCACAGGCTCACCCACGGGTTGTGTCCTTTCTTCTGGCTGGCCCCCAGCAGTTCAAAGCCCTTTTGAGTGAAGATTCCTCCAGAGGATTGCTCACCACCCGGGAAACTCCTAACAGGCAAAAGTAGGAGCTGCACTGAGGCTGAGCAAACCCCCAGCAGTGTGCAGTGTCACAGCATCCTGTCCTGGCCCTGGCTGAAAACACAGCACCCCCTAAGAGCTGCTTTCCCCAGGCCTGCCTTTGCTTTCCTGTCTTCTCTAGAGGAACAGAACGAAGCAGTCACAAAGTGCATCATTGCACACATGATCGCTTCACCAATAATCATCGCCCAGTCTGTTCTAAGGGCTAAAACATAACATTTGATGATCCTCTGGAAAGAGGAGCATCACCCAGTCTGTTCTAAGGGCTAGAACATAACTTTTCATCATTGCTATGTCGGCCCTAAGGTGGTAATTTAAGTGAGTTTTGTATTCCGTGCTGATTTATGGTGGCTAAACTAATGTAATAAAACTTCCCAGACCCTTTTCATGTGCATTATTGATAAAAACACTCAGTAAAAGAAATGTGTAAATCCATCTTTGTGAGCTCGAATACTTGTTGGTGGCATCTGTTTTTCATTGTACAAGATGACTGAAAATGAATGTAACTACAAAAAACTCAAACAGCCAAATGTGTACGTATCATTGTGTAAAAACTGCAACTTCACCACTCGCTGATAATCAGCCCTGATTTATTCAAACAGATTCTGAGGTTCTGACTTCACTTTTAACCCAGGGCTTCAGTTCAGCAGCAGTTTTCCTCAGGCAGGGTCTTCCAGGTCTGACCCAGACATATCCATTTGCAACAACATCCACTGGAAAGGGTTTTGTACATGGTAATAGCAGAGTGAATCAGAAGAATTAAAGTTTCCATTCAGTCACAATCTGCCTTGGCCCACCCCCAGGGCATTTACTAAGTGAGCATGAACATCTTTTGTGCTATCTTGTGACAAAAAGGCCTGTTTATGGAATGACACCATTTCTGGATATGGAAAAGTTACCTTTTATCATATATCATGTGTAACGATCACATAAGAGATTAAAAAATGGAGATATGTGGAAAGAAGGGAGTGTGCAGTGGATTATTCAGCACCACGGAAATACAATGTGCAGGAAGAGAGGAGAGTCTCTGGAGACTGTCTGGGTTGTTAAGATTGATAAGAACAACTGGGATGTGATGCTGAGGCTGGACTGGTGTTTGTGGTCAGGAAGGGCTTTCAGGGAATGCTGCCCTTCCCAGGTACTGGACAGAGCTTTGCATGTGAATTTGTCACTGACACACAAAAGGCCAGAACAAGTACAAGTTAAATCATCTTTCTCTGTGCATGGTGATGGAATCCTTGCAGGCTGATAAAGAGCACATCCAGCTGGTTATCTCCCCAGATACAGTCTCCCTGAAAAAGAACTGGTGCAGCTTAGATGTACCAGGTAGGGGTCAGATTCTAAACATGAGCAGGTAAGGACAAGGCAAATGTGACTGTAAATGATGGGATAAACCCAGCATAAACCCACCTAAATGCCCAACAGCATGGGCTGAACATTTTATCGGGACAGTGTAATTTGCACAAAACTGTGCTGGCAGTTCATAATAATGAATAACGTGACAGCTATGGCACAGGTGCAACCAGGACAAAATTTCTGCCAAATTTTTCATCTCTGGGTGCACAGTGACAAGTGTTCACTCATCTCAAAACAGAGCTCAGAATCCTGGGCCAGTGACTGAGGATTTAGGATGTGCTCCTCAGTCATTCTCCAGCTATTCCAGCAGCTTTTCCTCTTGATGTTACTTTCCAGTTCTGCCTAGCTTGCAAATTCACAGCTGTATGGCTGAGGAGTGTGATAGGGTTAGATCCTTGGGAATTTTGGACCTGCAGGCTTCAATGAACCTTGGGGGAGTTATCCAGGCTCGGAAGACATCCATCAGATCCTTATTCTAAAGAAATCCTCCGCCATCTGCCTCATTCCACATGCCCTGAAGCCAGTGGGAGTCCTACCAGATAATTCAATAGAAATCAGCCCAGGACTCACCTAAAAACACACCTGTTCCTTACAGCATAAAGTGATAAGCTGCAAAAGGTTTGGGTTTTAATTGGACACTTAATACCAGCTTTGGCAGGTGATTAAACTGTGATTTACTTCCAAGGGAGATAAGAAGTAAGTTTCTAAGGAATTCTGGAGCAGTGGTTTAACAGCACGGTAATTATACAAAGACTTTCTTGGAAGAACCAGAGAATCAGACATAAATGAGTTATTTTTCTTCCTACACTCAGAAGACACAGGAGATTAGAAAATTACAAAAAAAAAAAAAAATAGAGCAGTGTTTAAGTAGTTTGGAAATAAGGGATTGTGAGTGGACACAAAAGCTGCCCAAGAAATGTTTTAAAAGCAGCCAACAAGGAATGTATTTCCACTCCAACTGAAACAGAAGTGGCCAGTGCTATCAGAACATCAATGTATACAAATCAAACAATACAGCTTAACTAGCTCCCATGGGTAAAATAAAGAGGCATGAAGTAGGGATTTGTCAGTCATTGAGACCTTTATTAATAACAACTGCAGTTTAAAGAGTGTGGGTTCTGGTACTTGCAAACAGGAAGCAGCAGCACTCATACAAGAAAGCCAACATTTCATTGCATGTAAAGGACGATCATAATTCAGAGGGAAAAAAGAAATTTGTTTTGAAAACAAATTAAGCTACACGACTGCGACAAATTCTGAGATACTAATAAAGCATTTTTTGTGTTTTGCATAATAGAAATACAATATTCTTAAGTATTGTATTAGAATTGTCTGACTGGTATTGGGACAAATATGCAATGGATCAAGAGAGCAACTGTTTAGAATGGTCAAAGAATGAAGTTCATCTCCCACACTCACCTGGCTTCACAGCAAATTTTTAAGTTTTTCCAAGGACATATTAAAGTAGTTTTTCACCTTTAGGCTTCTGTTTGACAAGGGAAGATTATTTCAGGCCTCCTGTGGTGATGCTAACCATAGTTCTCTATGCAGCAGGCCTTTTAAGCACTTGGGTTTGGATAACTCTGTGCATGGGAGCAGGATTTCTTATCCTCAGCACCCAGACATGGATTGTACTGCTGAGGGTATACCCAAAAGTGGCTGAATGTGGCTACCATTTTTGGCTAGACTATCTCTACTGAACCTTTCCTTTCCTCTGGTTTGCTTGTGTTCCCACCAACCTGACATGAAAGATCTGCTTTGGGGGACAGTCCTGCCCCTTCAGCACCACCCAGTAACCCTGGGAATGGGACACAGGGTCTTGTAGAGCCCATCCTCTCAAAGCACCAGAGCTCTCAGGCAGTAAAATAGTCCCATCAGTCTGTGACACCCCTGTACCCCTTCATGCAATTCCTTTGTGCCCCTGAGGTCTGGCTGGTTTTGTGGTGGTTGGATCATGACTGCTGAGTTTTTTTGCAATTGTTCTCCATTGCAAACACAGGTGTTTGCTGGGGCTATAAAGTACACACAGCCCCCAGACACAGCTCAAAGAGGGGTTTGTACCTGCCTCCTGGTAATTCTAAGTCAACAATTTTTCACCTGAAAAATAAATATTTCCCCTTTGTCATTTCCTAGGGAATACTGAAGAGAAAATGACTGCATCCTGTTTTGTGTAACTAGGCCAAAAGCTGTAGTAATTATATAATAATGGCTTGGAAAGGCAGTATTTCAGGACAAGGTGTTTCAAGCCAACAACTTCAGTCATAAGAATGACAATGGTATTTATTGCAGGAAATCCCTTGCAAGAAAAGTATCTGCCTATTACAGACAGCAATAAAGTAAAAATTTTGCCTTGGGCATATTTCTTCCTAAGGCAGAACAGTAAATATCTGAGCTGTAGAAACATTAAAATACCTGTAACTAGTAAGAATTTACAGTTCTACAAAAAACGTTGTCAACAATATGTGTAGGTGCTTTAGAGATAAGTCGGCATTTACCAAAGATTTATGGATTACGGTGTTCTGTGACATCATAAAATGTAGGGAATCTGAGTGCATGACTATTTGACTGGTCAGCAAAAGACTCTTCTCAGACCATTAGGCTGTGCCATACATCACTCTTAAGGTTATTTCCTTGATAGGTCTTAGAAAAGGTGTTGTATATCACAAATAGTCCATGACCTCAGAAGTCAGGCTAGGAGCAACTTTTACTCCATTAGCAGTTGAAGTTAATACCATTTACTTTTTTACAAAGAAAGTAATTACCTCGAGCTTTTAAATGCTTTTTCCAGATTGAAGCCGTGACCTCAACTTAAGATGACGTTGATGTTTGTAATCAACCTGATTTCTGAGTTTGATGATTCATCATGCACTCATTATATGTGATTTTCTTGTGCAATTGTACAACACACTAAAAGCAAATGCAGTTACATATCCTCACTTTAAACAGTTTGAAAGGAAAATCAGTCACAGTTACTGGTGCTTTTGTGCAGTGTGCTTCTACCTTCACTGGCACTTCCCTTGGTCAAGTCAAGGATTTTATCTCTAAATTTCATAGCTATGTAACAGACAGTGATATTAAATGGGATACACAAGGGACACTGGTATTATGGAGCTCATTTTAGCTGCTTTTATATATTGCACTGCCTTGAGAACAAATTAGAATCCTCAGTCTAAGCCCAGAAAGGCCAGGAAGAGCAGAGGAAATTTTATAGACTAAGTACAGTAATGTACTTGGGATCTGTATCACGGTAGATGATCTCTACATTAATGAATTATTTTGTGTTCCCCATTCTTCCCCTCCTTTCCCTTTCTCATTCCCAAAGGACCTGGCCTGGCTGTACCTGTCATCTTGTGAAGGTCAAGTGGAAACTGGGACATGGATCTCCTGTGGAGAATAACCAGGACAGGTTATTGCCTGGGAGCCTTGTCCTTGTCCTGTGCAGGATGATTGGACAGGGAAGTTCACAGAACCACAGAGTGTTAGAATGGCTTGGGTTGGAAGGGATTTCTCAAGGTCACCTAGTCCAATCCCCCCTGCAAAGAACTGGGACATCTTCAACTAGACCAGGTTGCCCAGAGCCTCATCAAACCTGACTTTGGATGTTCTTGGGGATGAGACATCTGCCACCTTTCTGGACAAGCTGTTCCAGTGTTTTGCCATCCTCACTGTAAAACATTTCTTCCTTATATCTAATTTAAATTGACCCTCTCTTATTTTAAAACCATTAGCCCTTGTCCTTTTGCACTAACCCCTGCTGAATAGCCCTGTAGGCACTGGAAGGTGCTCCAAGGTCTCCCTGTGGCCTTCCCTTCCCCAGATGAACAACTCCAACTCTCTCAGCCTTTCCTCCTAGGAGAGGTGTTCAATTCCTCTGACCATCTTTGTGGCCCTCCTCCTGACCCATTCCAATAGGTCCATGTCTTTCCTGTGCTGAGGAGCCCAGAATTGGGCACAGTACTCCAGGTGGAGTCTTGCTGAAGTGGGTTAGAGGGGCAGAATCCCTTCCCTCCGCCTCACCCTAGAAATTTAGAGCTAGGATCTAAAAGAAATGGAAGGACAAGTTACTGGAAAGACTAATCTGTGCCAAGATTTCAGTGTGTTTCCTCTCTTCTTTTCATGGAAATGGACATCAGGGGCTTTATTGCTGGAAAACATATGAAAAATGAGGCAGCAGAGAAGCCATTCGGCACAGAGGGATTGCAGCAGCCAAGGAGAATGGAGGGCTTTGCATATCCAGAGTGAAGCTGCTGGGAAGGAGCTGCAAGGGGATTATGCAAATCCCTGATTGGGTGAGCAGGGGCTGATTGCCAGAGCAGGGGATGCACACACTGCCTGTACCTGGGTAGTGATTATGCAAATTACACCCCCCCAGCCAGGGTCCAGGGCAATTGGCTAAATGAGAAAAACTCCGGTTACGCATCAGTAAATGCTGAGCGTTCAGCACTCAGCCCAGCCCACAGACTGTGCAGGATAAACACAAACACACAGCCCTGCCTGCCCCCCTTCCCTGGGATCCTCCCAGCCCTGGGCTGCCGGGGGGGCAACAGATCCCTCTGGAGTAAAAGTGGGGGTCCATTTCCATTTTCTGTGAGTCAGCCATCAAAGGGATAGGAAATGGAAGCTCAGATGAGAACTTCTGCATATTGCCTGCAGTTTTCTGATCCCAGGAAAACTCAGTTGTTTGTCAAAGGAGGGATGCACCTGCACAGTGCATGGGCTCAGGCCTTAGTTTTGCACCATGCATGGGTAAGATCTGGAGGGATGTGAGATGTAATTAAAAGATCAGATATTTAATACCTATTCCATGTTTTTTTAGGGGTTCAATGGCATCTACATTTGCAAGTGGATAAAGACACTGCCCTGTCATACTTACAATAAAATTTTAATGTTCAGAAGTTTCTTTTTATTCTTTTTTATTCCAATGTGTACAATTATGTGCCTATATGTGTGCAATCCAGCATCAGTTCTCAAATCCAGCATAATAGCTCAATATGATTTAATTTTGTTCTGAACAGCCTTTAATGTTTTCAGGAGCTTCTCACAAAAGGCATCTCATTCCCATGAACACCTAAGCCTGAAACACCTCTCTAATTCTCACTGCAGAATGTTGGAGAGACATGACTCAGAAATCCAGGAAAATACACTAATTATATTGTACAACTAATTGCACTCTGAGGTTTTCATAGCTTACTGGCAGATGGGTGATTCAGATATTGAGGTGATTGGGCCAGTTTAAAAACAGAATATAACTGACTAATAGCTGGACATGTCAGAAGAAAAGAAGGAAATTGTCCATCTCATCCTGTGGCACAATAGAAGAGCTCACTGAACTGGTTGGCAACAAAAACCAGTTTATTAGCATGTCAGGATTATAAGCAAATTTCTTGGTGAAGCCCATGCCAGAGAGGAAGGGAGTAAAAAAAAGGTCCATGAAGTTTTCCACACTGAAATTTCTCCCTAATTATTCCCCTGGGTGGGCAGAATCTGCTTCTGTGTACAACAGGTTATTGGTGATATTGGCAAATGTTAGTCCCAGGGGACCAATTAATTTTAACAGAGGCTCCACTGAAAATCAGGGAATGAGGCCAAATATTACTCTGGTGAAAATCAGGTGAGTGTTTACATCTGGGGAAAAAGAAAGGAGGAATATATAAACATATGAGGCATGAGGGAAACTTAAGTGTAGTCTGCAGGCAGGACAGGATGCACAAGCCTGGCTGGGGAAAGCCCAAGATTCATCAGTACCTTCAGTCATAAACCAGTTGTTATAATTTTCCATATTTACTCTTAAAATTAACTACCCACTGCCAAAAGATGGATTTTGGAAACCCAAGCTGTGGACAGTTATTCCCAGGCTCCACAGGCTGTGGCTGGTGATATAACATGGGGAGCTGAGGGGAGTGGAAGCTGACAGGAGATGTTTTCTGATTAATGCTCAGCTCTCTTTTGAATAAGCTTAGAAACATTTGAAGAGCAATAAATTGCAAAACCTGATAACTCCTAGACTATTTCTAGCCCACTTTTATGGAGATATAGAACAAATGTTATTTTAATAACTTGCATCCGTCATGACACCAGCTTGGTCTGTACCTGCTGGGCTGCAAAGCTGTGTGAGCAGCAGCTTTCAATGAAGTATTGATTCTTGTCAGTTTGCAAAGAAGAAAACAGAGAATGTCAGCCCTGCTACAAGAGAGACACCATGGAAAGAGGAAAAGATCACAGGAGAGTGAGCTGTGCTACAGAGTCCTCCTCTCTGGTTGAACTGCAGCTCCTGTTCCCCTCACGCCAGCAGTGAATGAAATCTGTGATGAGCCAGTGCTGCTTCCTCACCTGTGAAATCATTCCTGCACTGGAGCACCACAGACAAGTGCTGCTGGGGATTTCTGCCCAGCCCCTCGTGGGCAGGTGTCCCAGCCACATAAAACAGTGTGACAATTGACATTAATTGGCACCCTTGTAGCAGTCTCCAAGGAGAGGCTGAAGATTTAATGGGCATTGAGAGTGAATTATTCCCATATGCCTCAAGGTGGTCCCTCCAGGGCTGTGCTGACACACACGGGCAGGCCAGAGCCTGAGCTGCCACCTCTTGGGGGGGACTTGCTTCACTAGTGTTTCTAAAGGGCAAAGACAAAAGGGAGAAATGAGAAACTTGGAATAACAGGGAAAATAAAAGAACAGCATGTTACTTCTCAAAGACATCTTGGAATGGAAGTAAACACTTTTTCTTGGGTAATTGTGAGGTCAAGTGGGTGAATCTTAATGCAAATTCACAGAGGCAACCACCTCATTTGAGTAAATACTTAATACTGAATGCTGCCTTATTTTGAGAGTGAATGATTTCACCATCTACTTATAGATGAAATACAGATTTTGTTATCACCTTAAGTAGGCAAGGATTTAATATCTATACTATTTTCAGCTGAAACCTGTTTAAAAACAAAGTTAAAAAAAAACATTCCGTAAAGGAACAGTTTCTTTCTGAAATTCCCTGGCTTCTTTTTCTTTGCATGTATCATGCTTTATCCTAAGTGTGAATAACAGACATTTTTTTGTGGGCTGCAGGATTTTAGAAATGATAAAAGAATGCCTTGGAAATGTGTCACCTCTTCACAGCCATAACTCAGCAACTCAGGAGGCAAGATTTCCCATTGCTTACTTCTCTCATGTTGGCTACTATCTCTGCCTGAAACAATTTATTTTCAGATTGACTATAAAAACAAGACATCACATAATTGTCTGGCCATAAAATATGTAAAGTATTGCACTACTGGGGCTCATTAGCAAAAGCATAGATGCTTTTTAGTAATCCATAAGGTGATACTTTTTAATGAATGCTGCAAATTATTCTACTGACTACCTAAAGATTAAGAATAGATATGTCTGCTGCAACAAACAAGTCTCAAATCTCTGGAGAGAACTAGAGAAAGAGGATAATAATTAGAGTAAGAGCACAACAGCTATTCTTATATTCATAGTTTTGATCCTATCAGCTAAATGGTGGTTGTGGTTGTGTTGTGACTGTTGTAAACAGACTCCTCTTGCAGCAGGATTCTAGACTAAGAACACTGCACACAGCTCAGCTTGTGGCTAGGAAGAGAAAGGGATTTCAACTCTGACTCAGGGTTTAATGCTGCCTAATTTCCTTGTAAAAATAAACATCTTTACCAGACCTGAAACGTTACAGTTTAATTATCTCCAAGGATGCCTGCCCATCCTTTTGAAAGGAGACTGAAAACAGGCACTGTGTTTAGCTAATCTTATTCTGGACAGTTGACAAGAACTCTCACAGTTTTAGTGAAGCCTCTACCTTCTGCAGTATGTGGAACTCTGCAGAGGAGATATAGAGGATGAACAGAGTTTGAGATGTAATATCCAACACATCTAGTCATGTGAGTTATTACAAATTGGTAAACAGCTGTGGTAAACAGCACTGGACACCTCCAAAGCCCTTGTATGTAAAGGTTTGTCTCTCTGAGAGTCACATCATACTGTTTGTTAACCTGAGCTGTTGCCCAGGCTTTGGAGGATGGTGTGCAGTGCCTCATTCCCACTCACACTGGGAACAGTGGTCACTAGGCCAGAGACAGCCCAGTGTCCATCAGGCTGGGTCTGCGTATCAGCAGGAGAATAAATGGGTCTAAAAGAGCTTATATGAGTTACTGAGGTCCCTACAGTTGCACTCAGCTGTGTGTTCCTACTTCCATATCAAGTGAAATGTCTCAATGATCCTAAAAATGAAAGCTCCAGAGAGAGAAAAGCCAGGACATCTCAGTGGCTCCTGCCAGTCTTGTGAATTTGACCCAGTGTAACCAAACTGGCTTCTCTGGGTGTAGTGGGGACATTGCTGATTGCTTAGAAATGCTTTGTTATGGTGCATCATCTCTGACCTAGGCTTGCTCTAAAGCTCTCAAAATCCATGGAAACACTCTCAACTGACTCCTTTAAAGCTTGGATCAGTTTGATTCCCTGGCAAAGGAAGGCCTGGCAGTTCTCGAACCCTCATGAATCCTGCCAAATGGCATGTGACTGCCAAAACCTGTGGTGGTTTCTGGAGAGGAGCAAATTCTCCTCAAAGAGGAACCTCAAATGGATTTTTTTGCCTTCAGATGAGAGAAGGTGAATGCTGTGACTTCTGAGATGCCTCCTGTTTTTCCACTTGCACTTCAGCAATGATTAAGAAGTACTCTGTCCACAGTGATCCAGCACAGCACAATGATCTCAAACTGTAGATACAATTACTCAAAGACAGAGATTCATGGCTGGCCTGGTATGCAGAACAAGCAGAAAGGCAATTTAATTTGAATATGTAAACACAAACCAGTCCCTGCACAGTACCCCATCAAACTGGACAAGTTCTCTGTTAGTTTCTACCTATATTAAAAAGAATTCCCAGAGGGTCCTGTTTAAACAATGTCTAAATAAATACTTTCCTGATAATTTCATAAGTTGCTATAGCATCTCAGGAAACTCAGTGAGCACCCTCATGGCTGTCAGTTTGGAAATGAATGGTGTAATTCTTGTAACAGTGTTGGGCTGGTGTTTCTGTAGTTGGAGTTCTCACTCAGCAAAAGATGCATCTTCCACAGGAACAACTGACTATTCAATGTCTTGGCTGTTTCCTGAAGGGGAGCTGGGGAGTCTGAGGCCATGATAAATTATTTTTTAGGTAGCCTGACCTCCTGGATGCAGCCCTGGGGGCTTCACAGAGACCTGTCACTGTCCTGAGATACATCTTCCCCCATCCTCCACAGCTCAGTTCTTCCCTCTGTTAAATTAGAGCATGAGATGTAGATTCCCACTGTAACAAAAGAATCTGAAGTGTGTATGGCCACGATAGAGATGTTCTCCAGGATGCTCTACAGCTGCTGTTACACAGACTCCAAATCATCGATAGGCATCCCCTAACTCCTCGTTTGCCTTGGATGGCCAGGTAGAAAAGAAGCATCCAACCCTCTGGATTTGATCCTGATCTGCTGGTTCAAGTAACTTGGCAAATTAGATATTCCCCAGCAATAGTTTAAAAAGATACAGCCTACTTTCATTAATTAATCCTGAGGAAATCTTGATTTCTAAAGGGAACTTCCCTACCCTGACAAAGCTCTGGGGACATCACAGTATAAACGACATAATCGAATTCAAAGTCAAAAACAAATATGAACATTCACCACAAGTTCAAAAACATTTAAATTATAAGAATTCAGTGGTTAAAACCATAGGGAGCTTACTGTTCACACACTATTGAAAGTAAAATAAAAAGGGCACTTCTTGATTTAAAAGTGTGAGCACTTGTTATTTTTAAGTAGGATTAAGTATCTGGACTTGCAATTACACAATGGAAAATCCCTTTTTTATTGGTAAGATTTTAATTAAGTACCTTGATTTCTGTAAATGGGAGCTTCATTTGACACTTGTGGCCAACTTTTAATAAGTGCTAATAGAAACTGTGTAAATTCTGCTGAACTACATAGCTCTGAGTGCTGCTCAAAGAGTAGTCTGCCTCCAATTTCAATTCCTTTAGAGAAAATCTGAAATAAGCACATTGAAGTCAATGTTGCACTGGTAGAAATCAGAGTAAGAATTGAGCCATGCCTAGGCCTGCATTAGTTTGTGCACAGTATTGAAATATTGTATGGTGGATACCAAAGATATGTACATAAAAATGAACATATTTTTTAAAGGCCTGTTGCAACCAGAAGACTTGTACAGGAATAAAGTTGCAAAAGCCTGTCCTCATGTGCAGCTTTCAGTCATGTATCTTCCTTTCTGGTGAGGAAGCCTATTGGGGAAAATAAAATTCATTGCATTTGCACAGGAACCAGCGGAAAAGAAGAAATCGTCCTGCATTTCCTCCTTCAGAGGTGGATTATTGCCTTAGATTTCTGAATTATATTACTTTTCCTAGCCTGGAGTTTTAAACATAAGGTAGATATCATGATGCATTTATTTTGTTAGAGCATCCTTTTGCATCCTTTAATATGGATGTATTGACACATTAACCTGATGAGACTTCTCATAATGTCCTTCTTAGACAAAAATGTGTAAAGTAGAAATTTATAGTACATTGACTCTAGCAAAGGATGATATATGCCTCTGGAATAGATGGCTTTTATTGTTTTTATGTTACTTAACCTGAATACATAGCTAAAAAAGCATTTAGTAATTCCTGAAACTTTGCTCACCTGTTAATTTTAATCACGTTAAAGGATAATTCATAGTATCAAGACTTTTCACCTTCCAGTCAATTACTGAGCATTATAACTTTTACATCACAAAAAATGAAAACTGCAGACACTTGATGGAGAGTATTTCTTTTATTAATATAAATAATTTTATATTTGTTTATTCCCTCTGTTGCTTGTTTATTCCCTCTTTTGTTTATTCCCTCTGTTGCTTGTTTTTCCTCTGAATTTGATGGAATGTGGGTAATGTCCCTTTCACCTAGTTTTAGCTGCATGAAATTCAGATACCTTCCTCTGAGCTGTTTTTCTAGGTAGAATGTGACTCCCATGTGATTATCACAGTCACCAGGTAAGAAAAAGGTGCAATTCACTGAATTATTTTAGATTTTTTTGGTAGGATGGGCTGCCCTTGCAGTATTTATTTAATTACCATGAAAAGTTTGGCACGTCATTTGCATCTTGATTCCCTATTCTAATTTTAGCCACCCACTTCATGTGATTTCTTGACTTGTTGGCAAAGTATGTACAATTGTTAATGTAAATTACTACTTTATTTTCAAGCAGACATACGGACGTCACCAGGAGGAGTTGTCCAACTTAATTTAAAGCCCATTGTATGGCTTTGCCATAATTTATATTTTCCCAGTATTTAGTTTGCATTCCTCTCATCCTTTTCCATCCCTCTCCACCATTCACATCCTGTGTATTCTACATCCATCACCCTCCTGTGTCTTGTAGCTCCATCCCTTCCTCCCAGGCAGCTCTTCACCATGTACACAGCTCCAATGAGCTGCATCCTAAGGTGGCTTGGAGGGAGGTTTTCCATGAGCTTGTAAAAAAAGTAAGATGTAAGAAAAGTTCTCTTAGAATCTGGTCCTTCACAAATTTCATTGTTCACAGCTGCTGCTTCATCACAACGAAAGTGGTAGTGGGGATCCTCAGAAATAAGTTATTCCCTCTTGCAGCAGTTGTAAAGTGTTGCTGATTGCTCCAAACAAAACATTGAAGGAAAAGTGTAAGTGAAGCAAAAGCAGGTCTCTCACTAGGAGAGACTAAGAGCACTGTTCCTGCTCTCTGCTGAACAGTATAAGCTTGATGAAGAAAGCAGGTTACATCACGCTGTTTACGATAACCTATTCAGCAAAATTTGCCTTTTTCCTGCTTTCTGACTCTCTCCTGGTAGACCTAAAAAAAAAAAATAAAATAAAAAATCCCATTTCATCCATAAGAGCTTTTGTGCTGCTTTTCTCTTTTGGTGGAGAGATTTCACTGAAATTATTTAGTGTCTGAGGTATGTGATTAGTTACCTATATCATATAGCATGGGTTTTAATCTCTGAGTGAACAAATATTGCTCTTGGGATCAGGAGGAGAAATTCTCTGGAGACTGAGACCTCACTGCTAGATGGGAAACAAATAAGGAAAAGTGGAACATTTTAGGAAACTGTGTGAACCAATCTTTTATCTAATGAGTATTTCTAGCAATGGTTAGTTACATAGATTAATTTCATTTTCTTTCCATTGACATTTGCATAAAGAACTGGGTGCTATTTCAATCCCAATGTGTAAGGACAGGAAAGGAGGGAAGAGGAAGGGAAGACTCCCTTGTGTTCAGCAAGAAAATGTTTTCCCAAGTCCTGGTGAACTGGAGTTACAGGGGGAGGGAGGAAATGTGGCACAGGGATGTGTGGGACTGCCTGTTTGGGATTTGTGCATAATGAAGTTGGTTAATCAGTGCAAGTCGAATTGGAAATCCACAGATTATGTGATACAAGTATTGTCTGCAGCACTTCTGAACCTGGTCTAATCAAAAGCCAGGTTGAAGGAAGATAAAACAGATTTATGCTAAAATGAAAGAGAAAAAAAATCTGCTCTCTGTAGGCAATAATCCATCTTGATGAAACCAGAGTGATCCCATGAGCAAGGCTTTGGTGAGCAAACCAAAGTGAGCTCACTACAGTGAGCTAAATGGAGCTTGGTTGTCTACAATGGTCATTACAGCTTTTCTTTGCATATTAGCCTTCATTTCTATCACACATGCATTTAGAGCTTCGGGCAGGTATTGACAAAAATCTGAATATATTGCACCTCTGCTGCCTAATTACAGTGGTGACAGCAGAAGACAAAGGATATACATGAGATCCGAGAGAGGTGTTAAAATCATAATAACATGTGTTCACACCATGCCCCATTCCTATATATGGGATGAAAAAATCCCACTAATTAAGGTTACTTTGTTAGACTGATAGGTAATTACCAGAGCAAAACTTGTAACCTCCCAGCCCTTAGTAGGAAAAGGTCAAAAATAATGGTGTAGTCCTTCATAAATCTACAAGGAATGGAAAAGGAATACCAAGTAACTTAACACAGAGGAATTTTAAGTTTCTATACACACTCTTTAATGCTTCTTAAAGAGCACTGCTTAGATTTATATTTCTTTCAGCTTACAGGACATTTTGAATTTAATCTCCCCATAGCCACTTGTCTACAATGATTTCAGCTGTGGGTCACAAAAGTTAAACCTGATAACCGCTCCATTGCAGCCCTTCTGCTTTAGAGGTCAATGGAAAGTTTCTCAGGAGGCATCATTCAAAAATAATATCTACTTCTACACGAGAGATTTGAGTCAGAGTTTGATTTCCTCCCTCCTTTGACTTAGACACTTTTCTTTGATTAACATGAAGAGGAGTACTAAATGCCAAACACCTACTGGAGGACACATCTCTCTTAAAGTGCCACCATCACCGAGCTCACATCTATAATATGAACCATGATTTTGTTGGTCCAACAAGAAATAAACATTGCAGACAACTGTTAGGAAAAACTGGTGACATTAGGGGGCCTATTAACGCTCCGTCAAATTAACAATATATTTCTAATTCCCTTGAGTGTCATATGTGTTTTTCTTATAATATTGGCTGATTCCCTCCTGCATTAATGAGGTGGACTGCTGCCAAAAATATGCAAATGGAAATCCAGTGGACCTGCCTTTGTAAATTCAGATATCTAGGAATTCGCACTTAAATGAGAGTTGAGAAACCCCCAAACCAAACATTCGTCTGGTGGCAAATCCTGTGCTGTTAGATTGCTTGCACCAGTGCTGGAAAACATCAATATGTAAATACCTTGAACTCTAAACTCCTGAAGTCTGTATTATCTGAGTTTTTACAGTGGAGGTGTCAGGTCCCCTTTAGACTCTCTCCCACATTTAAATATAGATCTGCAATCAAATTACAGAGCTTTCCCTAGGAAACAGCGAGTCATGTAGTTCCCAGATAATGTAGACAAACAAATCACATTTCCTTGGCTCTCCCACCCTTTCTGAATCTGAAAATTACTTCTGAAGCTGCAAACCATGTCTTAAAGCAGAGGAGAAACACACACATCTCTACACACATAAAACCCGTATTTAATATAGCAACAGATTGTAATTCCCCTTAGAAACAAAACAAAGCAACAATAATGCTACACAAAGCACTGGCAACCACACAAACTCACTCAGTGGCCCCTGCTAAATCTGGGGTTAGGCATTATGACACAGGGTATTGGAAACCACCCCATCCCCGCCTCTCCACAGCCCTTTTCCCATATGTTCCTTATTTCTGGTTACCTTCCAGCTGCCAGATGTTCTCTCCCACTACCACCATCCTGGACCTGCAGACCCATTTTTCTGGGTAGAAATAATAGCATGCAGATTTCAGGAATATTTGCCTTTATTTGATGCTATTCTTGTCCCACCCTTGCCGTGGCTCCAATCTCGCTGGAAATTACATGGTAGATGATCTTCCTTTATTGGGCATGTACTCATGGATTTCAAGGCAAGCAGGGACCAATATCACTGTTTAATCTGGACTTCTGTGACAATATTGTAGATTTTAGCCGTGGTGCTGGTGTTGAGTCCAACAGGCAAGAGCATATCTTGCAGCTCCATACTCCTGATTGTAAGCAGGACAAACTGGACAAGCTCTAAAATTTAACCCTTCTCCCACTAAAATCTTGGATTTTATTCCATGTGAACAGAGAGTGTCCCTGACCAACTCAATCCCTATGAGTCCACCTTCCTAAACTCATACTGATCCTCAGCTTTTCCCTGTTATCCAGAGAGCTACCTTACAATTCTTAACATATGAAAAGGAGAGAGTAAAAAAATCAAATAATAATGCAATTCTCCATTTCTCCGTTCAGCTTCTGGAGACCATCATCTACTTTCTGCTGCTCTCATGCAGTAGGATCTAAGCCACTCTCATTTTTAATGAAAGCTTAATGTAAATCATGTGAAAAGTCATGCAGAGTTTCCCTGAAGTGTCCATGCTAAATTGACATTCAGGAATTCATACTTTTCTGTGGGAAAAAAAAAAGAAAAAAAAAAAGAAAAAAAAAGTTTAGTTTCTATTTGAGACAAGTGGTTGAGATATAAATCCCAAACAAGAAATATAAAATAAAAAGATGGAGGAAGCAAAGTTATATTTTTATCCTATTTAGGTACTCAAGCTGCAGATAAATGTGTAATAGAGTTTACAAAAGCACATAAGTGATAAACTATGACTTCAGGAATGAAAATGCTTTAAAAGTTTTCTCATAGTATTGGTTCTCATTTGAAAGGATTGAAGCCTTGTCCAGGTACTCACTGTGTTCTGCATTTCTGAAGACTCCAAAACACAACCACATGAGCAGTTTTATCAAGACTTGCATAATTTCACATTTTCAGTAAAAATATATACAGGACCCAGCTGTTTCTGGGGTATATCAGTGTATGTTTGATTTTTTTCCCCTGTATAAAATGCAAATTCCACAGCAAAAATAAGAAATATTATTTAAGGAGGGAAAATCTTCCAGAAAGTGAAATAACTAGTAAAATGAGAACTAGTTTAAGCCAGTTGAATATCAATTGCACAACTGTAGAATGTAAAATAAAATTGATTTATTGGACAATATCTGATTTCAGTGGCTTTACACCAAGGATGCTTTAGTTGAGCCAGTATTTTGAATTAAAGAACACTGACAAAATCTTTTATGTTTATAGCACACCTGGCCATAAACCAGCCCCAAAATTCCCTTAAATTAACTTGTCAGAGATCCACAAAGCAGCAAAATGCAACTATTGGGGTACAATCTCACAGTGCAGTTGAGCTCTATCAAAAATCAAGATTTAGACCATGTGTTTCCTGCATGATGTTAATCTGGTAATTGCCTTCCTTGCTGCTTCAGGTGAGATTCTGATATTCACTATATCAGTTTTCCAGGTGTTATTTGAGTCATCCTCCTTTTGCAAATAAAGATAATTTCTCCTTTCTGATTGCATTAAGCTACACTTTAAATGAGCTCCCTACCTGTCTTGACAACTGTAACCACTGAGTGCTTGCAAGCAGGTACCCAGAGCAATTCAGACCTTCACATGTATTTATAATGAACCTTAAGCCATGACACAGTTATTTTTAAAATCTTCTCAGGTAATCATCACTAAATTCTAAAAACATTTAGTCTGAAATAAGAGCTTTTCTTTCCTCACTCATCTCCTTTTGCTCTGCCTGCTGGATACCCCAGTGGGAATGTAATGGCCATGTCTGCTAAGGGTGAGGAGATCCATCACAATGGCTTTTAAATTATAATTATTCAAACTACCAGGACACAAACCTGGCTTTTGAGGGGGACCACTATAGACCCACCAGCTGTTTCAGTTAAACAAAATGGGAATAGAGAAAATGACTTGCAAAAAAAAAAAA
>VYXF01001785.1:682614-765217 GCA_013397295.1 Polioptila caerulea | reverse complement strand
GTTTCTGCTGTGAAAACTCCCATTTCCCCACTTGGTTTTCTCAAGTCTTGTGCCCCATGCAAGAGCCCCCACTTGCTAGAGAAGGTGACAGCTGAGGTTCTCCTCTAAGGGGGCACTGCAGAGACCCCTGAGAGCTCCTCCCGAGCAAGATCACAGTGGGCTTCATGAAGCCAGGTGCTTCCTTCCTCTTCTTCCATCCTCTGATGGTTGTTGGGGGATTTGGAGAGGTAGAGGCAGAGGAGAAAACACAATGTTTGTTATACATTAGAAAGAATTCACTCTCTGAATCTTCTCTTTTGCAGGAGGAGCATGGAAAGAAAGTTTTGCCTGCCTGTGCATGAGTGTGGTTCTCAGAGTCACAGAATCAGGGAATGGGTTGGAAGGGACCTTAAAGATGATCTCATTCCAATGCTCTGCAGTGGACAGGGACACCTTCCACTAGACCAGGTTGCTCAGAGCTCCATCCAGCCTGGCCTTGAACAGGGATGGAGCATTCACAACTTCTCTGGGCAACCCCTTCCAGTGCCTCAAAAGTGTTACATCATTTCATTTTAACCACATAATTTCAGTGAAGCTCCTTAAATGCAGGGAGGAGGTAAAAAGAAAAGCAAGAATCTTTGCAATCTGTTTTTTTCCTCTCTTTATGGGATTTTGGGTTCCAGATCCTGGCTGACATACCTCTGGGTGTGTGTGTAGTAGCTCTGTGCTTCATTGCTTCTCAGGGTGTTCAGGCACCACCTGGCCCCTGGGACAGCAGCAGCTTTGAGACCTCCTAGGAGTTATATTTGCCCCTACAGGCTGTGGAAAGTTGAAAATAGGAATAGTACAAGCCATGCTACCCACAACCCTGATCCTCCTCCTGTCATCTAGTTTATCCAGTGTGGAGCACTTTAAAGAATCCCCAAAAACCCCAAAAGATATTGCACAGGATGGCCATATGGCCACTGATATTTTTGAGTCTTGTATGGTGCTGGGTCTGTGTAAAAAAGCTATATTGAAATAGATTATACAATGAATATATAATATCACCTCACAAATACATGTGTAACTCTATAAATATACCAGATTAGCACACAACATTACATTAAGAATTCAATATTGGAAACAAAACAAAAGAGTACATTCTGAATTAGCACAGTGGCATCAGGGTCTGATATTATGCCTTTGTTTAATACAGTAAATTAAACAGGAAATGTAGCTTAATTTTGTGTATGCTAGTAAATAAACAACATGTTGTAGATTTCATCACGCTCATTATATGGAAAATTACTCCACTTTTTTTTTCTTTTTTTTTTTTTTTTTTAAAAGAGTTTTTTTTACCAAATCTTCTGTTTATCTCAGTGATTTTTTTTTCTGAATGTAAAAAAAAAAATGCTTTATGCATCCTAACATCCATATCTGTAATTCTGTGAGCATCCCTTTTGTTTACTGCACACAACATAGTTGTAACAAAGACATTTACGCTTTTGGAGTCTGAAGCATGAAGTTGTTCTAAATCTGTGCCCACAGGTAATAATTACTTCACTCATTAACAGATCTCCCTAGTCTCTCATAAAACAGCTCTGAAAAGGTCTCCTGGGACAGAGTCAGGAAGTGTGTTTTATGATCATTAATATGGCACTACCTTGGAAATACCTAGTCTAGCTGGTTTAGCCCCAAAGCAATGTTTATTTGCACAAACCCAGCAGGTTGCAGTGACAGGGAGTAGACTAAAGCCAGCCCCAATGGGTCCTCTTCATCCTCTTCATACACCAGATGATTCTTTGGCATCAACTCATTACTAAGAGAAAGGGACAAAGCAAGACTAAAAAATGAATAATTTATGTAGGGCATTCAACAGGATATGAGAAATAAAAGATCAAAATGCAAAACCTCGTGGCAATTTTGTGTATGTCTGTATTCAGGAAATTTTCAAATTATTGTCTTAGCGAAAAACAATCATTAAGATAATTTATAATTAAGGGTTCAGGGCTGACACTTGAACATAGCAGTAGTGTAAGGAGGCAGGATCTCACTGATGTACAGCTTGGTTTAACTCCATGAGCAAGGAATTTGGGTCTCTGGATCTGTTTTACTTCAGTTAAGTACTCTTTTAATAAATAATTGAAAAATTTGTACCAAGATCTTTGTGCTGCAGAAAGACAAATGCCCTGCAGGGAGATCTAGATGATGAACCAAACTCGATAACCACTTCACAGAGTATCCAGCTTATAAAAAATATACAAGTTTGGATCGGTCTGCAATGGGTTATGAGAAAAGCACTAAATAAAATGTCCAAGGTCTGTGAAATTGGAGCCTGTCCTTTGTATTCCATGGGCAAAATTTGACACAAGTCAGTTAAAATTTACCACTTATTCCTATAGAAAACCAAACTCAATAATCTCCAAAAGTTGTTAAGATGGTGTTTCTCACACAACTTGGGGTGCTGTGCAAGGTCTACTGTTCTTTCAAGCTAGAGAGAGGAAAATACTGGGCACACAGACTGGGATTTTCTCAATGTGTCCAGATTTTTTCTGGGACGTGGCCATGAAAAGTCCTATCAAATCTTGTATGCCACCAAAGAATCTGAGGAAAATTCAAGGTAAAAAAGGCAGCTGTCTGCTATTGAAGAAAAGAAGGGTTGTCTTGCCCCAAAGTATTTGGAGCACATGTCAAAACTGTCTTCCTCGGGTACTGTGCTTACTGGGTACATCAAAAAGATCTGTCACTGTGTTCTATCATCACTCAGAGATGCCACTCAGGGCTTTTCACTTTCTTTTTTTAAAATAGGCTTCATTTTAGTCACCTCAATCAATTTCCCTGTTGTGGCTTTTTCCCTTCAGGCCAAAGCATCCAAATTTCAGTACTAATTATTCTTATTACAAAAGTCCCTCAGGTCCTACTCAGACTGCTGAGCTTAGGGGTATGCTAAAGCCTAACTGGAAACATTCCCAATGCCAAAGAATTTACAAGTAATTTGAGGCAGGATGCAACAAGTGGGTATGTGAGACAGTAATTAAGGTGAAGGGATTGGAAAGGAAACCTGTAGTAGCACTGAGTGGTCACACTGATTAGCTCCACACTGTGGCTTAGACTCAGCTGGAATATAATTTTTATTTTTTTAATGTTGAAGTATAAACAACTAAAATGGATACAGTTGTGATTTAGAGCTTAAATGCTCTAAAAAAATCTGAAATGTGTGGTTTGCAAAATTTATCAGTTATGTGTACCCAAGAGTCAGCTGAATTCTTCATTTTAGGAATTAGGAGGGCTGGTGGCTGAGGCTGGAAAAGCTCAAAGGGCTCTAGAACCACCTGATAAACTCTCAGTAGGGCAGCAGAGGTCAGGCAAATCAGACAGTTTTTGTTTACAGCCCTGTAAGATATTCTTCTCTAATGGATGCTTGAGTGAAAGTTTGGAGCCATGAAAATACAGCTTAGAATGATAAAAGTCCTCTCAAAAACCGGCAGAGCTCAGTGAGAAACGCTATAAATGTTTGTGGACCACTGTTGTGGCCCTATCCAAAATTAAGTGCTTGATTTTCTGCCTCTGGGAGAAACTGGGGCCAAGTCTTCTCCTGCCTAGTGTGGTGTAGCACCA
Organism: Polioptila caerulea; assembly: GCA_013397295.1. Lineage (NCBI taxonomy): Eukaryota > Metazoa > Chordata > Aves > Passeriformes > Certhiidae > Polioptila > Polioptila caerulea. The sequence continues at coordinate 761,638 of VYXF01001785.1, read as the reverse complement.
AGATCTTTGTCTCAGAGCTCAAGTGGGGGCACACACATCCTCTCCCAGGGGTAAATTCCCTCGTGTCAGGCTGGGAATAGATCTTTGGCCAATGTAAACTGGCACAGAGTTAGAGTAGTTGAGACCATCTGCAGATCTGCCAAGGGAGAAATTTACTCAATGATTGCATGGGAATTGGGATGGATGGTGCCACAGCCTGAGAACGTGAAGGATGGTGAGGGCACATGTTTGCAATATCCCAGCACTGGGGAAATTAGGACTTCAATTAGCTTTTCATTTTCTGAGGGAAGGTGGCTTATCCTGTGGCCATCAAGTCAGGTTGTTTGGACATGATGAAAAACTGAGACAAGCTCTGAGGCAAAATGGCCCCATGGAATCTCCTAAACCTAAGGAAAGTGATTTGCAAGAAGCTGGAAGATGAAAACCATATTCATGTCTGCCACTCAATATAATTTAATGTAGCAAATAGCAAACACTCAGACTGAACATATGAGAGTAGAAACTGTGCAGGTATTAATATATCTGCTCTTCCCACAGATTGGCAAGCAGCCTAAATCCACTGCTACCTGAAATTATGCCAACCTGCTCAGCACATCTGAATTTAAAACTAATCTCTTATTTACAATCAAAGCATCTACAAAGCTGGTGCTTGTAATGGGTTTTATTATACTGCATTAAAGATTGTTGTTGAAATTTGCATTTCCAATGACCAATTAGTATATTTATTTATTAGAATTTAGTCATGCTATTTCTAGTAAATGAAATGTAGTGCATAAGAACATAAATAGGATTATTAGCTACATTCCTCTCTTTCCTCTTCTATGTACTTCATTATTTTTGCACAGATGCCAGGGGTTTTTTTCAGTGAAAAATTAAGATTGCATGAAGACTTGCCCACTCTCAAAAGCTTGTGATGACATTCAGTGTGATTGCAAGTTACACCACATGAAAAAAGACGTTTCTCTGAAAGCAGTGGTTAAAACCCAGACGCCCACATTTATTTACATTTGCAATGCTTGTGCCATGTGTATAGGATACAGTGAACTGCTAACTTCTGGAATGAAAATAACTTGTGTCTGTGTTAAATGTCACAGGAAATTGTAGCACTGATTAATAAGTAAAGAATACATAATTAGAAAAAAAAGTTGCTTCTTGTAAAACTGCTGCGTGTGTTTAAATTCTCATTCATTTTTTTTTCCCCAGGAATGAGCAGATTAAAATAAATAGAGGGATCACGTAATGAAATTTACTCCCTTCTAATGTGAGTGTTCAGGTTTCAGGATAACATTGTTCCTTACCAATTTATTTAAAACAGGAGGCAGAATATTTCCATTGTTTCCTGGTTTAGTAAGCTTCCAAACACAAAGAAAAAAATTATTTCTTTGCCTCAAAATTGTAGTTAATATGAATTTAAAAACAAGAATTAAATGACAAGAGAGTAAAGTTTTTAATTAAAGCTATGGTAAGAATTTCTTCCTATTTTCCTTGGTTAGAGGTCTGCAAATAACAAAAATTGTGGTAATGGAAAGAAGGGAGGAGATTCTGATCCAGATTGGAAAGTTCTTGAAATTCAGGACTTTTATTTCAGCTCCCAGTTTCTCTTGCCTCTTGTAGCATCTCCTTCCCAGGTGCTTTACAAATGAGGGTGTTGGTTTGCTTTCCAAACATGAATAAAATGTAACAAAATATAAGAGATATAAGACTGAGGAAATGTTTTTCTCAGATTGGTATACTAAGGCAAATGAAATCACCAAAAGCTAAAAAAAACCACTTCAGAATCTTTGTGAGCTTTAATGCTGACCATAATTCCTGCTTCTAATAAAGCCTTCAAAACAAGCAGAGCTATTCCAGGCTAAGTTCTTCATCTGACAAAAACTTTTTGAATCTTTAGCATTTTGTCATTCCTTAAGCATAAGGAATCTGGAGAACCATTATTTACATAAATTGATCCATAATGTACCTGTAATGAACTATTTTAATTAAAAATGGTTAAACTGGTTGTTAAAGCAATGGAGAAAATGGTACACCTCTATGTACTTACAATTTGAGATGACTGAGATTGTTTTTTGGCAGAGAGAAAGTGAGGCTCTGATAGGACAGATGACAGTTTTAAATAGAATTCTCTTTTTGCATATCTTTCATAGTGTATATTCACTAGCCCTGTACTGAACACCAGCTTCACAAAAGTCCACAGGTGTGAATGGCATCAAGAATATAATGTACTCTGCAAGCCAGAGTTCTCTCTCTCCATTTTTTTATTATAACCACGTAAGAGGGCCTTGCTTGAATTCAAGCACCAGGTCACCTTTGCTGGATAATTCAAGCACTTTGTTGTTTCTCTGCAGCAGCTGGGTTACAACCAGAGCAGCACTTCCATTTCTTATCTAATAACTTCCTGTTCTCACTTCAAGGAAGTATTAGAGAAAATGACATTTGAACACTGAGAAGTGCTCCTCTTCTTCATTTCCTATATCACTATGAGCCAAAAAATGATGAAGGGCAATCCTTATTTAAATTCAAAACTGAATTTTTTTTGATATCTCAGTTCTAGCATGAATATTCAAAGCCATTAAGCTCTTTGCTTGTAAATGTAACTTGAAATCGTTTAGGAATGAAAACAACCAGAGAGAAAACAATTCAGCAAAGCCATGCTTAGATTTCAAGACAATGTTCAAATGGATCATCTTGAAAGAATCTCTGGAGTTCAAAGCACTAAGTACTTTGCTCTTTGACAACCATTGCTCACAAGTTTGCCAATCATTTCGTTGCATAGATCTGAAAATAGACATGACTCTACTGGTGTAGCTCTGATAAAATCATCCAGGATGCTTCTCATGTCGGCTGCTAGAGCTTCCAAGTGACTACTGTGATGTTTGCAGTGGCCATTAGGAGTTGCTTTCAAGAAGTGTCCTATCAAGTGAGCAAACCTCCTGTCACCCACTGTGCACCACCCATGCAAACCTTCCTGTACTCTCCACACTTCACACAATTTCCTTCCAGTGCTTTGACCAGCTTCAAGCTGACCCCTTGCAGAGTGGTGAGCAGTGATGGAACAGAACATCTTCCAGCACGTCACTTCCAAATGCTCATCACTCCTACAGGCACATTGGTGACAGCACCAGGGACAGTAGACTCATCCCACTGCAAAGGAGAGGCTTGTTTGGAACACGTGGATCTGTTTTCTGAATCCAGTGAGTGTGGTGCTGTCTGCAGGGCTATTATATCACATTTCTTGTCTGACCTCCTGCTGAGTTTTGCTGACAGTCTGTTTTTCCTTGCATGCACAAACCAGTCTTCTGTGACAAAGCAAAACTTTCTGGCTTCAGCAATGTGGTAACCCAAACGAAAAGACACTTTAAAGATTACAGGATTCACTTACTTTCCTTTTTCATTGTCAGCTCAGTGACTTAATGCCCTTTACACTTTTAAATGATTCAAGCTAGTAAAGATGATAATCAGATTATAGGAAGAGTTTGTAACACGATGACCTAATCTGAATTAATTTTCACCTGAACTTGTGTTGTATCTGCCCAGTCTCTTTTTCAGGTCTGTTACAGGTTTGTTTTTGTCTTCCTTCTGGGACGGCAAGTTATACAGACATCATCTGCCTATCTGCATTTATTATGTGTGGCAATTTATTATTTCTGGATGATACAAATGCATTTCTTTTGCTTTGCAACTGTGTTTGAGGCTTCACATTATCTGTCTAAAGTTACTGACCCAGTGCCATGCCTGAAACAGCAGCTGGTCTGGAAGAGGAAACATACAGCTGGTGGAAAAATGACACTTTTACTGCAAAATTTCTGCAGTGGCAAATACAACATCAGTGGTGAGGGAATATCCTTTTCTTCCCCATGCCCCATCGATGCCAGCCTGAAAACAGCACAAATGAAGAGAATTAACAGAATTTAAATGCTATAAACACCCAGATGCTCCATATGCATCTGAGCCTGGAAGTGAGAGGACAGCAACAGAAGTGGGAAGCTGCTAATGCATCTGGCCTTGCTTTGTTTGCCTTTCCACCCCGCTGAGAATTTGATGCAGCTTTTGGAAACATCTGAAAACTTTCAGGCGAAGCCTTGTGAGCAGCTCAGGAGCTTGCCAGTGCCATAGGGTTTTGTTAGGTATGGATTCTCTTGGAGATGACTTTCTCTATGGAAGGGTTATTTCTTGGTCACCTTTCTGAGCCCCGGGGCAGGGGGTTAGATCCTTCTTAGCTGGGATGAAGGAGCTGGTTGTGAAGAATGGAGAAATGTCAGAGAACCTCTCTGCAGGTTCTGATCTACCAACCCCTCTCATGGTTCCTGTTCTAGACCAAGCTCCTTTCCTCCCCGAAATTTCCTGACAACTCCTGTGTTAGCAGGGAGATTGTGATCTGATTGAAGATTTTCCTGGTGGTAAGCACAGGAATAATTATGTGGTTCCTGCATGGTTGCTTCTCATACTGCATTCACACAATATCAAATCCACTTCTGGGCTTGCTGTGGGCAAGGGTCCAGAGATTTCATTTCCATTGACTGGTAAAATGAGAAAATTCATGGGTTGAGATAAGAATAGTTCAACATTTGAAATCAAATTACAAGAATAACACCACTACCACCAATTATAATAATAATTAATAACAATAATAATAATCGAGTATACAAATACCTAAGTCTGGTGTAATATCAAAGGTTGGGACACTCATTTTAACCTTCCTAATTCTGAACCATAGTTCTGGACTGCAACAGTCAAATTTCTGGTCAGATATTAAATTAAAATTGATGAAAAACTTACTGCCACCTTATTTCTCCTTAAGCCAAGCATGGACCTTGTATTCAAACAAACGGGAAACATGGAGATGTTTATTTTTCATTGGGATGTGTGTCTTGAATCCTGTAACATTTCTGTCAATACTTTGATGAAATAATATAAGTTTATAATTATTATATAATAATGTAAATCAATACCTATATTCAAAACCTATATTTAATATATGTATTATATATGTTTTGAATTTTTTTTTATCTTTCTTAACACCATGTCCATGACTACAAACCAAATAAAAAATAATGTTAATCCTGGTTCAAAGACAAAGGAGCTGTCAGTCTGGCTCCAAAGAATTTACAAACATATTAAGTTCAAGGTAGTCAAGAAAACTAGGTTCTCTGTGTTAACATTTACAAATAATTGTATGAAATTTTGTTGACTGTGTTTCTGTATTTTGTAAAATTTTGCTGGTTTATCATCAGATTTCATGGATACAGCTGCTGACTTTTTCCATTTCAAAGCAGGTTATTTCCCATTTGTTTCCCTGGTCTGAGGTGAGTTATAATAGTCCATAAATCTCCAAATTTCCTGGCTTTTTATGAAGGGCAGACATCCTAGCAAGACTTTCTAGACTTCATAAACAATTACTGGATTTTTAAAGCCTTGGTTTGTACGGGTTCTTCACTGTCATATTTTTCTAATCATAGAACTCCAGTTAATAAATTGTGGCAGTGCAGAGAATAGTTCTTCCACACCAATTAGAAAATGAAGACCCACGAGTGAATAGTTTGTTTCTCAGCAATCTACCAAAAATCTTGTTGGAGTCTCTCGGTAGAATAAATGTCACTTTTCTGTTCCTATTTCTTCTTTTTAAGTCAAACTTTTGGAAAGCATTTTATATCTTTAGGACTGTGTGAACTTTCAAGAAACTAATTTATTTAACAATGCCTATTACTCATCCTACATAGAGAGATAATTTGTGGTGAAATCAGAAGGAGCTCCAAAGAGAAATCCCAACTCTAAACTCAGAGGAAAATTTAAATCTGTCTTCTGCAGCTGCATGACAAAGACTGTGAAACTATAACCTTAGAATATTTTAAAATATCTGCATCTAGGTCAAGACTTGACACTCTAGTTCCTCCTTATTTTAATCAATCTATATGATTCATGGAATCTCAGAGGTTTTCTGCAAAAACTATTGATTATATATACTCTCACATGAATTTCTAGACTTTTTCTTTAATTTCCAGTATAAATTCCAGTGCCTCAGATCTAGGATTGAAGGTAGCAATGTTCTTGTATGATCCCATGTTTATGTGCCTTGTGGTTTATAAGTTGTATTTCCTTCTGTAGAGAAACCCAACAAAGAAGTACTGGAATTACAGAGTGGCTGCTTTAATTGCTCTGTGTGGTATAGGTGTCTGCCATAAGATATTTTATTATTTTATAAGCAGATGTTAAAAAAATACTTTCTGGGGAAAAACAAGACATTAGAAAGCCTAACTAGCAACGTGTGAGTTTGAAATTCATTTCCAGCAGGCTGGGGTTTCTTTCCCCCCAAAATGTGATTTTTAAAATGTCAGTTTTTCTTTACTTTTTCTTAAAACATGGCCTTTAAATTTCATCATTTTACTCTGATAGCCTCTACTATGACTTAGTGCCTAACCATGCTGAGGCAGTGCCATCTCTGGAGTCCTTTGAATCTCACCTGGCATAGTTTGCCATAGATAAATAAATGACAGCAATTTACACCAGCTAAGAATTTCTACCAAGATTTTTTGCTTTCTGTTATTTAAGATAAAATCAAGACTTTTATTTCTACACGAAAAAACAAAGAGTTTGGAAAAGTGGCATTTATGCCATCCATTAATTGGCTCTACTAAACAACAGACAACAGAATAGAAGCCACTCAATTGGTAAATACACATAAAATCCCCTGTGCAGTCAGGATGGCTGCAAGTTTTGCAATTCATTTCACATAATTTAGTGTGCATAGCTCCTTATTTTGTTATTTTTGTGTGCTAATGACATCCAGGTGCTAAAATTACACCTGTGATGTGTAATTAAGCAGTTTCCACTGTAAGAGTTGTTCAGCCTGATCACAGTTGGTTGCTCCTTTGCATTGTCCCTTCACTGTTTACAGTCTAAATTACCTTTTTTTTTTTTGTAAAATTTATCTCTGGAAATTTGTATACCCGAGTGATTTTTAGTGGCCAGCAGCTCTTCTTGGAGATATCCCTTTGACCTCCTTCTGACAAGCCTGGCACTGTAAGTACCACAATTCCCCCAGGATTGCAACTTCCCATGGCAGCCATAGCTAAGCTCGTGCCTGTGTGTGATGAATGTCCTGGGCCTGCTCAGGGAGCAGCCTGGCATTAAGCAGAGATATTATTTCCACCAGTCATCTCTACAAGAAAAACTCTGCAGGATTACCCAAATTTATGAACCTTTGTAAAATGTGTTTTTGTAAGTATTTATTTCTTAAGGGTTTGACTGTATATTGTGTTTTTTTGTAGTTATAAACATAAACAACACACACATCTGATAATCAATCAACTGCTATTATTTCATTTTTGCACCTGCAAAGAGTTGCAGTGTGGAAGCCATGAATGAAAGATATTAAGATTCCTATATATACTTTCACAAAGGGATTTTTAATGAACCCCTTGCATAAATTTTAGACAACAGTGTATGCTAGTGCCACATCAATTGGCAGGTGGATCTATGATATCCAAAGAATTTGGTAACAGAAAAAATCCCTTAGGCACATGAGCCCCAAATTATAAAATAATTTTGCTTCAGATGTAAAAGCCAGATTAACTCATGGCAGCTGGCTTGTAAATGTATTAAATGGACAGAGGCATAGTGAACGTCCTTCAAGATGAATTTCTTGTCATCTTTTCTTGTGAAAAGAGGTTTATCCCATCCCTTCAAAATCTGTAGGGTATCCTATTTTTTTAGTCTCAAAAATATATTTGGTTTTCTTTGAAGATGAATAAAACTGAGATGCTATTATATTCAGTTCCTACTTTGCAGCATCCAGAAATTCCTTTGCTATTAATATGCCAGAGAAACAGATTTCTTTGATTTTTTTCAGTTTAGAAGATCAAAAGCTGTCAGAAATTGTTTCAAAAGAAAAATAAATCTTTGAGAAGTTGGATTTGAAATAATGAGTCTCCAGCATGTTGCATATACAGTACTTAGAGCTGTTTAATGGAAGATGCTGTTATAATTGTGGGGTTTGCCTCTTTACAAGCATCACTCACCTAAAAGATATTTCAGCATTAGTTTTGCTTTTTCCTAAAGTAATTATTAGAGAATTGGATATTAATGGCATTCTTTTTGTGTAAGTTCTTGCAAATACTTAGTCAGGTAAAAGAAAAAAGCAGCACACTTTTAGACTGAGAGGAAAAAGTCTTAAAATCAATGTGGGAGTTTTCAGAGACTTTTGTGTCCACGTAAAAGCTTTTCATTATTCTATTTGTATTTGGGGAAACTGATCATGACACAGAGAGGGAATAGCACTTTTGTTGTTGCTGGAATTGCTCTGGAATGAGCACCTGTGTAGTTCAGGGGTGGCTATCCCTGTATTAACCACCCAGCAGACAGGATTGCAACAGCTCTAGTGTGTTCAGAAAGGCCTTGTTGTGCCAGGGAATTAAAACCTGGAAGCCTGGGTTTGTGTTATCATCAGCAAGAGACCAAGGCTGATTTGGTGGGTATCAATAACATCAAGAACCACTGTGTGAAGATATCTCTGCTGTAAGGGCTGAAAGAGCAAGTGGTAAAAAAGGAGCTGAAACAAGATGATTAAATATTGATAAACACCAGGCTCATTTGGAAACAGCCCCCAATGTACGCAGCCTGAAGATGGAGATGTCATTTCTGCTTTCAACTTTTTCATCAGTAGAGCTCTAAATCAATTCTAAACCTATAACCCACCTCTATTATCCTACATTTGTAACAGCCTGTTGGGAACAATGTTCACCAATTCATCAGTGAAAAAGTGTCTAATGATTGGGCTGGCAAATAAATAAGTCAAACATACTTTTTTGGAAGGGGAGTGAGTTCCAAGTTAAAATATTTAGTGCTGTATGAAACAGTCACTATTTAAACTGCCAATAATGTTTAACACGAATTTACTCACCACTGCCTATCCTCATACTGTATAATTTATAACACTAAGCCCTTTCAATACTCCAAAATGCCAGATAAACTTTTCTCATTTGCTCTTAATTTGGTCACGCAGGATAATACCAACATCTGAAGGCTCTTTAAACTGCTTTTTAAAATGCATTCCTGAAAGCACCACCAATGCCACCTCTGCTCCTTGTCATCTTCCATAATTATTTCCAATCCAAAGCGGTCCTTAATGCGCTTATTAATCTGGCATTCTCCTCAGTGTGAAGCACATTCAGCTCTATTAATTTTTAAAAACCCTTTTTTATGGTGGACTGCAGATGCTTGGCTATTACTGAAAAGCTATTAGAAGTTAACACCTTTCTCTCCCCAGGGACTGGCATCATCCTATGCTTCCAAATGCCACCCTATTTTACATTATCAGCTGCTAAGACTGAGTATTAGAGACTTTTTTTTCTTTTTACTTCTGAACTGTTAATGCTATTATTAGCTAATGGCAGAGTTCTGTACAGAGTATAGATACATATACTCTCTCAATGTCTACAGCAGATGGGGCTTTATTCATCTGCCTTTGAACAATGAGACTTTTCATTCTTGTCATCCATTAGAAGAAAACTCACATGTAAACAAACCACTAACCTTATATCCAGGGATTGAGATAATTTTTGCCTTTTCTCAACTTGGATGTTATGATCAGGTGAATATTTAGTAGAAAAAAAATGCAAAAAAACCCAAAGTCATCATCCATCAAGCCTCAAAAGTGACCACTTTCCCTTTTAGAGAGTATCTATGTCTTTGTGAAACAAAAACATCCCTTGAATGAATGGAAGCTAAATGTTCTGAAAAAATATTACAGAATGCTATTTCTGAAGTGGTAGCAACTATTAGAATTGATAGGGGTTTGAATTTTCTGAAAGAGTTTTAAGTCCCAGCTACTCATTTCAGGATCCTCCTGCTGCTGTGAGAACAGGACAGAGCTGAGTCTCAGCCATGGGCTCTTCTGCCCATGGTTACCATGAGTTTTTAAGAATCAAACCACTGAGGTATGATGGAGAGTGAGTTTGTGTCTGCATTCTGTGTTTGCAGCATTTTCAATGAAATTTGCCCTCCTGCTAATTTTCACTCAGGATCTCAGCTCTTATCTGAGCAATGGCAAGGAGTAGAAATCAGCAGTGGCTCTTCTGTGGTGACTGAAGACAACAAACTAATATATCATGGCTTGGAAGTGCTCAGAGTGTGCTTACTAAACCTAAAGTACTATCAAACAGAATACTACAGACATGATACAGTCACACTAGTCAATTTTCTGTACTGAATTTAGCAAAAATCTATATTCAAAATGCTGCAAAGATGTGGAACAATTGTCTCCAGAAGACTGAAGAAAGTTTGACAGCAGCATAAAATTTAGGTCTAACCTGCCATGAAGAGATTCAGGAGCCAGAACATGAACCTGGATATTTGCACAGCAATTATTGGTGTTTTCTGTCCCACAGTCAAGGGATTGTAAAGGCTGGAGGGAAGCAAATTCCAAAATTCTGTCAAGTATTGTGAAGGGAATTTCTTTCCAGAATTCAGGTAATATTTGAACTTTAGCACTATCTCTTAGTATTTTCATTCGTTAGCACCTGAAGGACTCAGTAGAGACCAGGGCAGTGGCTCATAAATGATGCAGACAGAGTTCCTAAAAAACTTTGTACTTTCTCTTAATAGAAATATGTGAAATACACAGAGAAGAGACCAATTTAGGAAGCTGATTGCAACATGGTCTGAATGTGAGGCTGGTTGGTGATGAAAACTTGCCGTGGTCCTTGTGGAATGAATGTTGACAGTAGATGTGTATCCATGCCATGGGGAATGAATTCCCCTTGATCTTTGTTACATTAATGCTATATTCAGTAGCATCTTGAGAAATGCAAAGATTACATCAGTGTCATGTAGAATGGAGTTCTTACTCTCCAGGAGAGGCACGTGGATGCTCCAAAATAACTTTAAAGGATAGACTTGTCTTGCTGCAAATCACAGTGGCCCTTCTTTAAATGACTGCCAAAAGATTCTTATGTATCCTACTTCAACATTTTTTATGGTGAGTACCTGGGCTTTTAATTTTTTTTACCTTTTCCTTCATTATTTTAGAAGACATTGGTGCAAAATCCAAGCTGCCGAGTCCCGTCCTAGGTTTATGGAAGAACGTCACTGTGTTCAAATAACAATGCCAGAAAATAAAGTGGAAACATTGACACTAGAGAAAATTATGATTGATGTGTGCTTAAAAACACACAATGACAAAGCTGGGACACTCTGACCTGGGCTAGTGTCAGCTTAAAAAGAAAACCATGAGGAGTGGTGGCTGCTTTAACTGAGAATTTGCTGGCAGATTTTTGTTTTCTTGAAAAATACTGAGCACCTGAAACATCTCAGGTAAGTTTGTGGGTTTTTAAGAAATACAGAATAAAAAACATTGATATAACTCCAATTTTTTAATTGAAAAAAAAAGTCATTAATTTTTAAAGAAAAACCTTTAAGGAAAAAAAGGTGTTAGAAAATTTGAGTATAAGCCTCAGCTCCACCTTAAATGTGTGTCCTCTTTCACTGTGCAGATTTATTAATGCACAGAGGCTGGAAAGCTCTTTGGAAGGTTAGGAAGATATGCAATTAGCTGGTCCCCTTAAATGCATATTATATGACCAATAGACCTGAACTGCTCCCGTGGTGTCCCTTCAGCCCATCCCACAATTGCCTTGTCAATGCATGTGCTTTTCCATTAGGGAATTGGTTTTCCTCAGGTGTTTTGCTGACTCACATCCCACGGTGGCAATTCCAGTGCTGGCTGTTCTAATGCCACTTCCAAGAGTCTGTGCAAACCCAGACAAAGAGCAGAACAAACCTCTGGTGCAGTCCAGGTAACCAGAACGGGACAGCATTTGTGAGAGCTGGCCCAAGCCTGGGAAGGCTCAGAGGTGTCCCTGAATATCCCTGGCTGTGCCTGGGGACAGCCATGAACAGCCACGGCAGGGGACTCTTCATCCTCAGCTTCGCCTCTGCTCAACCCATCCAGTGTCCACCAGGGCTTGAACACTCCAGTGCTTGTCTTTTCTGAAAATTCTTAATGCCACAGTATGTGGTTCTTTGCAAATATTTCACCACACAAACTACTGGCCCAAATTGCAGTAGCCCCAAGCCTGCCCGTTCTGATGGCCGTGTTTCCAAGGGGCTGTAGCAGCAGAATTTGCAAGGCACAGGATCACACCCCAATGATTTCCTCCCCTCTGCAAAGCAGCCCAGGGAGAGGTGGGGAGATCCACATCAGAGACCTTCCTGCCCAGCCTTCCCAAGGGAATAGTAAAGACATTCAAGTTTTGACTTGAAAAAACTCATTAACTCCAACAAATTTGGGGTGGCTTTGTGCTGATTAAATTATTTGCCCAGTCCTATTGAACACTGAATAAATGTAGTCATTCAAATGTTGGATAGTGTAGTAAAGGTACTTTTTCCTCTCTAAAGGTGTAATTCTTTTGCATGAGATTTAGACAGCAGATATTGACAGAAGAATAGATAATAGATAATTGATGTCAAAGGCTGAATAAGAAAGTTGTCGATCAGCCAGAGTTTAAGTTATCTCTATGTAAAGTAATATAAAGCAACGAAGATTTATTGCTTGAAAAAGTGGACAGAATGAAAAAATTCTTTGGAATTGCTGGTGAATGCAGATTGATTTTTCTAAAGAACTCTACCCAGACCTATTTCTCTTCCAAAAGAATGCTGCTGGTTCTAATTATATGTATTTTACAAAATTGCATTTCTAAAAATTTATACCATCGGAACACCCAACACCCTATCTTTAATGCTCATGGAAAGAGGAGTATTTTCAACTGTCTAATTTGATACAATAAAGAGATAAGAAAAGGTGTGATTTGGTTTTTCAACATCCTTCAGGTGCACTGCATCACACAGCCACTAGCAGCTTCTCCTATCAAACCTCATGGAAACGGAATAAAATGCTTTGTGAAAACAGCAAAAGCCTCTAAGGCATGATTCACTAAGTAAAAGATGAGTATTGGAGGAGTAAAATGTTAGTACTGGAAAAAGGTGGGCTGTTTAAGAGGTATTTCCTTAATTTCAGGACAGCATCCTTTTTAGGAGTGCTTCTCCCATGTTTCATTTAGCAGCCTCTCACACTGGAAATCTGCTTTGAATCCAGGAAATAATCTCACGCTCTTTCCAGAGTCGCCGTGGAAACCCATTGCACACAAACCAGCAGAGGTTTAAGTTACACTTCAGAGGGATCCATCTAGGCAGAAAAAAAAAGCTCAATATATTCCTCAACTTAACTTCTGGATGTTTTCCAGAGTCATAAACATGGCATCCCATCGGCTGTACCTTTACCATGCCTTTACCATGCCTTTTCTAAGTTTTTTCCTGTTATCTTTATGAAAAAGACTTTCTCTGTGTTGGTGACATGTTGGTACCCTGAAGCCAATGAGATCCACTCCTCACTGCAACACCTTTGTTGGTGTGACTAGATTCTTATGCTGTTTTCACAGACTGTATTTACAACTCCTTGTATTGTTTAGTTTATGCTACTCTAGAATTTCATATATACATTCAAAGGTGCTTGAAAGAAAGCACAGCACTTAAAATAGCTTATGCCACTCCCCTAAAAAATTAATCACTGGTGTAACTCCATGAGAGTTACATCAGGCATGAATTTAATCCTACTTTTTGTTTTAAATCAAAAGAAATTGATTTCTTTAGCAAACACACCCTAAACCACAGGATCAAAGGCAACTGAAGCACTATAAACACTCATTTCTCTCCCCCTTCCCCAAATGCTACAGGGCAGCCTGTAAACTGGCTCTTAAGCACACCAATTTTGGAGCAGCTGATTCTGCTAAGAGCAGTCCTCAGCTGCTGGCAGTGATGTCACTGGTTAACACTTCACAGCCCACAGAATGCTGGAATGATTTATTTTGCCTCTGTCTGTCTCTGGATCAAATGAAAGATCCCTACAGAGGACAACTAGATGTGGTAGTTGTTCAGTATATATATATATATATTTATGAAATGCATTGTTTTCGGTAAGATTGAGTTAAGCTTGCATTATGTAATTCTGCAGAGAAAAAGAAATTAGATATAAGAGTTTTTCTTGAAAATAGAAGAATATTTAAATAATTAATGGATCACACCTTGGTATCTCGGTGAATTTTCAAGAAACATGTCATAAAGCATTCTGTAAGGAAATACTATATAGACAGAAATGAAGGTTAATGATTTTGGATGAAAATTGTATTCTGATCATTACTTGTAGTAATGAATGTTTTATAATACTGCATGAGTAAGTCCAAACCCCAACATTTCCTGGGAAGCATTACTCTAAAATTTTCACAGATCATGCACTTTGTGGTGAGAAATGTGTTTCCATGGTTAGGAAGTGTGCTTCCATGGAGTTTTTGTTTTCAAATTTTCATGGCAAACCTTATTCTAATAGAATAAAATAGAAAAAATGGATACAGGCAAAGCGTAGACACCAGCGCTTTGTCAGATACAGAGGTTATACAAACTTCTGAATCAACAGAAGCCATTAAAAAAATCAGAAGCTTCAAATGAATAGTGCAATGGTGTAAAAACTAAATAACAAACCCCAAATCGACAAGAGTCAGGCGCTCCCCTATTTTGATGCGACGCAAACGCTCGCACTTGTTTACAGCCCTGGGTTGTTTACAGCCCCTCCGTGTCCTCTGCCAGGGCTCAGGGCTGGCAGACACCTGATCTGAGAGCTGTGCAGGGATGCTGGCACGGTGCTGTCTGCAGTGTCTGCCCTCTCCTACCACCCCTGGTGAGTGAGGTGGGGCAAACGACACAGCCAAGCCACCGTGCAGCCCCAGCAGGACCCTCCTCTGGCCATGGCCTGAGCACAGGCAGGGCCTGCCCCTTTCCCAGGGAATGGCTGAGGGAAGGGTACAATTGTTGCTGCAGAAAATGCCATTGGACAGGGCTCAGGCTGTTTTGTAAGCGAGGAGTCTGTTGGGATAGGATTCCTGCTCTCAGAGCCTACACCATTTGTGGAGGTAGAGCAAAAGAAGCTTGGTGCTGATGTAAGATGGATATAAGAAGTTTGCTGTGCTCTTCACTATCCTTCCCTGAAGGTCCTATGCTCATTTTAGCCACCTGTAGGATCCTGCTGGGCTCTGCATGGGTACCTCCCAGGTGAGGACCTGGAGAGTGAGGCTCATGTCCTATTTCCAGCACAGCATTCACTGTTCCTTTCCCCATTTATCAGGCAAGGGTAGATTGGTGTTGATCCCAGCACTGAAGTCTTATCTGTTCAAGATAGAGAGCATCTAGGATGTCACTAGAAAGACAGAGATGGCCTTTGCTTACTTGTCTCCACTTAAAAGATGTTTTCTCTCCTTACATGTGAGATGCCCTCCCCATAGCTGGCACTGCCACAGAGAAAGGACACTGTGCACATTCACATTTTGTCTTTTCTGTTCAATGCCTCAATTTGTGCACTCTCCCAGGGCATTCTGACTGCTGGTGGAGCATTAGAGGATTCTCTGTGGGTTCTCAGTTGCCCATCTTTGCAGGGGCAGCTTACAAGCTCCACATTTCTCTTCAGAAAGGCCTTTTTTCTGAAGGTGTGCCATTGTTCTGTGAGTTGGTTCAACACAGAGTTGTGTGAGTCAATTTAAAAAGGCAAAGAAAATACTGGGAAGACATTCAGTGGTGTCATGCACCAAAATGCTGCTACACAGTGTGAATCACAGGGCACCAATATCTTTGCTGGAATGAATCAAAGTAGCTCTGCCTTGTTATGTTGGAGTCACAGTCAAGCCCTTTCTCATATTTCAATTCCATTTTATATCCCCTGTGGTTGTACAAAAATTCCACGGTTGAATAAACAGACTTTGGTGATTATTACTTGGAACCTTAGGGGTTAACAGTGTTCTTAGCCTTTTCCCTAATTGGTGTTTACTCTCTTGATGCTTTTCCATGTGCATGCTGTAAAATCTTCCCCAGAAAGAGTTTTGCCTAATGCCAGGATGTTACGCCTTGTAGTGGATGAAATTCCCTGTCAACAAGTTGTGAAATGCACCTATTGTAGTGCTGTGATAAAAGTCTGTGAAGAATACACCTGCTACAGAGCACACACACCAGGCTGAGAAAGGGTTTTGTGTGCTCAGAGGGGCCACTGCAAGGTGAATGTGTTTGGGTGATTCCACAAAGGATTTTAGCATTTGAGTCTACACCACTAAAGGGAGATCCTCATGGGGAAGAGTTGGCCTGGAGACATGAATGTGGAAGAGAAGGCAAGCACAGAATTTAAACTTTGGCCTTTCTGTGCTGAATTATGACTCTGAAGAGGTGGACTGTGGAGAGCTCAGAACAACTACCAACCTATTTCTACCTGAGGTGGCTGAATCAGTCAGTTCCAAATAAAACCCTTCCTGTGTTGCAGCAGTTTACCCCACTTGCAATACAGACACAAATAGCAGCTCAGATCCCCACAGCTGTGAGACCATAAATCCATGCTCCTATTTGTGCAGCTCATGTCTCTTGTTTGTGCTGAGAGGAGATATTGGCTTTCATGAGGGATCTCCTACAACTCAAAGTTGTTATTATGGAGGTTATCAACATCTTCAATGCTCTCTGTACCCTTCTTAACAAACTGGGCTCTGAACTGGTGCTGGAAGTCAAATCCTACTCCTAATTCTCTTAGTATGGAAGGACAGAGAGGCTTGGTTATAGCCAACAGCTCTTGATGAGCACCTGTGGCATCCTCTACCAACACTAAGACAGCAAGGAGGTCCAAAACCAGTGCAGAGCTCTGCAGAATCACAGAATATGTTGAGTTGGAAGGGACTCCTTCCCAGGCTGAACAGACCAAGTGCCCTCAGCCTGTCCTCATACAGCTTCCCCTCAAGGTCCTTCACATCTTTATTACCCTTCTTTGGACACCCTCTAATAACTTGATATCTTATGTTGTGGTGACCAAACCTGCACATAACATCCACTGGGTTTAGGGTTGTAAACCCATTAGATAATGAGACTTCCTTCTGGAGGCTGCAATTAAAAACATCATCATCTTGTCTGCTTCCCAGCTTTCAGAAAAAGTGGCAATGATCCAGCTGACAAGGTCCTGGAGAATGCACACATAAGGAGACCACTTGGTTCTGCCAGGAGAGGAACTAGGAAGTGTCATTTGGAAGGTGAACACACCAGCTGTGAAATGGAGATTTCTGCCCCCAACAAATTAGCCTGTGCTAACTCACTGCACTGTGAACTTGCATCTAAAATTCAGGAACAGAAGCAGCTTTGTCTGGCTGCTTAATTCTCTTTAAGAGTACAGGTGGAAGATATTTCTGTGCAAATAAAAACAATGCTGATTGACTGGAAAACCACATAAGGAAGAAACTAGCATTTATATATTTTTTATGATTTATTCAGCAGTAATTTTATTCTGTGTTCTTCTCCAAATATAGGCATGTATATAATCTGTCAGCATACTTGTTGTTGCCCTGTGTAACTGATGTAACCCATTCACAGACTCTACCTCCTTCCATATTTAGCCATAGCTATAACTTAAAGTTATAACCACCTCTTCCTACTTAGTCCTAGAGCATACATAAAATTTAGAGAAATACAGGTTTAACTGAGCTTCACATTAAAGTCAGAAGAGGATGCAAAATTCAAAAAATATGCATCATCTCAAGTTTAACAAGACTGAAGATTTTGCAGCAATGCTTTTTTTGACAGAAGGCTAGATCTAGTTGTATGATGTCCCTTTAATTTCTCGACCCCTTCTGCCCCCAGCAATATCTGCTTTCCATGGAATTTTACCTGACTGAGAAACTGAACATCTCTCTATTCTCCAGACCTCTGTTTAAAAATGATGTGCTGTCAGTTATATTTGTGGTTGGGGGCTTTGCAATACTGTTTACTCTTTTGCTTTGGGCTTCTTTCATTATCCTCCACACAGGGGGATTCCTTGGATGCACCCTTCCAGGCCAGCAAGATGCAGAAGCCCTCATGAAAGAAATAATCTTTTTCTCTGTGTTCCTTGCCTGCCTCTCCACTCCTTCCCCTCTCTGGATTCCAACCTTTTGCCTTTTATTTCTTATTCTTCCTCCCTGATTTCCCATCTCCTCACATTGCACAACTGCAGTTTCCCTCTCATGCTACCTCCTAACAGTAGAGAGATCATCAAGAATGAGACTGTTTTCTTGGCTCCCTCATTACTCCAAAACTAACAAGCCAAATCATTGTTTAAAAACTGTGTAAATAAAAGGATGTTCAGAGTATTTTTTCCCAAAATTCTGAGAAATTGAGAAAACAAACTCTTGGTGGATAAAAGTATTTCTCTTGGCCAGATGAGACTCAATTATTCTGGATGCACATGAGGTTTTTAATACTGAATTTCAACACTTATTTTTCAATCAAAGTAAAGGAAATTGTGTAATTAAAAGTGGTTTCAGACACAAAAACTTCTGAACAGTCATTTTGGAAGATGTTTCAATAAGTTTCCCTTCTTCAAATAATTTTTTTCACGAGAAGACTTTAGCAGAAAGGAAAAAATATTTTAGATGTCTCTATCCTTGCCTCCTTACCTTGAACAATGAAGCAAAGCTTCAGAAAACCCAGTTCATTCTGGCTTTGTTGGTATGCAGGGACAAGCAGGCTCATTGGACTCCATTTGAGTGCTTGGTATCACAGTTGATGTGGCAGGGCTGATGAAAGAACCAGAAAATGCCATCAGGAAGCAGGAGGAGATGATCACTCCATTTAATTCATATAGGGGCTAGTGTGATGTGCTGCTTGGACATGTGAGTCTATTTGGCTTCAAATACTGGATTATGTAAGTTCCACACGCACAAAATTTGATAGAATGAGGAATTTTGGAATTTGGATCTCAGCACACATTCCAAACGCCTTTCATTCTAATGGCACTTGAACCTGAGACTGAATTCCTGCCTCTCTGAAGTAAATGGGAATTGTGATCAAACTCACCTTGAGCTGAACTAATTTGCAGGATTTGGCATCAAAATCTGTAGTTCATGATTTCAGTGAAGCTGAGTACTAAGTTACAACAAATGGCTATTTAAAAAAGACAAATGAAACAGAAAACATCTCTGTGGGTTGTCAAACTTGCCTCATAGTACAGACTTCCAGGCCAGATTAGAACAGTATTTTCTCCAGTAAAATAAAAGCAGAGAAGTTTTCTAATGGCTTTTCAAAATTGGAGATTGACCAGTTATGTGCCTTCACATTTCATATAGAAATGTCATAATTTTATTATATACGAATTTCCTGGCTCTTTTTTTGAATGACCTTTTAATGATTCTTTGGAAGCTTGGTACTTTTGTATTAAGTATCAGTTTGCATTTTGGACATCCTTAAGATATTGCCAAAACTTACAGCTAACCTAAAACATTCACTCACAGCCCTTTAAAAGGATGGCTCCTATTTAAATTATGGCTGCATTGTGATTTTACCAGGATGAAATGAGAGATGTGAAGCTGCTCCAAGGTGGACTTCATAATTGCACCTCTTTATATCAGGCTAGTGATTTTCATTAACGTAATAAAAAGATGTTTTAGCATTGAATACTTTCCAGAAACTGTTTAATGGATTATCAAAAGCGAGTTGGTTATGGCAAAACCAATGGTAAGATTCAATATAAACGTCACATGAACCTGATTTTATATTGGTAGGAATCAAATTCCTGGAGGAGCAGTACCACAAATATGTCAGTCACTGTAGTGATGCTCGAATTCCACATGATGACAATCATATGTTCCATTATGAAGAGAACTTTAACTTTGGTCATGAAGGCTTCTCCCCAGTCATGCTTAAAGTACATTGAACTCCACATTGACCCACAGCCCTACTAAAAAGAGGAATTCCTTTAAAGAAAAAAGCTATAACACAGAGTTTCTTAAAATGTGGCAGAGATAGGATTTACATAAATCTACTCGTCTCTAGAGTTTAGTTTCATAAGAAAGAGGAAACACATTGAATGTTGAATGAAAACCTGGAAACCTTAAATGTCCTCCAGGACTGTCAGTCCTGGACGTGATTTCTGGAGCTGTAGCCAGTTCTGGCCTCACAGTTGCCCCTATTCAAAACACCCACTGGAATTTGCTGGAAGTCTCTCTTTCCCTGTGCACGAAGGCTGTCAATTAATAAAATTCATACATAAATATCTGAGAAAGGCAAATATTTTGTATATACATGGCCCAGAAGAAAACCAAACTGCCTTTTCACTGATACTCACACTCTTTCAAAGGTTGTTCTGAAGACACTCCCCCAAGACAGACATGTGTGCTGCTGATATCACTGATCTATAGACTGGCATTTATGATAAAATTGATTTTCATACACCTCACCAGCATGGCAAATCTCCAAGATTTATGCATTAACCAATATCATATTTCTGAATTTGTCATAAAAGGAATTTTAAAATGTGGTGAAAATCTTTTCACATCTCAGGCTTAGAACTTAGGTGCAGGAATATAATATTATGTTTTCTGGATTAGTCCCATGGTATGGCAGCTATTTATGATGTGACTAAATAGTGAGAATAGAAATAGACAAACTGTGACTCACTTTTAAAAAAATACTTGGTGTCTGACAGATGACCTAAAATTTGCCCAAACAATTTCCTGGCCAGGAGCCATATATGCCATATCTGAAGCTGAAGATATTTTATTGTAATTTGTTGCAGTGAGAGGGGAAAACTGGATGTATGATGGAAATAATCCTAACTACAGTTATGGTAGAGCTGCCACTGTCCCATTACAAACTGCCATTTTTTTCCATGTTAATTAGTGCTTTTCTTTTTGCATCCTATATTCATAGAAGGAAATCACATCTGAATCAGCTGTGCAAATATTTAAATGAGTTATGTTTTTTTCTGTCAATTTAATTTGGGTTTCCTTCATCACTCATGTCCACAACAGCAAGCGTGTAGTGCCACTACAAAATATCCCCAAACTGCTCCTGTGAGTTAGCAATTACAGTCTCCTGAACGGGTATTCAATGCACAAAGAGAGTATTATAATTACATTCTTTCACCTTTCATTTCCCTGCTTTTCAGAAAAGGTGAGGGAGAAGGGGATGTGTACAGAAATAGATGAGTAATTTGCAGGGCATTTGGAGAACCTTCTTTTCCTGCTTAGAGCAGGGTGAAGGTCTGATTTTTAATCCAAACTGTTTCTTCAAGACATCTTTACAACGTTCCCAGCCGTTTTATTTCTGATAAAACCAACTTTACTGGGATGCTTCATTTGTTAAAACTGAGCTTTTAAATTTTTTTCTAAAGGACCTGGAACATGTGTGTGAGTGCACTCATGTGGTCTGCCACCAAATTAACAGGGAGTGCTCAAGGGGCTGTAATGATCAGACTGGAGTGATGCCCGTTCTGATATATGAATATGCTCCTGCACAGGGGATCTGCAGAACTTTTCTCTATTGGCCACCAAGGAGTGGTCTTTTGGCTGAAAACATTTCTAAATCAGACACACTGAACTTCCAGGAACTTCATATTTTGGTTCTGATGCACCTTACCTCAAACCAAGCCCCCAAATGAGAGTTTTACAGTTCTAAAGAAATATATCAGCATAATTTTATAACAACCACGTGTATAATCATGTCAGAGGCAGGGCTGCCTTAGCTGGTTTATGTCATTTAGTCTACTTCTTATTGGGCTTAGAGGATTCTGTGCAGTAGAAGCAGAACTGTTCTGATAAGTGCAGACAGAGACAGATACTATGCAACATCCTCTGAGTCTATGTCTATACTAAGAAATGTAGATTAGCAATTAATATGTTTAAATTATGTGCTATACATATGTGCTATATGTGCTTTATGTGCTATAACATCATCATGCTATTTTCTACACAATATAATTTCCTTGAAACAAAAATAAAATAAGCTTTTTCTTTTCTTATTCTCTTCTGTAGATTTTCCTCCATATATTTTACTAAATGTTATATCACAATTCCAGTGTTCTTTGAAATATGTTTAATCTACGTATTTTTACCAGATATTCTTTCACTTCTAGTCCTTTGTATTTGATTCTTTATTCAGGTAGAATACTCATTACTATTGCACTCTTTCCCACCTCAGATAGCCAGTGACTCACAGGGACACAGTATCACCCACCTGCCTCCTATTATCAGACACAAGAAGTTGTGTCTCGTTTGTCTCAGAGCAAAGTTTGTACCTCACTAGTTGCAGTAGAATTTCTCTACAGCCTCCATATAATCTTTTAATTTTGTCCAGTTCTTCTTTAGTCTCAGTTGTCT
The DNA here is from genome assembly GCA_013397295.1 of Polioptila caerulea. NCBI lineage: Eukaryota > Metazoa > Chordata > Aves > Passeriformes > Certhiidae > Polioptila > Polioptila caerulea. The sequence goes on along the minus strand of VYXF01001785.1, from coordinate 739,445 downwards.
TGATTTCTGTCATGAAAATTTGGCTCATCATAGCAGCATGAGATAATCCCCATAATCTTTCTCAAAATACTTCTCCCCTCACCTACAGAACACTACTTGCCCTAATGAGTGCTGTTGTCCCAGTTTGACAGGTGGGAAATTTGGGTTGTGTTTAAGATTTCTATTCAAACTGCTAAAAAAGGCATCAATGCTGCTTTCCACTGGCTGTGGAGAGAGCCAGAATTTGGTAGTGCTGCAGCCTGTGCAGTCTGAATAACATTGCTCTGGAACCAAGATGGGTGCCCAAGACTGCTCCTGCTGTACAGTGGTTGTAGAGGTGAGGTGTTTGTCTTTGTACTGAGCTCTGAAACTCAAACCTCTTCAGTGCAGGGGGACTTCTAAATTCTCTGTGGTCACTGGGCCAAGTCTCCATGATCTCTTGGAGCCAGAAGTGCTGAGGAAGGACAGACAGGCACAGGGAATACACGGGTGGGTCAGAGCACACCCTTCCTTCTTCCTTCTCGTGTCAGACCTGGCTGGGCCATCCCTGGGACAGAGACACTGAAAGCCACATGATGGGGATTTTTTCCCATGTGGTTCATCATGTGTGCTGCTGCAGGCTGCAACCCTGCCCAAGCTGCTTCTCATTCAAATTTTGCAACCACTTTACTGGATATTTTCCTTGAATCCTTGTTTAGATTGTTGCAGATTCTTTAAGCTGATTCACCCCATGACTGTTATCAGGATAAAAAGAAAGTATTCAGGGAAAATGGGAGGAATTTAGAGCAGTCAGTGTAAATGTGATGTAGGCACACAATAAAATACTGTGGGAAGCCTTGAGTGAGAGCAGATCAGTGATGGTATCTGTCAGGAGAAGAGAGATTAGAAGAATCAAAGCCCAAGTTGTGTGCCCAGCTTTGTTGGGTTTGAAGATGTGCAGTCCCATCCCAGTTCTGAATGTGTTGTGGGGGTAACCCCCTTGTCTTTAACAGGGTGTTGTTTTGTGATAAAGGCTTAGTGCAGAAACTTGAGAAATGGAACTGTTGAAATCTGTAGAGGTGCTGCACTGTTTTGTACACATATGCCTGCACTTTGCCAGCACTTTCTGTATAAATGATTCCCAGATTTCCAATTGTATTTTGTTTATAGACACGTTTTGCTTATCGTAAATTGCATATGGTTTTACCTCTAACTTTGGGTCTGATCCTTTCACAAAGAGTTTGGCCAAGAAAAAGAGTAGGCGACCCACTATTTGTTAGCAGTTCATTTAATGCATAAATCTATATGTATATATGAGTATGTGTATAGATATAGATATATCTCAGTGGGATTGATACTGGGAGGTGCTGAGCCCTCTTAATCTCTTGTGAAGTCAACAGGGGTTGAGGGCACTCAGCACTTCCCAGAGGTGGTCAGAAAACAGCAGTTTTGGGCAACCTCTTGCTTGAGATTTTGCTATCTAAAGTACCAAACAAAGAGATAATCTTCTCAAAGCCTTCCTTAAATGCCGGCACCTCGAGATTGTAACTATTTATGTTTTACCACTTTTTCACATGCAAAATGTAAAGCATGGTTTTTTTTGTTTTTTATTTTTTTGTTGGAGTTTTAAGGATCAGATTGATGAAGGAGAGTTCAGAGCCAGACGTACAGCATAAGAGACAAAGGTTTAGTAATGAGTTCAAAATTTACAAAACACAGAAGCAAATATGGCTTTAATACATGATGTGACCCTTTATAAGGCTTGAAATTACTCTTCAAAAATCATTCTGGCTTGACTTCAGAGCCGAGTGGATTGTGGGATACCACAGATTGACTTTGAGTAGTGGGTTGGTATTGCAGGAATTTTTTAATTTCCTGTAACTCACAACAATTTTCTTCCAGTTAGACCTTATCCTGCTGCAGAGTATTTACTGAACAATTTAGTACAGTGTATAAGCCAGATCAGAGGCACATGCATGCACTCATATGCTCACACACACACACACAGAGTAAGGAAAATTACAGTATTAATAGTCAAATTTGAAATGATCAAAAGAGAAAGGTTCAGTGTGGTGATGTTTACATTTTAATGTGTATATTATATTTAATATCTTACTAGTGATGTAAAGGGGAGGAAGAAACTTCGGGCTGAAACAGATCTTTTCTATTTTTAAAAAAATAAAAATTGTTCAAGTTGCATTAATGAACAGAAAATAATTTGGGAAGTACTGGTTATTGTCAATTATCACAGTCTGTTAATTATTTCTTCAAACACATTTTCAGCAACTCTCCAAAGATACTCAATTTGCAGGATTTAAAAATGAAATAAAATTCCTTAAACTGATGAAGCTGCTTATGTATTTTTTACCAGTAAAGCAGCACTGGAAAGATCCCTGTAGATCAAGGGGACAAATATTTCATGTCACAGAACTTCATGTGCTCATTTTATTTCAGTTGTCTCCCAGGTATTGCAGGATAATTAATACAACATATTTGAAAGTTAAAAATGCAACACAGAGGGTATGTTACAACAAAAACACCCCACTATGGGTGAGGACAATGCATTTGGGGCACTGGAACTACAGATACTGATTTATATCCACTATTGATTTAAAAAAGCTTCTTGGTGTGAATGGGCTATTGCAGCCCATATATATTGTATTGTTAAAAAAAAACAACCAAAAAGCAGTTACCAAAAATCTAACATGGTTTGCAAGTGATTTATGTAGGCACACATACACATAAGCAATGCTTATGTATGTGAATTTATGGCAAGTTTTATCCCTTATCTAAAATATATTAATTTTCAAGGAAAGCCTTTGCAAAAATTGTAATTAGGTTTGCACCAGGCCTTGAAGAAATGGGAAGAGTGCTTAAAACATCTGTCTGTTATGATGAAAATAAGATACATATTATCACCATAATACTGGAAGGAGAATGTTTGACTGAAAAGGAAGAATAAATACAGTACTATTAAAAAAAACTTTCTTCAAATTGGTGGTAGTAACAATGTTCCCTGGCCATGCAAACAAAAAAATCAAAATGTAAAAAAAGAAAAGTCTGATTCCCCCAAGTGAAATAATTTAATGTTGCTTTAACTTCTGTATGCCAAATAGGAAGAGATTATAACCTCTAGCATTTTAGAAAGCAGGATGTATGATGGGATTTATTAGTAGATACAGAGTAAATAATGCTTATTAAATTTCAAGGTAACTTTATTTTCTGTTACCTATCAGTGGAAAAGTCTCTTTTGAAATAACACTCATTAGAAATTGAAGGTTATACTGGCAAAACAGACTTGAATCCTTCAAAAATAGCCCCTAGTAAAAGTCATAGAAAGATCTGAAGCCAGGCCTATGACAAAAAAAAATGAAACTTAATATGCAGGGAAAGTTTTTAATATGTGAGCCAGACACAGAAATACTGCTCCTCTTTGAAATGAGCAAGAATTTGATGAAACACTAAAGGGTTTCCTATATTTTACTTTATTGGACAGCAACAAGTAACTCAATGAAAGTATATCCTGTAATAGCTGAACGCTTCTCGCTATCAGCTCAGTGCTTTAACCAGCACATTTCCACACAACACGGAAATATTCCCAAGTGACACGAGTTGTGTGCAAATTGCACCCTTAGCTCTTCACCCAAACCCCAGCTGGAGTCCTTCTATTGACTTAATGGGGCTTTGGATCAGGCTCCAAAATAATGAAGGGACAAATCCATCGAAGTCTTTATTTATGTCTAGATTGTTTTCCCTCATCAAAGGTTCCCCCGAGGCTCTTCCTCCTGCATTCTCCTGTGCAGAGTTTGCTCCTCCCCATAAATCAAGCTTCATCCTCGCTCCCTGGAATCTCACAGATGAAACTGGGATTTGCCTCTGTTTTGGTCCCGTGGACTCCTTTGCAGCTGCTCATATTCCTCTTAGTTCTCAGAGTTGCTCAATCAGTGGATTCTTGCTGTTGCAAGTGTTGCCCTAAGTAAAATATTAGAGTGTCTAAGAAGAATCACTGAAAGAAAAAAATCTTTATGCTCCAGTAGTGACAAGCAAAGAAAAAAAAAGATAAGAGTCTGTTTCTTCTTTACCTTAGTAATGTGTAACGTCCAAGTAGAGTGAAGTCTTTGGATCTACCTTGACTTCTCATTCCACTTGGAGGGCCTGATATCTTCTCTTGCCAAGACAAGCACTGTTTCACCATTAGAGCATTAGAAAATTATTCCCCATCGACTTGGCCACAGAAATTCGGGGGTATTTTGCATCCAGGCTAGGTGATGGTCTTTGGCTGTGCACAAAATGGGTATTTACCCTGCTCTAGGCTATGGTCCCTATGCCCCTTCACATATACAAGGTCACTGTCCAATGGATTCCAGTTTTAGGCTGGGGTCCCAGTCTCTTAATGTCCTAGCAAATTATCCCACAATCCTGCAGAGAGTAAGGTGAATACATATGTCGGAATCATTTTGCCAAATGCATCCATTAGGAGGCAAAAATAATCATGAAGCATGAGAGATCTGGAAAAAGTGCTTTTAAAGGTCAAATTTATGGGGTAAATTCATTTGAAAAGTCAGGTAAATCTAAGTTTTAAACACTTTTTGAAAACATTTCAGGAATTTATTTTTTCATAAGGAATTTTCTGGTAAATGACTGGCACAATATTGAATCTCCTTCTAATTCTCAAAAACCCCACTGAGTTTACACCCATTGCTTGCCATTGCTGCTGGATTTGTTCAAGGAGGAGGAAATGCATGAAAGATATAATCATTAATTCTGCTGGGAAAGCACTACAACACCACAGTGGTGTACAACACATCTTGGGAGTTTCCCAGAAGTAACTTTTGGTTTTGCTTGGATAAATTCTCAGTGGTCTGCTCTTCTTCCACAGGTGAGTTTCCTATGGGCAATCTCACATAAATCTCCTCCTCCATTTACACAGTTCTTGTGTGAGATGACATATATGCAACACAGGTTCTAAAAAAATCATATCTGATAAAATCCTGTGCGCTGTGATTTTAGCAATCTTCACATGAGCCACTCAGCATATCTAAAAGACAAATGAGAACAAGGGAAAGGACTGTCAAATAGAGAAAGAACAGAACATCAAGCTTCAGAAGAGGGGCTGGCCTTGTGCATACGGCCCTGCATAAGGAGTCAGGCAATCTGGATTCAATTCCCAGCCTTTCCACAAATCTTTGGTGAAAGTAGAATAGGGTTTTTTTTCCCCCTGATACTCTTCATAAGATATTTGAAAGCATCTGGGATGTTCCTTGCTTTTCTCTAGCAGGGAAAAGGCAGGAGTATTATCAGCCATGCTAACAAGTCAATTTGACAGGTCATTGTTGGATGAATAAGCTGCTCCTGATGACAAGTGCACCGGCTCACTTATGATTGTGAAGCTCTTGGAGGGTTCACTCATCAGAGCATTTGGTTACAATCACTCCCTTTGAGTTATTTAATCAGTATCTCCTGTCAGGCTGCGGTGCCAGGCCAGGAGACTGAAAGGATGTAGAAATAGATGACCAAAAGAGATGACAATTCTTAATTATCAAGCTGTATATTTAGTCCTGAGGAGTCCCCAGACAGCAGAGGGTGAGCTCAGTGATCACACCAGAGCTGTGCTCCCAGTCTGATATTTTAAGCAAACTCTTTCAGCCAGCGGCAGGTTCACAGTCAGGGAACAATGGGAGCAGAGGCTGCTTCACATTTCTGACATACCAGTGATGCCAATTTATGAATTCTTCTATAAATCTCTGGAGATACAAACCATCTGTAAAGAATAAAAAGACAACAACATTTATGCATTTGGTTACACATAAGAGGAGTGAATATGTTTTGTTTAGACAATTCCCATGAATTCCAGTCTCAAGAATCACTGACAGCATGTCTTGTTTGTGAGTTTTAAATAATGACAGCAAAGCAGAGTTTCCAGATAGCTATACAAAAACAAAGATTAATAAGTGACTGCCTTCCCGTTTGTTTTTGTTACTGTGCCTTTTAAAGGGACAAGTAACACCCTGTTTGAATATGCTAGTGGCTGAGCAGAAATAAAAGAGCTTATCTGCTAATTTAATTTTATCTCCTAAATCAAATGCAGTTATTATAGGAGCATCAGTTAAGTCTTAATTATATGTTTTTGCTTCTTGAAACTCCTTCATAGAAGAAGTAATAAACAATGAGGTATGCGACGGACTTAGGGTATTTTTCCAGGTCTTTTATCTTCCTTTGACCTTGGAGGTTATGTGTACAAAATATATTGCAGGATTAGGCCTGAGAAAATTAGGATTTATCATTTTTAGTGATACTTAGAAGAATTTGACACTGTATGGTTATTATTTTTCAATGCTTTGCCAGGTTTCAGGGACAGAACCTATCTTTTATTCCTCAGAATTACCTCCTACCATGTCTAAATAGAAAAAGACAGCCTGTCATCTGATTGAAAAGGTAGCAGTGTTACCACATGGTCTTTTCTTAAGCTCAGAAACGAAGAAAAAAAAAGGAAGATGAGGGGAAAAAAAACATTTATTACCAGGTTAAAATGAGTTGGGAACACACTTCTAGAGTAGTGCTTGCTTAGCCTTAGCTCAAGCAGAAGTTCTCAACTGCTTAATGGTATCAATGTACTTTAAAAGAAATTCTTTTATAGGAAAACTTGGTTCACAGCAAAATTTATCTCTTCTCAGTTCAAGTTCCTTCTAGTCTGGGCTGCAGCTTTGCTCCATGCAGAAAAGAGGAAACCATTAACAGACAAATCTGTGGGAGGATCTGGAGCACAAGTCGGATGAGGAGTGTTTTGGGGAGCTGGTGGAGCATGGCCTGGAGAAAAGGAGACTCTGGGAGGACTGATCACTCTCTCCAACTGCTTGGCAGGAGGGTGGAGCTGGGTGGAGGTCAAACTCCCAGGTAACAAGTGACAGGATGAGAGGAATTTGCCTCAAATTGCATCAGGGGAGGTTTGGATTGGATATTGGGAAAGATTTCTTCACTAGAAGAGTGGTCTAGCATTGGAAAAGCTGCTCAGGTCAGCAGTGGAGTCACCATCCCTGGAGGGATTTCAGACTTGCAGATGTGTCACTTGTGGACACGGTTTGGTGGTGGACTTGGAACTGCTGGGTTAATGGTTGGAGTTGATGATCTTAGAGGTCTTTTCCAAACTAAATGATCTTACAGTTCTGATCCTGCTTCTCGGATGGGAAAGAGGAGTTGACTCATTATCACACCTGTGCTGCTTCTAATAATGAATAGCCTGAGTTATTTGACCGCACAATAATTTTCCCTAATTTTTCACCTATATGTAAAACCCTTCTGTCCTCATACCAACAACTTGTAATTATACAGCTACACTGGTGTTAGCACCACTGTAATTTCTGCCAAGTTGTCTTGCCATGCAGACAGACATTTGAATCAAAGTTGGTTCATATTATTTTAATCTGTATCTCAGCTGTATATATAGAACCACTATAATTACTCTCTGCAAAATACACTGTCTTGCTGCAAAAAATTTAGACATATTACTTTTCCTGTTCTCAGCTCAGGAAGACAGGGAATAAGCTCAGGGATCAGAGTGTATGATCACAAGTAAACCTTGAGGAGTGCATGTAGACTTCAGGTTTTTGTGGTGTGTAGGGCAAATTCCCACTAATCCTTAGAGCTGTGTGGCTTGCAGTGTGGTGGCTTTCTGATCCTTCTGGTCAAGATGCACTTAGGTCTGAGTTACTCTGGAGACTGATGTCATGACTGAGCCAAGGAGAATTAAGAACACTGATGTGAAGATAGGCTGTGAAGGCGAGGATATCCATGGGGGTCTAGGTGTCACACCATGAGAAAAGCAGCAGAATGGAGCCTTTGCTGTAAGGAATGACCTGAAAATCCAAGGCCATTAATGTGAATTTGAGATCAGCTTTCCACGGCTTTACCAAGGAAGGCTATAAAAAGGACAAAACGCTCGGGGCCACGCAAGAGTGCAGATGTTAATGAAAACAAAAATCAGAAGTTGAAGCATAACCAATTTAATGCCTGTCTGAACTTGTACATGAGATATCCACTTGCAAGGCATGTGGCAAGAGCCTGTGACCTCATTTCCCCTGGCACAGGGGGAGAAAGTGTTATTTTCTCATGCCATCACACAGAAACCGGAAGCTTTTCTTCCCAAGTGATAACTTGAACAGATGCAACTTATTTCCCAGTAATGCAGGCGGCAACATGTGTTGCCACTGCAGTTTGAAATGTCCATTAATTTAACAGTAAATCCCTTATCCCTGTAAAATGAAAACACCATATTCTACATGGACAGAGAAGAGCGTATAACTCTGCTTTTCAGATGTTAGAGCCTCCAGTGGACAATTGTTCACCAATTTCAATTTACACAGCTGGCTGTCTCATCCTGAAAAGATGCCTTAGGACTGAGAAAGCATGGAAAGTAAATTACCATCTCATTCCAAACAACATCATTTCCCTCTCCTCCAGGCTAAAATCGAGGTATGTTAATACAACAATGTTAGGAAGTCAGCCCTGCTTCTGTTGGCACAACATTTGACCTATGTAAAGAGGCCAAAATTTTCTGAATTTGTAGAAATGAAGTTTAGTAGATACCAGAATCTTTTTTGTCTACCTAAAGATGATTACGAGGAAAGGGCTGAGGTACACAAGGTAATGAAAGATTTCATTGCAATTAGAGCGAAAATTAAAACAACCCTGTCTTGCAGAGTTAAAACAACAGAGTTAAAGAGTTAAAACATGTAAGCAAAAAATGAAGTTTCTGTTTTAGGTTAAAAAAATGACCATATTGACTGTTCTGTTCTCAAGTATTGCCAGTTTTTCTTCCCCATGTAATAGAGCAGTGGAAAATACTAAATTCAAGACAGTCCAAATCTGTTTCTGACGTTATCAACAGTGGGAAGGGAATAGTCTGACTCAGCAAGTTCATTATCACTAAGTGCACTTGAGCATGCTGAGTTTATAAATTTGACAATGCCTGGTTTATGAGTTTGATTACTGAGTTAAATTATAGCTCACAATAATTAGCCCAATTAATCCTTTCTCTACCACTGTGCTAGAAAAACTAACAAAACACCCAGCCAAATACTGATTGTGTCACATATGACAGCAAGAGGGAGAAGGGAGATGTGGCACACCCCCTCCCTCCCAGACCAACACTGCTCTTTTCCATCCTTCCTTTACTCCTGTCAGATTATTTTAACATTCATGAATGGTTTTCCATTCAGTGTATCATACAGTGGCAAGGAGTCTGGAATTGATATAGTCTCAAGAAATACTGTAAAGTAGAATGATTTTTCTATTAGTTTGATGCTTAGCCAAACCTCAAAATTGACCTAGAATTATGTCTTTCTAAATGATCAGAATTCTTTTCCTTCTTCCCGGAAGGGGCATGAGCCAAATAAACAATACCATAGAGGATGCTATTCCAAGGCATGTATGAAATTCTACGAAAAGTTTAATGCTACTGGGAGACTAAGTCCCCTCTGGAAATCTCCTCCCCCTTCATACCTTGAGGCACAACATCAGCTATATTAACATGGCCTGAGGGGTCTCACTTCTCAAGCAGACTTTACCAGAAGTGAAAGGACCTGTATTCTTTTGGAGCAGTGCAACCAGAGGTTATGCAATGCTAAGTGCAGTTCAATATGGTCTTCTCAGGTGTGGGAACTGATGCCCACCCAGCCCCAAAAGTGCTCTCCCTGTCCATCTATAGGCTGAGATGAAGCTGCCAGAGCAGAACTGTGCAGAGAGATATGCTAGAGTGATTTTTGCACATCTTTTTGTGCATTTCTGCACATCAGGATGGCACATCAGGATGATTGGCTGGATTAGTGCTGATAACATATCTCTTAGGAGGAGTCATCACCTTGGTACTGCCCTCAGCCTCCATGGTTTATAGGAAGGTTTTACTAAATATGACCCATACAAGATCCTGGGAGCAGGACCTAGGAGTCCCTCCCTCTCTGCCCTCCCTCACCACCAGGCCATTGTACAAAAATCTTTTGTGAGGAGGCAGCAGACACATCCACTGTAAATACCAGGGACAGCAAAGCTTTTTTGCAGTTTAGCATGGGCTATAGGGCCTGCAGGACTGTTCTAGGGATGAACAGAGCTACACAAAGCATGTGTGAGGGCTGAGTTCAGGTACTTCCAGACACTGCCCAGATTAGGCAGGCACTGGAAGTCATATTTTTAATCACAATTTTGGTCTTAGTTGTCCCTGTTGTACCTCGGTCCTGTGTGGACATATAAGCCATGTGACTGATGCTGATAATTCCTGCAGAACACATGGGTGGATGTCTCTCTCACTCAGCTGATGATCTTCTTTTCCCAGACTCCCATGAAAGCGTGAAAAGTGCAGTTATTCATGCACAATAAGGCGCGATCGTTATCACGATTTGTTTCTGCAGATGTTGTTAAAACAAGGCAATATCTGTAGCCCCACAAAGGATGTGCCTTTCTCATGCAAAGCATAACATTCCTGGTGAGTTCAATGCTGTGTCAGAGCTGGGTAAGCCAGAATATTCCAGACATTTTAATGCAAGTGCAAACTCCTCCAGGATGCAACGTATGTTTATCAGCCAAGGAGGATGTTATCACAAAATTCAGTAGCTAGAGTGGTTCATCATCATCCTTTTTGTAAATAAGGAGGTATAAATTTAAAAACTGTCATTAGCGATGGAAAGGTTGAATTTATATTGATTGTATATTTTTAAATCACCTCCTCCCTAAGGAGTTTATCTTCAGCCGTCTGGAAAACCTTGCCCACATTCATATTGCTGTGTAAGTAATGATATAAGAAACATAACTCTGTAAATGAAGTCTGAGGCTTCCACTAAAGAATCGGCTATTGGGAGATAATGAACATTAAATTTTAAGACTATCTTCTTGAGATATCTGGCTGTTTCTAGAATTTCTATCTCTTGGTTTTCGAAAACATTTTATGAGCAAGGGAACCTTCCACTAGACCAGGCTGCTCAAAACCCCATTCAACCAGGCCTTGAACAAAGAGATCTCTGATTCACCCAGAAGTTTTGTCACAATTGCTTTTAGGGGTTATCTTGTATGTACAGATCTTGTTTGGAGTGTCAGAGCTTGACTTGCTTTGTAGCTGTCATTCCATTGGTTATGGATATTTAAAAAGAAACCATAATGTCATGAGCTTTCTGAAATAGATCTGAGTGCCCACAGGTATCCTCAGGTTGCTAATAAATTGGGTATTACATGATAAAAAGCAACAACTGGCTGTTTATAGGGGAACAGAGTACAGTACTGAAATGAAGCATCTTACCAAATGCTGTATCACATTACTCTTTCAGCTCCATATTACACCTACTGAGATGAGGGTGGATGTGTGCAGATGGAAGCACAAATATGAAGTTTGATCTCCTGCTCCACCCAAACACTGTCCCTCTCTGTACAGGCAGCCAAACCTATGGTTTAGAAAGAAATTAATGGCAGTCAAAGATCTGCACACTCTGTGTTGCTCACCTACTGGGTCTGCCAATGCCTAGAAAGGCAACCATAAACTACAGAATTCTAGTGATTGCTGAAAATGTTGACATCTGATGATCCGAGCTTCCTCTGCTGTAAATTAAAACACAGTTGTCTTTAAATTGAGTTTTCCAGTCATGCTGGAAATGAGATATGATATCAAAAAGAAAATAAACTGCTAAGGTATTAAGTGACTTTTATCCCTCTGTCAGATGTGATCACCAAATCAATTAATTTCCTTCACCTGATAGAGGCAGTAGCTTCTAAACTAGAATTGCATTTCCTGGGACCTTATGTACAATCCATTTCCGTGAATACATAAACAACTAATTATTGAAGAGGGACTTGGAAACTCTTCCTTACCACAATGCCTGTTAAGCTCTGATATGTGATCAATGATTATGAAATAAGATCTCTGCAAGGATTCCAATGCATATGGTGCATTGCACGTAACCATTATCATTTTTTAATAAACTTTTTTCCCTCAGACCCACAGAACATGGGATTGAATTTCTCTCTTTTCTCCCTAGACCTCAGTCCATGAACACCTAAAACCATGAAACATGTAACAGCATAGAAAATTGTGCAGGCTAAGGCAATTCATGAGATATTTTCCAGAGCTTTTCCTCATTTGACTGAACCCATTTAACCAGCTATTCACCCACAATGAACTTTGGTACCTTTGCAATAAGTCCACGTAGTATATCTTATTTAAATTTCCCTGGCCTCTGACTTGCAAGCTCAGAAATTTTCGTGTTTAGTCTCTGACCAGCAGTAATTGTGCAGTATTTCAGAGCTCTGTAGAAGCTGAAGAGACACTCCCTGGTGCTGCTCAGAGGGTGCCACCAGGACTGCAGGGCGAGCTCCACAGGCAGGTGTTGGCTGCAATCACAGGAGCACTGGCCAGCAGTTCCCCTTACGGTCAGCTGGTGCACTCCAAGGTGTCCTACCAAGGACACTGAGGTGGCAGCAACCAAAGAGCTCCCTCTGGAGTAAAACAACCATGCTGAAATATGGAAAGGTGATTTTTCCCTTCCTTGTGCTCACAAAATGACAATCATATCAATTCCATTGCACGTGTCAACTAAGACAGGAATATCTGCCAGGGAAATTCCTATTTGATATCTTTTTTCAAAGTCAGAATGCCTGAGTCCATTTCAGACGTGCCTGAACACATCTGTACAGGATTAGCCCCATCTGGGCAAACCTCAATGTTCCTACATCACAGGCAGTGGCCAGAGGCACGGATAGACCTGAGGATAGACCTGCCAAGAGCTACAAGCAGAAGTGTCAGGCAGCTCGTTGGAAGAGACTTCCACCACCAGAGCCCAGGCAAGGGCCAGTGGAGCCAGCAGGCCCCTCACAGTCTGTTTCTGAGAGAGCTCACAGGTGAGGTGCCTGTTTCTGTAGCTCCAGGCACAGCACTTGCCTATAGCCATACCTTCTCTTGTGCAGACAGATGCACCACACAGCTCAGAGGGAAGGCCAGTGAGCCTTGAAGGGAGGTGTTAACACTGAGAAGATTGATTATTTTCCATCCAGAAGAACTTCTGTTTCCCTATAATTTAAGTTTCAAGCCTCTTGCTTCTGTCTGGACTGAGTTTCAAGAAAAGCTTACATGATACTGAAAAGCAAGCCCTGTCTAGCTGGCTAATTAATTTTGGTAAAATAAAACAGCTAAAGCATTATCATATTTTTAGACTGCAGTCTTCTTTATTCTTATTATTACTTCTATTACAAATTAAACTTCTGTAATCAGCAGTATATATATATAGAGCTATTGTGAGATCATTCATGTTCTGTATTGTCTGGTCAGGTAGGGGGCAAAGGTTGAATGTAGTTTTATCACACTTTATGGTTTAATAAGGTCAGCCACAACGTCATACAAATTCAGATTAATATAACCTAATTAAGCCCTTAGAAAATGTGATTTTTCAGGCCAATTTGTCCTTTCCTTTCCATGAAGGGGGTGATAAAAGCTGCTAACATTGCTTACCCAGGTGAAGCTCTGTGGAACCCAATTTTGTCATTGATGCCACAAGAGGAGAAGACAGCAGCAGAAAACCTGAACCACATCACAGTGCTTTGGCCCAACCCTTCAAACTCTATCAAGCAGGAAGGGCATGGATCATCATATCCCTCTTCTGAGATTACACAGCAATTCTTACGTGTGAGAGAGAGGAAGTCAGGTTGCAGTCAAGTCAGAAGTGTGGCCAGTCCCTCGTTCACCCCCACGGTGGTACAGCCTGCAATTACATAGTCACACAACATGCTTTTTTCATCAGCATTATTCAGGGCACCAATTTCATACTCCATTTTGCTTATTGAACACGGGTTCCATATCTAATTTCCATACTCACTGACACTATCCTCTGAGAAGTGACATTGGAGGTGAGTCTGTGATATTCATGATTCCTTTGCTCTGTCCAGAAACATTGATAACATTATTTGTGACAGGAGAGATGAACTGAATTGCCAAAGTCCATTTCTTTGTGTTACTAGTCTAAAAGGACTGAATTTTTAGAAGGCATCAGAATTGCACAAAATATTTGGCTCCTGAGGCTCCTTTTTATCCCATCTGTAGGTTAAGTGTCCTTTGCAGTTTTGAAGGCTGGGGTTGATTCCATGTTTGGGCCCATGTTTCTTTCTCAGTCACCTTTGCTTTAATGGCTGTGCTTACATCCTCAAACAGCTTTTCCAAAATTTCAGTCCTTGAGTCTGCTCCTAGCATTTCTTTCTTTTCTTTGTGGCTCTGAATATTACATCTTGAGTTTCAATGTGCTGGGGCCAAGCACCTGATAGTGAAGCATTCATGGGAGCTCTGTGGTCTGGTCCCCTCTCAAGGACAGAAAAAGATGCTGTGCTTCCTTCCCCTCACTTTATCTAAATTTCATGCTGTGCTCCAAAACAGATGAGAGCATCCCTGCCCTGCTTCTGATCTGAATGGTGATGGCTAAAATAAATAGGTTATTAACTAGAAGCAGGCAGATGGCACACACAGTTCCAGTCCAAATAATACAAATCCACCATAGCTAAAAAAAGAAAGAAAAGATGATAAGAAACCTAAAAAAATAGTTTCTTTCAGTAGGAATTGTCAGGTTGTCTAAGAAGAGGTGGCTAGTCCAAACCACAATGTCAGAATATACTCAAGTAGAGTGTTATAGGGATAAATATTGTCAAGTCATTATCAATGTACAATGAACAAAATTTAATAAAGTCAAATGAACCCATCTATCTATTCTCGCAGATTTCCACATTTCATACACTAATTTCCATGTTTCTCTTTGACACTGATTTTTAGGAGGAGTATTAATTCAGAGAAATGGCACTTAATATAAAATATAATGATAGCTTTTTCAATAGCTGTGTAATTTTTTTTAAGAAATAAAATGTGATGTGATCTACATTTTTGATTAAACAGGGAAAATGCTTATAGGCTTTATCCTGATAGAGCCTTGATTCCTTAAGCAACACATTATGAGATGTTAATTAAATGACAGTAACGTGTAACATAGCTCTCATTTTTAATTTATTCAGGCTTCATATTTTTTCCACACTGAGGGGATATTCTCACCTTAACAGCAACACAATTCTGAGAGAGGCAGAGCTGGTGAAACCTGGTTTCCTCTAAGGTTTGTGACTGTGGGTTGAGCTCATGAGTCATGGAGTGTCCATGGGGAACATTCACCTGCTGCAGCCTTCGCTGGCGTAGGCTCTGACAGTGGAGTGGGGATTCACTCAGACAATGCTAAGGGTGCTTTGGCTCTGCTGTTCAGGGAATTGTATCCATCAAGGGTTTCTGGACACCTGGAAATGCCAGACTTTGTTGAATAGGTGCAGATCAGAGACACGCAGTAGGGCTGGGCTGCTCCGGATGTAGGGACTCACTGGGTTTTCAGCACATTTACCACATGGCCACTGTCAGAAACATGTCAAAACAGAAAGAACACATTTATTTTACCAGGTGCAATTGCAGAACAAAAACCCCCAGCCAATACCTGGTGGCATTTGTTCCATTAGTTTTTGTGGTATTTTCTACAGGAGAGGAGCCCCACCAGAACATTCCTTCACCAAGCACAGTCCCGGTGTTGAGACTGGTCCGCATTCCCCCTGTAGAGGCTGCATCCTCTGGATCCCTCAGCCAGCAGGACACATTTCCCACATCACTTTTCCTCCGCTGGCAAATTGAAAATTTCCAAGAGGTCATTGAAAACAAGGCAAGGAGGGAACACACAGAGTTCAGGAAATCTTTTTTTGTATATGTGAGTAAGCTGAACGAGCAATACGCATTTTTTTTTAATAAGTGAGCTAAGGAAACATTTTCCTATCTTATTTATGCCATTTTTATTTATTTTTCTTTGTTCAATTGTGTTTTTAGGTACTCAGGCTGTCCACACCTGAAACCCAGTCATTCCAGCATTGATGATAGAGGGAGCCTTTGAAATTCAGTGTCCTATTCAGATTCAGTGGGTGAATGAAGCAAGATGGTGCTCCTGTTGAAATTTATGGGAAATCATCAGGAAGCTGTGGCTGCCCTATCCCTGGAAGTGTTCAAGGCCAGGCTGGGTTGGGTTTTGAGCAACCTGGTCTGGTGGAAAGTGTCCCTGCACAAGGCAGGGGTTTGGAAGCAGTTGATATTTAAGGTCCTTTCCAATCCAAACCATTCAGTGATTCTGTGATTCTATGAAAAAAAACCAACAAGAGCACGCTGCCCAACAGATCAAGTGATATGCACTCAAATATGTTCTCAGAGCCATATTGAGTAGAAGTCTAGACAGAAACCAAAAGGAAATCTTTGGGTAGTCTATGATGATTTAAAAGAAATGTTTTCTTCTTGGAAGCAGTGCCATGTATTAGGTTGGTTGTTAATCTAAATTTCAATGTCCTTAATTATGCTAATTTTTTTTCCTGGCAGATAATTAAAAAGAAGATTTTTAATGAGTTAGATGTCTTAAGATCCTAGAGAGAAGGAAATAATGGGAGAGAGAGGCTGGTAGAAAAGCAAAATAAAACAAAACTCAGATGCATTCAGTCCTACATTCCCCCTGCCATTTAGTAGGCAGAATAATTTCCTTGTGTTGTCCTCTGACAGCATTTTCTGACTCTGTGCATCCATTATAGTTTATTTGTAATTTTGACTAGGAGGTATTTGGGGCAGAGGCAACCTTTTCTCCTCTGCCTGCAGAAGAAGGGGCTCCTGGGGTGTAGCTTGCACATTAGTACTCTACAGGAAAATAAAACAGGGGAGTTGTTCCTGCAGACACAATCCTGACCCACTTTGGAACTGATCACTCCACAGTACTTTTATCATTACCCGCCAATGTTGTTTTCCAAAGGCTTGGTCTCTGACCTATTTTCACACTGATTTCTGTGCTAGAGAGGCTTTTATCCTTTAAATTGTTGGATACTTGTTCATGTAAATACAGCACAAGTTTTGCTAACCAAACAAAATTCAGTGTTTCTGCTGGCAGGAGACTGTTTTAGTGTTAGAAACTAAGGTGTGTGTAACAAACATTAACTTCATTTTAAGTCTGATATACCTTTGTGCATTTTTCTTGCATCTGGGACTAAGATGGAGATACTGAAACTAATAGAAAATGTATATACAGCCTATAAAACAATAAACTGATGTGAGAAAAGAGCCTCCTGCAGAGTCTCTAAGCCAGAATTTTTGCAGAATACTCAATCACAGATACAAGTGGAGGCGAAATTTTAGGTCAGGGCTTTGGTCATACTTTTGCTTCAGCTGATTCTGGAGAGAGCAGCCAGAAATTTCCAGCAAAACCATCCAAAACCCTGGGATAAGCATATCCAGGGCACCCTGAGATCTGGCCACGCGCCGCCTCAGCCCAGTCCTCGGCAGCCAGATAATCCTCCTTACAAAAGCCATTACCTCAACAGGTGCTGGTAGCCCCTGCTGTCTTCTTCATTAAGGGGCCAAAGACCATTGATTATGGAAACTAAACACTCACTTATCCCTAGGTGAAGTTCAACTCGGTGACAGCAGCAGGGCTGGAGGAGGAGGCAGCACCATTGTGCTGCTCTCTGGACTCCATCCTGCAGCCCTGTTAACCCAGCACTTTGCACAGCACTAATCCCCCATTCAGCAAAAACCCTGCTTAGCTCCAAAGCTTGGCTGAACTGGGGCCTGAATTCATTTCGACAGCAGGGAGAGAGAAATTGAAAATAAATCTACGAGAGATGTTGAAAATTTCTGAAGGTGATTTTTAGGCAGTAATCGCTGCGTGTGAACAATGGTGTTGCTTACACAGCTAATTGTTATTCAAATAATTGTGTATAAACATTCATGGATATATATGTATATAAATACATACATCCACACATCCATTTCAAAAAAATAAAGGAACTGTAAGCTGCTCAGAGCTCTCCTTAGATCCAAGTTTTCTGCAGGTTAGGTTAGCCACAAAAGGGAAAGGACCACTAAATAAATAAATAAATAAACAGCTTTGTTCAGTTGTATCTCCAGCAGGGATATGACTGTTCATTATGAATAGGGGCTGAAGGCTTCACTGCTCTGTAGTTTATAAATACTAATGAGTGACATATTGAGAAAAATTGTACCTACAAAAGCAAAGTCTTCTGCCATGCAAATCAGGCCCCAATTCCCCACAGATAAGGATCTTTTTGATGGAACACATGCAAAATCTACAGCTCTTAATTCTTTCATTAGTATTCCAGGCAGACGATTGCCAAATAACAGGGAAAACTGTCTGAATTGCTGTGTCTGAAACCTAATATTGATTTGTTTAATAGTGTCAGGAAGTCAAAATTCACAAATCTCCTGTCGATTGTTTATGAGGCAGTTAGCACAGAATTGGATGCCCCTGCTTAATTAATAACTCATTACTGAAATTTGATTATATGCTTGAATGGTTTAAATGGGCTCTAATTCAGTATCTGCAAAGCAGTGTTGCAACAAAGTAAAATGGATCTAAAAGCTTGTTTTTTAACACTATTGCCGTCTGCATTTCACGATCTCCAGTGGTGAAGAATATGTTGACATAGTTGCAAGGGCAGACCTCATAGTACATTGTTAATTGACACAAAAATGTGTTGTTTTAATGATGTTATGAACTGCACTACAGCTAAATCAGATGGATAGTCTACGAAAAATTACACTGATTTGAAAAGAAAAGAGCCCTAGAGGTAATTTTTTTTCAGCGTATGATTAATTTGCCAGTAATGGAGATGGAGAGTAGTAGAAAGATATTTCTACCATGGCCTTTTATTCAGAAGCATTTTAGGGATTCAGGTTTGTGTGTCCAGGGGCCATGAGCTCTTCAGTGGCGCAGGTGCTTTTGAAACTTCTGTCCACCACATTTTATGCCTTTTCTGGCACTTTCTCATCTCCAGTATTACTGGAGGGAAGAAATATTCCAGGTGTAATTTTGAAGTTCTGAACTTCATTGAACAAAACTTTCCCCATTTTCAGCATCTGACTACACTAAAATTTCTCCCTTGGGGAGAAACCTTTCTAGTTTTTGAGAAACTGGAACAAAACAGATTAAAAAAAATATGGATTTGTCCACATTTTTGAGATAGACTGAACTAGAATGAGCTGTTTCTAAGAGCTGGGTAATCAGGACACTTATTTTTGGCAACACTGGGAATGCCCAATTTTCCTTAGCTACAAGTAATTATTATCTTATTGGAATATTGAAAATGGGTTTGTCTTTGCTGTTTGCTTAAATGTCAGCCCACAGGTGCGTTGTTTGCTGTGAGAAGGACTCAGGCACGTGTTTAAGCATGTTATTGATTGTTCATCTGGGTTTTGGTCAAAAACTGGAGGAGCTCCTGCAGAAGACAGTTCTCACTATGTGTAGGATGGACACGTGCTTCAGGGTGACTGATGAGTGTATCATGAATAATAAGTAGCAAAAAGGAGAAAGTGAAGAGTTCCCAGGCAACCTGTTGTCTGAATATTATGTGCCCAGACTCTTTTAACCAAGTTCAAGAGGCTCATTTAGCCAAAAGCAGTAAAAGAATTAATAATTAATAAGATTCCAGCAGATATGTTCAACCAGCCCCAATAAGATAAATCAGTGAAATGCTCTGGGAAAAGCTGTTCTCATGAGAATTCCAGGTGTGGCTGGCCTTAATGAAAAGGTTTGCATAATTCGGGCAGTTTTAGAGCAACCTAGACAGGGAACACTGAGCTGGTCAAAGCTGGCCCTGGAGGCAAGAACTTGACCCACGGCAGTAATAAATGGCATCATTTCTCTGAAGTCTCTGAAGCTGAGGATTTCAGATCAGATCCTCAAAGCAACTTAATCCTTCCATCAATAAAATATACTTCTCTAAATATCCCCGAGGAACTGGACCTTGGAACTTTTACCTTGATCCACACAACATGTTACCACCCACTCAGAATGCACCTTTTTGGACACTTCTACAGAGAATAACCTGCTAAAGACTTGCAAATTGATGTGGCTGATCACCAAATACAAGCGTCTCGAAATATTTATATTTCTATATACAAAACCAGAAATCAAGTAGCAATTCTAATTGGATTAAAACTGACTGAAGTATAAAAGTGCAAAATATAACCAAATATTTTCAAAATGTTTAGGGTCTTTGAGGGCAGAAAAAGGCAGCAGATAACTGCAGGTTTGTCTCAAACTGTCCCCAGTCTTGTGAGGATGAATAAGCAGTGAGTTACCAGTCCCTGTACTGTGTGGGCAGTGACTGTCTGGCACAGTGGCTGAACTCCTTGGTATAAACTGCATCATATTTTGTGCCAAAACCTCTATTGCAATGTGAATTGCAGTATATTTTATATTATAAAATGGCAAAGTGTTTATTAAGCTCTCTTTTCCTGCACATCTTGTGTGGGCAGGCCAAGGAACTTCTGATGTCCTTGTTTGGAAAGGGTAAAAGCCCTGGTAGATTTAGCTAAAACACTTTGGAAAAGAAGAAATAATAAAAAAAAAAATCTGAATTTTTGCCCCTTTGATGTGGTTTTTCCAGCCTTTGAATTGGGAAATGCTGCAGGGTCAGCCTCCTATCCCCTGTCACTGAGCACCATACCCTTCCAGCAAGATACAAATGCTATTTCAGGTTATCTGAAGACTTTGAAAACAGTTGTGTGTTTATCATAAGTACAACCCATCAAAACTGAATCAAAAGAGGGATTAAAAAAAAAATACATTATCCATAAGTTAGATTTTTTAAAAAGGCTGGTATTTTTCTGCCTTTTGCCAACAGGTTTTAGTGATGTTCCACACAGATTTTTTCCATTGGAATTTCTGATAACTGGAACATCATTATGATTGTTTAGCATGTAGATTGCTTAAGCAGTTTAAAACTAAGATTATTTTAAATTTCCACTCTTACATAACTGAGCATATTACCAGCGTTAAACTGTGAAATAGTCAATAATGATAACTCACAATAAATAATACCATCAGGAGTTCATTTTTCAAGCAATAAAGGAGTTACATGTTTTTATACATGCAACCATTACCTATGCTGTAGTTCATAGGTTTCCTAACTTTTTCTAGTGATGGGTAACTTTTACAATTAATTTGAGTTAAATAATTAAGCCCAGGCAACTAAGAACATTTTTGAGCCATAATTAAAGAAGAAAAAAAAAGCTTTTAAGCAATGTTTTAACTTGTGCTAAAAAGCAGTCTCAGGAAGAATGAGGGTTTCTTTCTGCTCTGGGCCGATTTGTCAAAGTACTATTAAGAATTTTTAGTTATAAAAAAAAAAAAAAATGGAGTGAACCTTTATTTTTCCTCCTCTAATTTATTACGGTTGATTACGCAGCTGGAATGGGAAGGTAGCTGCTGTTTGTAGTTAAATAACTCCTCACAATTTCTTAAAGAAATGATCTTCAAAGCTTTAATGGGTCAGTGGCTCAAGTACAAAGGAAAGATTGATTTTCATACTCCCACTCTTTGTTCCCAAAGTTTAAAACAGACACGTTCTGGTAAATTAGTTTGTCTATGTTATTAATGGAAGAACTTATTAAACTCCCATAAATACATGGTGGTATCTTACTTAAAACACAGAATGCATTTGCTTTGGAAAAAAAACATGTTTAAAAGTAAACAGGGGTGTAATATTTTCGTTTGATTTCAGAAATGCCTTGAAAGGCAGAAAGTAGGAGAATTGGGGGTTTGCAGAATATATTAGGTATGCATAATGATGAATGGCACAAAGAGCGTGGGCTCGCGCGGATAGAAAATATGTGTTTTGGGTTTAATGAAAAGCATTCCCATGCTGGGTAAGTGGCAATGCTGTGGGGAGAACGACTGCTTCAAGCAAGAAATATTGTCTGGGTGAAATGTTTCTTTCAAGTGAGGCTCACGTGCATGTTCCTGGGCTGAGCCCGGGGAGGCTGCGCTGCCGGCGCTTTTAGTTATAAGGGGTCAGGGCAGGCTCCAGCGCTGGCTGGGAGCTGCTGTGAGAGAGATTATTCAGCTCCAAGGAGGCAGCAGCACTGCTGCTGCTCGAGGAGGATCAGGGGAGTGCTCCTGAGCCAACACAAACTGCCAGAGCTCCTCCTGCATCAGCTGAAGGTCGGCCCAGGTCCGTGTCTTCTTCTCCACAAGCAGAGACATTTCTGATATATTCTCATGGCCCCTGAGGTCACTGAGTTTCCCCTGATGAGCTGCCTGTCTGTGGAAGGATGTCTTGCCACACTTAATCACCTTTTCTTTCACTCATCCAACAGAGTTTAGTTTTCCCTGTGAATAAAGCCCCACATCTCATCAGTTCACAGGGAGGGACAGACCTTCTGAAACGCTCCCAGTTGACCCCAGGGTTCCTGTATCAGATGGGCTCTACTTAATTAGAAATTCACTACCAGGGCTGTTTTCAGTGGAAAAAAGCACCTGTGAGACTGGAATTGACACCAGTGCTGCCTGCCAATGGAGGGGCAAGCTGCCTGTGACAGGCCACTGGGGCAGTACTGTTGGGCCAGTTACCAAACAGAGCTGGTCTGTGTGTTCCCCACTCCCACTGGAGGCAGCAAAGCTTATCTTGCTGCTGTTTCTCCTGCTTTTAGTCCTGCTGATGATTCTCCTTATAAACTTTAGCCCAAAGGTCAGGGACATAGGGTCAATTGTGGGAAGATCTGGAGGTTTCACTTGAATGATGATACTCAGGTGATGGGCAATGCATTTGGACTTTGGGCAAGTGATCTTTCCATGCCCTTGTTTTTTGTTGTTTTTTGCTTTACCAGGGATATCTGACATGGCCTCCAGCACAATATGAGAGGGAATCATGTAACTGTGCTTTGACAGAGGGAGAAACAGAGTGTGACCAAGGTCCAGCCATTGTCATCCATACCAGCACCCAGGGGAAAGGACAAGCCTGAGTAGAAACACCTTCCTGTTAGAGCAGGATACGAGGGGAGAAGGTCTAAAGTAACAATTTTTTTTTTTTTTTCCACAATAGACTCTTTCCTTCCAGTGTAAAATCTTCACAGAGGTGATTTACATATCCACTGCGAAGTATCAGATTGGACCATTTCTAGAAAATCTTTCAGGCTCAGAAGTATTTTGATTCCCTTAAGACATTTTATTCAAAAAATGAGTACTATCGAAATGTAAACAATAAGGTCAAAACTCTAAGGAGTAATGAACTGATCAATGTTTGAATCTTCTGTTCTCTGTGTACTCATTCCTCTCTCTCTCTGTGTTTGTGGAAAATTTCCAATGTTTCAAAGTGGTTCTGGAGCAGAAATGAAAACAAGGCTTCATTGCTTCTTTAGCAGCACAATTACCTCCCCAATTCCAGTGAGATGGTTTTTTCAGAGGCACAACAGTTTCTCACTGCCATCCAAGAGTTCTGTCGCCCTGAATAGGTTGGGAGACTGATCCTGCACTGCAGCAAGAATGGGGAAATAAATCAGTGTGTGCACCACACCAGCTCAGGGGAGAGCTGCAAACTGAGGTGTTTGCCTCTAGTCCTGGTCACACAGGACATTGGGGTACTCATGGAACAATCTGTTGTGTTGTTTACTTATATACAGCCCTTGTAAATCCTCAGTACAAGAGAAAACATCCCCTGATACTGGGGATCAATTCCTTCATTGCTTCCCATGCACTAAAGCTCACTGCAGTAAGTGATTGTCTTTCTTTGCAACCAGTAATTTGGAGATTGCTACAGATCCTTGATCCTTTTGGAGAAAAGTACTTCCAATTCTAAGCCTCCACTTACTTATTAATGACTGGTTTTGTACTAATTTCTTCATCTTTAAACATTGCAGGCTAGCTCATCCTGCAGTACACTTCAGGCACATTTTTTCCCAAAGCTGAGCAAGTAAGAAACTTTCATCTTCTTTCATAAGACGTGCTCCACGTACAAGAATCATCTTAGCAATCCTCCTCTGACTCATTCCAGCTTGAATTGCAGTTTCTTAGAAAAGGTGCCCAAACAGCCCCATCTTTGATATTTGACCATTCATTACATGGAAATTTTTATTTAGACAGGAATAGGCCTTGGGTGGGTGAGAGGGTTGTGACAACAGAGGTGAGTAGGATACTGAAAATGCTACCTACCTGAATTAATTTTAGCAACAGAGATGAACAAAAAATACAGACAGGAGAAAATATGTACACCAAACTTCTCTCATTATGGATCACCAGTGGAACTTCATATCAGTGGGCTTGAGGCATCTGAAATCTGACTCTGTCTAGGCCCATTTCTGAAGTTTTTGTATCGAGAGCTGCACTTTTTTAATGAAAAAGAAGGAAAAATAACATGAAAAAATTACTGGCTTCAAATACCAAACAAAAAAATGTTTCTAAAGGATAGCAGCTACCTGCACTAATGGTGGTACTGAAAAAAAATATACAAGCTCAGCATTGTATTTTAAAATATATGTCATTAAACACCTCTTATGGCTGCTTGTTAGGACAGTCAGGAACAGAAATGTGTGTGCATAGGGTTAGGGTTTTTTCAGCTGCCAGTTAGCTGGTTGGTTTTTTTCACCTAGAATTTTCAGCATCTACTTTGGCTCTGATAATTTGCAGATGCAGAGTTTGAGGGGACGTCCCTCTGCAATGGTGCTGATACAGTGGGTGACAGTCCCCATCATGGGGGGACAATCTGGACAGGATGGGACCCCAGACAGTGCCTGTCCTTTCAGGTCCCAGGTGTGTGTTTGTGGAATGAGAGTGCATTTCCTGGCTCTGGCACACAGAGCAATGCACTTTGCTACTGCACACAGGCTGGACACTGTCTAAGGGAGCTGTGGGTAGACAGAAAAGGAGAGGAAAATATTGCTGGAGCACTTTCGCCTTTTTACCAACAGAGGGATTTGAGAGCCTTTCTCCATCTGCAGGCTCTGGCAATGATGCAGCCAAAGGAAACTAAGGATGTGTGTGTGCTGTAAAAATGGCCCTGTGGATGCTGTGTCGTGTTCAGCCAATGGTTTTACACACGGCACATTTTCCGGGACAGGATCACTGAAATACAGGCTAAGAAATCTCTTCCAAGGCACCAGAAAGATGGATCTACTGTTGGACTGGAGAAATCATCTGCTTAAGAGGTCAGAGCTACACACAAACACACAACACACACACACACACAGATTTGGGTCAAGAAGTCAAAAATAACATTACACCAGATTGAATTTAAATTGTATGAGGATTATAAGCAAGCACAATATTGTTGTGGTGCCTGGGTTAATATTTCCTCTTTTGGAAAGCACTGCGGGATTATTAATGTATATAAGTGGTTAGGCAGGCGCTGCTTTTATATCTCATCTGTGAGGAAAAGCTTCCAAAAAGGCACTGGCTTTTAACCACAGGCTCTGTGGAGAGATAAGATGCCAGTTATGGATGAAACAGCCCTGCTCTTGTAGCACAGGACACCTCCCCTGTGACTGGATATCCAAGGCTCTTCCACCCACATTTCTAATCTGACCCACTGTAGTGCTCACTCCGAAGCAGTTCATTTGCCCAGATATCTGTTTACTGTCTCCCAAGTATTTTAAAATCCTCCCAGCTTGCTCCCTTGCTTTCACCATGCTGGAGAAATGGCTTTATTAATGCTGTGGCTGTAAAGCTCTGTGTGTGTGTGTGTGTGTGTGTGAACACGCCTGTGCATGTGTGCTGAGCTCTGACAAGATTACAGCCAGAGATGGTCTGACTACAGGCTACATCCTATTTAGGCTTCTGCAAAGATTAGACAGAGAAATCTCCCTTTTGTCTTTGAAACATGAATGGATGCTGAGCTTTCAGCAGTCTGTAAACTGACACGGTTCCTCTGAAAAATAACAGCAACTTTTGAATTAATGATTTACCATTAAAACAAGAGATTTAAAAAAAAAAGTCACTATCTGCTCTCCCCTCTCCCCCTTCACCCAGCTGAACTGTACGTGGATATTGAATCTCTTTTGTTGGCAGAAATCACAGTAATCTCTAAAGGACGTGCTTTTCCTGCCTTTTCAGGCTACCTCACTGAGGAGAATTCCAAAGATTTCTGGAAAAGCTTTTTAGCGTAGGCAGCACAGCTCCCTTCCTTGTACCCCTTCCCCCAGAATCATTATAATTTACAGGATTCATATGACCATGTAAATACTTTGTGATTACATGGAAAATACCTCACAAATACATAACAATTACACGTTCATGCAGATTACTTAGTAAATACATTTGAAGTAAGAAAATAATTCAAAGATTAATTATCCCTTAACTCAGAGTATTTAAATTATTTTCCCCAAAATGTACAAATATATTTGTAGTGACTTCAAGGCTGGCAGAGAAGGGGTTATGATGGTTCTGATCTGAGAGGAAAAAATGAAATTTGACAGGCATGGATTATTTAAAGCATGCAGACGTGAGCCATATAACCATTACACTTTGATGCAAATCATGGAGGAAAGCACAGGAGGGATGGCCTGTACAGAGATAAAGTGGACAAAGTTAGGATTTCCTGCCATCGACTTGAAATTGAAACAAGTAATCATTGAATGGCAGTGCAGCATTACATTTCTTGTTGCATGCATTAATGTCAGCAACTGGGACAAACATTTTGATAATTCTATTAAAACACTTCACCATTCTCTATCTAACACCTGTTAGCTCTAATTTTCTTTCCTGAGATGTACATCAGTAGACAGTGCAGATTCCAAATCATTTATCACTTTTAAAGTGCTTCCATATGAGCTTTTTGGGGGGCTTATCTTGGCCTTAGGAAAACCTTTTCTGATGTATTAAAATTCAGTACTTAGAGGGGGGGGAAAAAAGTGTAGACATCAATGTTTCATAGCATTCATGTCTGGTAATTATTAGCCTAAATTATGGCTCGCACATGACTTGACAAAGTGGACCATGCATTTAAAAAAGCTGCTCACTAGACATGCACTGCTCAATATGTTCCAAGTTATTGAGATGTCAGTCAGTAATCATAAAGCAAACACCCCTCACTGAAAGGACCCTGCTAAGAGGGCTATGAGGCCTGGGGGACTACCTAAAAATGTCAGAAATGTTACAGTCTAAATGAATGACATCAGCAAGAAAACGTGTTTAAAAACATGTGCAATTACCTAATACAATAAAATGGAAATCCTGGAACATGACAGACCCGAGGAGCAGTGCTTGAGAAGGAGCATTTAAAAACAAAACAAAATACTCTGCTCTGGAATGAAAAAACCTTCACATATATATAAATCTGAAAACCATGAAAAATGAGCACATTGGCATTTTTGCAGCTACACATTGTGGAAAGGGGAAGAAACACGTTATATTCTTTATCTACTGGCACATAATAGACTTGCTTATCATTATGTATGTTAAATCACTCCCTGTGTTGCTCCTATCATGCAAAACAAGGTGTTCTGTGAATTAATGCGGTGTTGGTAATCTCTCACCTTTTACAGTGCTGACCACAAGTTAATCAGCTTGCAGGGAGATGAGTGTTACGTACAGTATTTTAGAAGTACTTGCCTTTGCAATGCAATATCCTTTAGGAAAGATAAGGCCTAACCTATTCCCACGAAAGTGTGTGGGAATTTTGCTGATGATTCGGATGGGTAAAATAACGGGTCCAACATGCTGGATTTACACCAAGAGCCTCTGCTGCAACAGTGCAAGGGGTTGTGGCAGAAGGTGATGTCTGGGGAAGCAAACACTGGTGCTGCACTCTCCAGACTCTGAAATTTTTCAAACACAAATTTTGATTATATTACCTGAACTGCACACATGAGGCAGCCACCAAAAACTTCTGAACACCTTCGTAGCCTTTTGAAAAACGGGGCTTCATCCCTTTGCCCTTTTTAAAGGCACGTGCAGAATGCACACAAACAAAACCCAGAAAACAAAGCCCCCGAGGCAGCTGGCAGCCAGCAGAACTGCCTACATCTGTGGGCAGTTTAAAAATGTCCATCAGCACATGGAGACGCACCTTTACTTTCACACGTCTGCTGTTTACTAAATAACATTTCAGCACAGTTTTCATCTTATAAGGAAAGTGTTTGAAACTTGGAATAAGTGCACTTAATTAAAGGAAGGCTGTGAAAATGTGCACTAATCTGATATGACTAATAGCAAAGTGCATGAAATTGCTAATTAGAATTTCATTAAAGGTGCTGCTTTATCAGACTGCGAATATCACAACCTTTAAAATTCTTTCAGAAAAGCTTAATTCCTTTTCAAACAGAAATATTCTTTAAAGACATTTGATTTGTTCTGAAGGAATTTGTAGCTTAGGCTGAAACATAAAATGTTGCCAGTATTCCATGGGAATAATATTTGAATAAAAATATGTATCAGGTACTTTCTTTCATCAGGCAGATGAATAATTTTTTTTGAAAATATTATTGTTCAAATAATACAATCAGCTAAGAAAAATAAAGTTTAATCTTTAGATTATTTCAAACATAATTTGTTTTTATGCTTATACTGTAATATTTGATATGCTTTTGTTTTAAAGGAGAAAAGAAATGAAAAACTTGCTTCAAAAGTAATGTATGAACAATAGAATATACAGCTATGAATAAAATTTTATAAAAATACATGACATTTCGGATGTCCAGAAAAAAAAATTGTTTACCTTGATTTTTAAAAATACATCAAAAACTAGTATTCTTTGTGAAATATCCTCTAACATCTTAAACAGAAATAATAAAAGAAAAACCTGTATTTTAAGGTGTTGGAGAAAACATCAAACTTTGCACAAATACCTGTATTTCTATAGTTTGGTAGCATTTTAATTCATTTTACCTCTTTCTTTTCCTCTTGCTGAGACTTAAAGCTTACTGCTTTTTATTTAATTTTTTGCTGCTCGCCTCTCTTGTCGGACAGCAGAGTTCCTCTCCCCGGATTTATCGCTAATTTTGGAAGCAAACTCTGCCATCAGCGATTTTATTTGCACCTGAACATCTCCCTTTTGCCCTGGCGTCCCCTTACTGCCAGTGATGGGGCAGCTCCAGGCTTTGGAAATCTCCTGGATTTCTTCACTTTTTCTGGAGGAGCAGCTGCGCCCTGTAAGCTTTTGCCCCCCTTTTTTTTTTTACCTTAGGAAATGCCCTTCCCCACTATTCCCTGATTCTTCCTCCCTCAGAACAGGATCTCTGTGGCAGAAAAGGCTTTCTTTCATCAGCTTTACAGTGAATTCATCCTCACAGAGGGTGCTTTTGACAAAATTCTCACTTATTTGTGTGTCACACTGTGATTTTTGGTTCAGCAACCACCAGGTTTGCTTGCATAAGCAGAGAAGGGTTGGGACTTAAATAGGTAACAGCAAAATGAAAGATCCTTGGAACAGCTGAAGTTTGTGTGTGTTAAAAAAAATATCTATCAGGGCTCTCCATTTGTGGGCTGCAATTATTGTTATTAATATTAGCAAAAAAAGAAAAAGTAGTTTTGCTGGAATTAAGTATTCAAAGCACATTTTTAGAAAGTCAAATTAAAAACTAATCAATGCAAATTTACATGACAAAAAGATTCTTGGAAATGGATAAAGAGTGAACAGAAGAATCTTTACTTACGAGATAGTATATTATTACTTTGAGCATTTTTTAAAATCACATGTCAATTACAGTTTGGTGTGATTTCAACTCCTGTTATAGGTATTTTCATGCCAGTAGGTATTTTATCAGTTGGACAAAGCAACACATAAAAGTCATTTCAGCTTTCTTCATAAATATGCCAACTTTCTTTATGTACATTTGCTTTCTACAATAAATACATTGATAAAAAATCAGTCTAGACTCAAATAAATGAAAATTATGCTGATTAAATCTAATGTCTGGTGTCAAAAGTGAGGTGTCAATCTTACCTATCTTACTTCTAAGCAAGGCAAACAAAGCTGCTAATTATAATATTTAAGTTTAAATATAGAATTATTGTTCAAATATGGGAAACAATGGTGTGGTTGTTCTTTCTACAGCTATATGATTAAGACTACTTATGTCTCATTTTATGCAAAATAAATGACACATGATTGTGATTTAATTCACTTTAAGTAAATGCCTACAGGGATTTATGACACACACAAAAAAAGCAATAACAATCCATACCTTGTTACTTGTCAATAACTGCATTCAGAACAGTGGGGAACAGGGGAAAATAAATAATTGCTCAGAAAAAAAACCCCAATGCTGTGCATACACGAAGGGAGTAGCATGCAATAATTTACACCACAGTAATGTAAGGCTGCTGGTTGTAACACAGCGAGTGTTATAAATAAATGTAGTTCTGTGCTGTCCTGCTGTACCTTTCTGTCCCCTCCCCAATGCCACCAGTGCCAGGCTGAGGGAGCCCCAGTCCCCGCGGCCGGCGCCGAGATGAGCGCGCTCCGTAAACACGGGGCTGCCATCAGTGAAGTGTTTGCTGGGCAAAGACAAGGCCCTGACATTTACAGTCCCCTTCTTCAGAAATTATGGGATGGATAGGTTTTGGTGTGCAGAGGAAAGCAAGAGCAGGAAGAGCCCCTCGTCCTCCCCTCTTCCTGGCGATATGAGGCAGGGGTGGCTTCCAGCTGGGGCAGGCTGGATTTGGGGTCTGGTCTCCAACATGAGCCCAACTCTGCAATATGGGCAGGAGATGCCCCAGCACCCTTCTGGGTTTGGTCATATAAATTAGCATCAGGAAAGTCTTGATGTATCAGTTTTAAGTCCTGGTGCTGCTTGGTGGCGGAGGCGCAGCTGTCACCAGCGTGCCCTGGGGGCCCGTGGGACCAGCCCCAAGCACCTGGCCTGGCACACCCCATGGAAATGCAAACCTCTGATATTTTGGGGTGAGACTAAAAGCCATATAACTGCCCGGCTGGATTGCTCAGCCTGTGTTGATTATGAAGGATGATGTGAGGTTGTTCCCAGCTTTAAAAGGAGAATTTGTTTGAAGGTTGACTTTAGTGGGTTGTAGGTGCAGAAAAGGTGTTGAATCTGGCTCGAGGTAGAGAAGCCAGATTTGTTTGCAGGATTTACAGAGTTTGCACTGGTCTGACAGGAAGTTGTCTCCTTTGCTCACAGGTCCTGAGCAGAGCCAAGAGTTGAACTTGATGATCCTTGTGGGTCCCTTTCAACTCAACCTGTGATTCTGTGATTCTGTGATTCTGTGATTCTGTGATTCTGTGATTCTGTGAATGTGCACACTTGTGCTGTATCCAGCACATCAACTTCCACGGCTCTGTGCAGCTCCCCTCAGCAATGTTGAGGAATTTTGTTCCTTTGCCACTGTTCTCCACTGTTTGGATTGTCAGAAAAATGCCAGTCACAAAGAAAATCATCTGGTTTTTCCAGGAAACAATTTTTTTATTCCTCACCTCCTCTTCACTAGACTTTGCTGGGACCCTGCAGATCATTACATGGAAGCCATAATCCTAAAGGGGCATGCAGATCTTAAGAATTATCTATTTCCACCCCATGCCATGGACAGGGACACTTTTCACTAGACCAGGTTGCTCCAAGCCCTGTCCAACCTGGCCTTGGACACCTCCAGGAATGAGGCATACACAGCTTCCCTGGGCAACAGCTCCCCATAGGCCTCATCACCCTCACAGGAAATAATTTCTTCTAAAAATTTCCTCATTTCTTCCCTCTAAACCTGCTCTCCTTCAGTGTAAACCCCTCCTGTTACATCCTGTCACTACATGCTCTTGCAAAAATCTCTCTCCATCCTTCTTGTAGACTTCCTTCAGGTACTGGAAGGCCACTAGATTACTCTGGAGAGTTCTCTTTTCCAGGCTGAAAAATCCCAATTTTCTCAGCCTTTTCTCATAAGGGATGTGCTCCATCCCTCTGATCATCTTGGTGGCCTCCTGTGCACTCACTGCAGCAGGTCTGTGTCCTTCCAGTGCTGATGACCACCAAAGCTGGATGCAGTATTCCAGCTGGGTCTGCCTTGATCTGCTGCCCACTGTCAGCTCATGTCCAGCCTCTCATCCACCTCCCAAGAGACTGATAGATTTCATTCCTGTGCTTCACTAAATGACAGTCAGAAAAGATCAGAGATTTCTTGTTCTTCCCTGCAGTGGAAAAACATTAAATCTGCTAATTATGTTTACAGTGGACCAATAATCTTACATTTTTTTGTTAGAAGTGATGGCCAGTAGCACAGAAGAAGTGAAGCAGTGAAAAAGGAGAAATAAGGAGGAACTGCATAAGCTTTGTGAGGCCTTATGGGTTCCTTTCAAGTCCTTTGAAAGTCTTGCCTTATTTTTTTACTTTATCTTATTTTCTTTTTTCAGTCTTCCTCTACATCTTGCCTTAGATTTACTCCTTTGTCTCTTCTTCCTTTGTGTTTCTTTCCTTCTTTTATGGTTTCTTTTAGTCCATCTTATTTATTGTCCACTGCTTTCAGGCCTGGTGGTTTCCTCCTGTGAAAATCCAACTCACTTTGCTTCTTCCTTCTCCTTAGTCCTTGCCACATGCAAGACTTTGCCATTCTTTTCCTCAAATAAACTTCTGACTGCACAAAGACTTGCTAAAACTCATTAAAATATTGGTACTGCTTAAGTTCAGTGAATGAGTCCTTTCCTCTGTCACCCTTGGACATCTCAAGACAAACCTCTTTTCTAAGTTGTGTGTGAAAAGTAAAACAGTCTTGTGTTTTTGGAAGAAAAACTAAGAGAAGAAAACTTCCTTTACCCACCTTTTGTTGCATATGACTTGAAACTCCAGCTCTGCACACAAATTGCCAGATTCTGTATTGTTTCATCCTAACCTTTGTGGGTAATCCTGCCAGCCAGCCTAATCAACTGGAGATCACACAATATTAGACTTAATACTGCAAAGTGCTGCTTTATAATTCGCATAACAAGCTCCTAAATGATTCAAATAAGCATAAATAAATAAATAAATAATAAATAAATTCAAAGCACATCCTGTTCCTCAGTGATGGGAGTCTCTTTAGATCACACACCACATCTCCAGGATCTCCCACACTTCAGGAACCCTACAAATTTAATTGCTGGTTTCTGGCAGCAGGGAGCATGCTGGGAGCAGGGGGGTCTGTTTCAGCCTTTTGGGCATTTGAAAACATCACCCACCCATTTTGCCAACACCAGGTACAGCAGGAGAATGGAAATCCCATGGTGAGACAACCACCAGCACTGGCATCACCCCTGCATTGGATTCATTTGTGAATTCAGATAAAGGCTTTAATGCCAATTGTTTTCCCTGTTAGATTTATGGACCATGCCATACATGTTTATATAGATTGTAAAAGTCTAATAAGAACAGTCAAGCAATTACATCATTTTGCACTGCCTGTGGAATGCACATGAAAAGGTAATCCCACCGTGGTGCCTCCCATTTTGCAGTGGAGGTACTTTGAAGGCTATAAATAGACAAGAAGCCTCAGAGTAAATTAGCAACACTATAATTTCCATTAGACACCTGCCTTGTAGTTTGGAGGTGCCCAGGTGCTCTTTGTACTTGTACATATATATTTAAAACGAATGTTTTGATTTTTGAATACTCCAAACACTCTTCTGTTTGTAGTGTTCATTTTCTGGCTCTGTTTTTAGCTGCATACTGATTTCAAATAGTCCTAGGACAAAAAAGGAGGGTGAATAAGTCTTTAAAATAATTTGAGATGAAGTTCTATCCATAAATTCCTGGTCTGATGCAAACCTCCTTGAAGTGATTTAAGAGTTTTGAAGACACTTTTGTGGTCTTTGGCTCGCATATGTATCTCCATTAATTCTGCATATTAAGGACCACCCAGTTTTCAGCTGGTGTCTCAGCTTCAGTGGAATAATTCTGGCTAAAGAGCTTATAAAGAGACTAATATATAAGGACATTAAATTATTTAGCTATTTATTGATTTAGTAAATACTCCTGTTACCATGAAACTGTGTTAATAACAGCATCAACTCATCAAAGAGACTTTCAATAAAAATAACAGTTGCATTCAACGGAGTTATAAATGTTGTAACACTCAGTTACTTTTCAGAAATCAGCTACTGTAGAAAGCAAATATTTAAAATAGAGAAGTTTCCCTTTTTTCCTACTCTAGACACATCACAGACTCACAGTTCCATTTTTGCAGGATTTTATCTCTTCATTAGCCACTACAACAGTGGGCAGTATTGCATCAATATTACAAACACATTTCTCAGGCATAGCTGATGTGCTTTGGAGTCAGTACCACGCATCTGAGGTGCGTGAAAAACACTAAATTGCATTTGATGGATCCCAAATTGACTTGTTTCATTTAAATAAATAAAAAAAAACCCACAAGACTTTGGGAGTAAGCCTGTTCACCAAAATTGTAAAACTCCTCTTTTGTGTGCATGTGTGTGTGTAAATATATACATGCATGTATATGCATTTATATATATCTATATGGCTAAGTATGGGTTCTATTCTGCTCTCAAAGAAGCTAAATATGGAAATTGTGAGAGGCTGACTGAATTTTGCAGTTCTTTTTCGAAGATAGGACCAGCACATTCTGCTACTCCGGGTACTTTGGAAAACAGGAGTTTCACATCACAGCATGAGACTGAGTGCATGTTTCTTACATCTCCAATTATGCAAAAATATAATATTTTTGCAATACCTGCAAGCCTCAATGAACCATGAGGCCCTTCTGATTGCTGGAAACAGAAATGTAGAAGTGTTACTTGCTGCTGTATCATCAGGCATTAAACAAACACAAAGGTACAGGCTTTCCATCAGCTATCTCCCAAGTCCCTTGACATATCAATCTAACATAAATTTTACTAATTGAAACCTCTTCACACAGGCATTGTAGTTGAAAGGTACTGTAATAATTCTCTATTTGGAAATATCCCTGAAAAATAAAAATCAAAATTAGTCGAGTACTTTCATGGCCTTGAGTGGGTACTCGAGAATTGAACAGCAGATGTAACATTTACACTGAAGTGCCTCTCACAGGCACTGGACATGTGTGAAATGGGTAAAGTGTATTATAAACCCTCTTTACCAGTGAGTCAGAAAGGAGTTTAAGACCTTGGCTTCCAACCTTATTCTCTTCAAAAGGTAGGTGAAAAGGTAAAATCTTGTACGTTTCCTCTTACATGTTTTTTTCCCACTACAAATATACTTTAACAAATAAAATAAAAACAAAAATCATCAATCTAGCATTCACTGCAGTCGTGTTTGATGTCTCCTGAAGAATTTGACTGTGCGTATCTTGCTGGAGGAAACATGTGTGTTATTTATCAGATAGGCTTGTCTTCCTTCCAGGACTGCCAAGGATAATGTTATGCAACGTTACAGGACGAGATGACAGATTACTGGGTTTCATGCCAGTAAATGATCTCTGATAATGCTGGGAACTAAATATAAAAATCAGGAACTAGAGACATGCAAGAAGTTATGTCCCTTTTGGACAGTTTCCCTAGAGAATAGGGAGTTCTGAAACTTGGACTTTAGGAACAGTGGGCTGTGGAATCTAAAATATTAGGCACCCAGCAGAGGTTTTATACAGTAGTTTCCCCTAATCTCAGAAACATCTGTTCATTTTTAGAAGAAAATCTGTATACAGTTTGCGTTTCAAGGAGGGTCAGATTCCGTTCTTCAATTTCCTTTTTGTGTGTGTGCCTGTGTATCTTTTATTGTGTTTGCAATCAGTGTGGGGTTAATCCCGACTTTCTTTTTCCTCCTGGTGTTGCCTATCCCCTTGAAATAAAGCTGGCTCATTTTCCAATCAAGTAATGTGCAAATAAAAATGATTCCACAAGTGTCAGCATGTGATAGTCCCTCTTTGTGAAAACTGGGAGCACCCCAAGCAATGTGAAAAATAAAATACCTTCTGGAGACATTGTACTCAGAAGCTGCAGGACTTCCAGAGCACATCAGCCAGTTGATTACCCATTCAGTCTACCCTGTTTCCTTTCATAGAACAAATAAGATTTATGACAATTTAGAGATGAGATGAAGTTCTGAAGCTTCATTTGATTTTTCAGCTTCAAAGAAGGAAGGCCTCCAAAACAGAGGCACTGGGTTCTTACCACACAGAATTGATTTTTCTGGAGGCAGCACTTCCATTCACCAACTTGACTGGAGGCCCTTTTTGTAGGAATGCCTTCCCAGCAATTCAAGGGCTGGCAGTGAGCACAAGGAATGTTCCCTCCTAAGTTTCTTTCCATTCTCTTAATGTTGGTGTTGGTGTCCAGATTGCCCAAGGCACAGAGGATTTGTTTTTAAACAAATTTTCAAAGCAGTCAGTCTGGTTGGGTGATAGCCGTAGAAGGGTTGTCAGCTTAAGCTGCAACAAACAATAGGAAATGCTGGACAATCATGTATTCCTTCGGTAATCAAAATGCATTTTCCTTGTTGTAACACGGAGCTCAACACAGCAGGGGGAAAACATCAACCTGTTTACACAGGCTTTTGGGGTTTAAGCCCTTAATGAGTGATGCTGTAGGATTGTGCTGGTGCAGGTGCCCAGACCCTGTGTGTAGTGCAAGAGAGCATCCCCAGTATGTAAGAAGAGGAATAACAATGAAAAAAAAATCTTTTTTTTTGTGAGAAATCATTTCAGCAGTTTTGGCTTTTCAAATTTTTGCTTGATTGTTGCATTTGGATGGGTCCATTGGTGTGGGAGCTAGTGGCTTCATGAAGAATGAAGGGCATGGAATTTTGAACAGAAAAGGCAGAACCCTAACTGGGCTGAACTAACCCTAAACTGTGTGCCTCTGCTGTGGAGAGCTGACCTTTGCTGTTAAGCAAACAAACTGCTGAATTATGGTTCTTACTGGTGTTTGTGGTTTATTCCTCTTTACATATTATTGGATGGAGTTTCTGAATCCCTGAATGGTTCGACCCAAGTGGATCAGACCCTTTGGGGCTGGTGCAGATGCAGCTGGTTTTGGTCATCACTGCTGTGTTTGGCCCTGCAAGCCAAGCTGGTGTGCATGCAAACATTCTGAAAGTGTGTCAGGATTGACTTTGCAGCTCCAAGTCCCTTGACCATAAGGGACCCAAGCACACCCTCTCCTGACTCAGCCACAGCATTCCAGCTGTGGATCCACATGCTTGTTGCAGCAGAACACTGACAGATCTGTAAGATGCTGTATCTGATAGCAGGGAGATGTACAAGTAGGTATGACCTTCTAATTCCTGGCATTTTAAACCACTCTGTCTTTCTTGTTCTTCCAGCAGCCTCCTTGTTGAACAGCATCAGGCAAAGGACAGAGATTGTAAATCTTTGCCTGCAGGAACTTTAGAGATGTAGGAACAAATGCTAAGAATGCTCAGGCTTTTGGAAAAGGCCCGAGGTCCTTCAGGACTTCAACGTTTCTCCCCAGAAGTTTTTGGAGACAAGACAAAAATATTTGGCAGTATTGAATGAATCAGATGATGCAAGGCAATCCAGAAAGATGAGTGTTGATTTACCTGTTTCTCCCTGAAGAGAAGGAGGGGACACGCACGGGAAATGTTTTCCTTGATCAAAGGCCATGGTGAATGACTGCAGTAAAATGTATCAACTTTCATGCTCCACTTAGCTACTGCAATGGCTAATGAGAAATGTAGAAGTTTGGTAGTTTGACAGTTCTGGGAGCTTGGAATCAGGTTCATGAGGAACCATTGCAATGTTAATCAGAAATTGTTAACTTACAAAAACTTTATCTGAAGAGATTTTTTTCCCCTGTTTGGACTGTTGCCCATTTTATAGCAGATAACTGATTCCATCATTCAAGATGTTCCTAGCAGAGTTCTTCAGTGATAAATCTTTTATATCATGTTGGAAAAAGGAAAAAGAGAATCCTGATTGTGTTCTATATGACTAAAATGAAGATATTTTCTCTCTCATTCCTACTCCTCCCATAGTGATAGATAAACTCTCACTGGATACCGAGGAGCTTCTCTGTTAACTAAGATTAGGGACCTGAAAAGAAAAATGCAGGCTAGCCTCTGAATATGGAAAATTACCTTCCTTGTTTGGATTCAAAGCATTCATATTGGTTGAAATATTAAAAAAAATCCTCTAAAGTAAAAGAGGTCTTTTCCTAATGCTGAAATTTTCCTTGGGCAAAGTCTATTAGGAGAAATTTCCCATTCAAACAATCTAAATGAAATATTTTTACTTATAAGTAATGACCCCTTCTGACCCCTTTTATTGTCAGTAAAAAAAAAAAAAAAACCTCTCAACAATTTTCTAGATGAAAACTGTTAGACAATATAACTTTTTAAAAAAATGTCTCTTAATTCCAAAATTCTGCAGCATCCCTCATGTTCTGGTAGACTGGATAAGGAGAGATCTGGATTAAAACTGGTTTTACAGAAGCAAACCCAGATTAAGAAGGTTGATGAGTGAAATGTAAAACCACCTCAGTTTGCTCAAAACTTTTATCTGTTTCTCTCTTCAACTCTAAAATTTAGTGGATGAGATAAAATAGGAACTGAATCCAAACAAGCCGGTTTTGCAAAAGCTCCTCAGCTCTTCTCTAAAAATAAGATTAAAGAAATCCTCTAGACTGCAGGAGATGACTTTATCTTGTTACATTGCAAACCTCATTCCCTTACTTTAAATCTTCTTCTCTCTTACTAAAGATAACTAATAGGGATGCTGAGAACCATTGTATTCTGTTGACATCTTTAAACATAAAGCAAGCTATCAATATCTGGCTTTCAAGGGGTCTCTCTGCTACCGTTCTCAAGTACAAAAGTTTATAGTCATATCATTATGAGAAAGACATATTTCTACACATGCTAATGGAATTTACTTCTGTGAATCTTATTGAGGAACCCGGGACACCAAGGACATTATTGTGCTGTGATTTGTGCTGGTGTAACACCCCTGACTTCAGCAGAATTACATGTGATTTCCTCTCTACTATCCTGCAGCAGACAGGGGTCCAGAGACACTGGGGCAGGCCACGGGCAGGAAACAAAAATTCTGTGCCTTTTAAAGACAATTTACACTAATGAAATACGATGGTTAAAATCACATCCCATTATGATACAAAATTATGACATGGCGACTTTCCTGGAGCTGTGTTCAATTCTTTGTGAGGTGAACTTACTGTGACAGGTTTAGACATTTGTCTGGACAAGCCCTGCATATTGCTTATAAGGATTCTTGTTTTTAAAATAGTACTGATGGCAACAGTTTGCACAGAGCTATCAATACGCAGCATTCTTGGCAAAGATGTATCTGGCAGGGAAGGAGGAGGCAAATTCTTTTTTCATTTGCCACAGTGAGAAGTTAATGGAATGGGTCTAGATCTGTAAATACTTGAGATGAGATTCTGGCTCAATATCCATTGCACAACTCACTGAAAATGCTGACCAACACAATAACTTAATCAGGATCAACTGAACTCATCTAAGGCTCTGAGTAGTTTCCCTGATGATGTTTTTCTTTGCTTTTATTTAGCACGGCAGGATGAGCCCATTTCACTATCTGACACCCTCTGGGCCAAGTGCATCCCCGTTGTAACAAGATCTCTCATATTTAGAGAATTACTCTGGGATGAATGCGGTCTCTTGTGTTTGCACTAAGCATAATACAGACACTAAATTGTGGATTATTATTTCCTAGTGGGAAATCTGTGTCTTGTGATGAGATTAAGGAGGATGCAGCTGTGAACGGGACTGGTTTGGCTAAGTTGCTCCAAAAAAAATTTAACTAGAGTAACTTTGGTTTGTGAAAAACTGGCTATGTGCTATGTTCAGGACTAAGCTCCCACATAAAATCCTCGCAAAGCATGTGCAAAGCTCCTTTGTGGTAAAACAGAGCTGTTTTGACTAGCCATATATGTTTCCTGTGTAAATCCGCCACATCCTGGTCTTTAGCTCGCTTGCATATCAAGTTTTCATGTGAGTCAGATTCCCAAGGCATCTTTGCAGAATAATAAAGTCATACATGACCATGTAAATGATACCCCTGAAAAAGCCCCTCAGTCTTCTTTTCAAAGTCATTTCCAAGCCCAGATTTACACATTCCAGTTTCCAAAGCTGCTCAGATAATTGCCAAAACAAGAGCGCTCCACTATGCTCATCTCTAATTAGTAAAATCTGACTTTTGTCTTCCTGTGACAATAGCTTTGCATGTCTCTGAGAAAACAGAAGATTTATAGGATACTGATGATATTTATTTTGAGATGGCATTTTGTTCATCATTTCAATACAGCCAAATTAAAGGCAGTATTTCTGTTCTTTTAAATCATAATTTGTGAATTCTTTTTATCATTGCAATCCCTGACAATGTGGAAGATACAAAATCAGTATAACACATTAGCAACAGATAATACAGTCTAAATAAACATAATAAGCTTTCCTATATGTCTCTAGACCAAACCTTATCTAAAAATACCCTAATGAAGCTGAACCATCCAATTACTTGTTTCTTGGAGGAACCCCTTATTAATGACATTGCAGTGAGGGAAAAACATTAATTATTGGACACAGTGGGATCTTTTACATTCTGTCTAGTCTGAACAGCACCAATTAATACAACAATAATTATCAGCTAGCATGGCAGGCTGGCTGAGCAGAGCTCCTATCTGCTGATTGGGTGGGGAATGTGGGACAGCTCTCAGGCTGTGCAGGTTTCTCAGACTTAGACCCCTTTTAT
Organism: Polioptila caerulea; assembly: GCA_013397295.1. Taxonomy (NCBI): domain Eukaryota; kingdom Metazoa; phylum Chordata; class Aves; order Passeriformes; family Certhiidae; genus Polioptila; species Polioptila caerulea. The sequence continues at coordinate 699,033 of VYXF01001785.1, read as the reverse complement.
TTTTTTGCACTGCTATGTGAGAACTGAATCCTAGAGATATTAAAGCAGGTGGATTACCCTACTGAGGCAGGGGCTGTTCTTATGAGGGGCAAAGCACAGGTGCCACTGTGTGAGAAATGCCATCCCCTCCTTCATCTCCCACCCACCTGCTGTCTGACTTTCTGTCACTCGAGGTTTAACACGATCACTCTTTGATAAGGAGAGTGTGATGGTGCAGGCTTTTAGAGTTGTCTGTTTGCTTGTTGCCTTGTCCTCTCCCCAGCTATCTCAAAATGACAGTTTACAAATGCAGGAGCAAACGTTGACTTGATTTATTGCCACCACTGTTGCTGCAGCCTTGAAAGCGGAATGTCTATTCTCCATCAAATTCAACCTGAGGCAAACACCCATATGGGAAACTTCAGCTGGAAAGGTTAAAGTCTGCAAAAGTTATAAGTGACTAGAGGAGGAACAATGGAAAGTGTTAGACAACCTGAATAACAGGCGTTACTACTCCACTGCCTATAATAATAATTCACCTTTTATCCATGGAAGATAAAAGGACACAATGTGGGAAAATTAAGCTGTATAGACATCTTGGGGATATCTCATCTGAGATCACACACCACTTCTTTCTTGTGGTTATCATGATTTTATCAGAGCCACTTTGAAGTCTATATAGCCTTATATCTCAGTTATCTACATTTCATCCTGTATGTATTTATTGCAGATGGGCCTAAGCTACTAAATTCAGATCCAAATCCAGATTTTGATTTTGAATTCCCTAAGGTCCGTAGCTAGCTTGAAGCTAGGGTTTTGGCTTGGAATCATCTCTATTTATGGGTAAGAAAAAGGGGTTTAATATATGCTCTCCCAGACTGCATAGCTCTATATATGTGCACACAGAGTCACTCCACCTCACATGTACATCTAGGAAAAACAGAGCGTGGCTGTGTAATTAAAAGCTGCCTACACTGGTATTCATACCTTAAAGAAGGATGGATTTATAAGTGAGCCTTAGCTTTGACATTTTGTGATTTCTGAGTGCTTTCCTTTACAACCCTAACAAGCTTTTTTCCATGTTCTAACATCTGGAGCTCCAGCACAGACAAACACCCTCAGCCCTCCCTGGCATACAGGTAAAAACTACAGCCAATACAGGGGATTTTACAAGTCTTTGTGCACCGGGCTCTGTTTGTCTGTGTTACCTGTAGCCTTGACTCCAGCAGCAAACAAACGATGGCACAGATGTAAATAGGGTTATAGAAAACCAGGCTGCACTTTATTTAAAGCTCAAGAGGAATTCCCAAGGGGAACGAGTGTCCCGTTCACAGGGAGGGGACACCAACCAGCTACACCAGGAACAAACTTCCCTTGTTCTGAGACAAGAGTGTGTAGGATAAGCAAGCCCTCTGTGACTAAAGGGAACCAGAAATGCTTCTACCTTTTGCATAATACTGATGTGCTAATTAGGGCACTGATATCCTCAGAGGGCAAGCTCAAATCTGATTATATGTACAAAACACACTCTCCCCTCTCTCTCCCCCTCTCTCTCCCTCTCAGTCTCTCTCACACACAGGCAAAGCATAATCCGATGGACAGTGGCAGGAGAAATCAAGAAAAACAACTACAGAAGTAGTGTAAAAATGCACGCCCAAGAGATCAGGTGGCATTCCTTTGTCAGGAAGCTGGCTGGTTGTGTGGAGTCAGTCTGCCATCACGACATTGTCATTTGCTTAGTGGCTCTCTCAATGTGCTGAATAGGGACAATCCAGGCTTGCTTTGTCTTTTGGTTCTTTTTTTATCCTGTCATTTGTTTAAATGATGACATATTAATCATATTCCAACACAGACACAGACTTTACAGCAGTATGAGTGTATTGTCTGACAGTCTTTCCCTGCTGTTTTGTGATTTGAAGGGTTTTGTACAAGCATCTCTTTCTCCCATTCTCTTCTCCATCACCTGGGCTTCCTAAACCTAACGAGGTGATAAATACTCTCCACGAGGGATAATCCATTTTCCCAATATAACTTAATTCCTTAAAGCTTCACATCTGGAAGAGACTTCCAGAAACCATCTCAGCATCAGGGAGCTGGCATTTCCAGCTCTGAAATACCATTTCTTGAAAATAAAAGCCCTTTGTCTGACTAAAGACACATTGTGTCTGGAAATGTTGAGGGAAAAGGCATTTCCACAGCAAATGTTTATTTCTGATTCTAAACATCCTGCTAAAATTGATGAGTTCTAATAAACTGTTGATGAAACTGGATAGGTGTCATTATACACTCGACTTGAATAGGTATTTCTTCCTTCTGTAAAACATGGAGCTTCTAATTTAACCTTGTAAATATGATGTACACTTCTGTCTGAAATAAATTGTAAGCAGGGACAGTTTTTAAATGATACTTAAGTCCTGTTGTAACACATTTCATCATCCAGAAAACACAGAAATGCTGCAGAGAGGCAGTCTTTTATCAAGAAAAGTTTAAAGAAAAAAAATTTCCAGTAGCATCACACCACAGATTCATTGAGACTCTGCAAAACTTTTTTAGCCATGCAACATCAGCTTCCAGATTATGGAGAAGCAACTGTGGGGTCATCTGCTGAAATCCCACAATTTTTCAGTACTCAGGGCACCCCGTGATTTGCAGGAGCCACACACTGCTCTCAGAGTGAGACATGCTCTCAGACCATGGGGGATCCCATGGAGATTTATCATGGTATGTACCAGCCTAGGACCACTAATTCAAACCAATCTAGAATTCCAGGATTTACAAAAAAAATCAGAAAATCTATCTGCACACTTCCCTTTTACCTGACAAAATGCTATAGACCAATGCTCCTCTCTCTTATTAGTCCATGCCTTGCTTTAATCCAAGGACATGGTGCTCCAGGGCAGGGAGAAAGGGATGGGAGGGGAGGAAGGAAGGATCACAAGGAAAGCAGAACAAAGGTGGATGAAAGGAGGGAATGGTGTCATGCCTTATTTGCTGGTCACAGAGTAACAGAGGTTGGAAAGGACTAATAGAAGTTATCCCTCAACATCTGCACACTGCAAAAACCAAGCAGAGAATGTCAGAGGTGCTGTTTAGTGGCATCACTCCCATGGGACAATACAGCACTGCAGGATTCCTCAGTGCATGCTTTGCCAGCACCATTAACCTGCCATGCCAAGATAGCAAAGATAACCCACGTTCACATATTTTCTTTTGGTCCACAGTCAGAAATTAGATTCTTTGAGGGTCCGGAAGTGCTGTTCTGATAAGCATCCACATTTTTTTAGTTCTCTTCCTTTGATCTCCCAAGCAATCCAACCTGTTCCCAAAGATCCCCCTTCAGACCTCTAGCTCCCACACAAATGTTATTTCCAGCAATCCATTAAAAAAAGGGAAGAAAAAAATGGGCCCCTACAGGGGTTAAATCAGGAGCAAAATCTAGAAAATAAAAAACAAACTGAAAAATTATGTTGAATTGTGGAGAAGAAAGTTTTCATCAAACGTTTTTCAAAAAATGAAAAATGGACTGATTAAAATCAAATTTTAAAATAATTATTCTTTGTATAACATTGATGTTTTCAAATATAGGCAACTTCTTAATTTGCAAACTTTTAATTTACCTCAGATAACAACTAACCTGTCCCATATCTGACACTGTACCTTCATTTCTGGAAACAGAGATAATTCAAAAAGAAATCAACTTAGAGCAAAACTAGAAATCTGAGGCAGGGACTGAACTGAAGAAATTGGCCTTGCCCAGTTCACCAAAACTATTTTTTTAAGACACAAAAGATGAAAGAGTTTTTATTCCTATAAAGAGACATATTTTCATTAAAGCTGAAACGTACTGAAAAGACCATCAAACAGAATGTTATTTTAATGGGTGACAAAATCTGACTCCAAATTTCTTGAATTTTGGTTGTCTAATTTGAGCCACAGTATAAACAACAGCACCAATTAGTTCGTTTTCTTTTAAGAAGTCTCAAGCTGTACCTAAAAGACTGTTGTTCTGTCTAGTTAAACACTCATGCATTAAAATGCTAATAATTAAACTGTTACGACTGACTAATGAACTCTGCCAAATATAAATGATGGTCTTGTTAGATTCACTGCACAGCAAGGCTTCCTTTGTACTGAAAAAGTTAAAGGTTAAAGAGCTCTTGAAAACAGCGAGCAGCATCTAGAAGCAATTACATTTTTTTCCTGGAAACTAATAGTTGTACAATAATGTTTCAATTCGCACTCCCAAAAAAAAAAAAAAAATAATTACTATGAGCTCCATTCATCAGAGCAAATCTGCAGCTTTCTACACCATGGCAGGTTGTTAATTTGGCTTCTGCATCCAGCCTACTCAGCCTATAATCTAGGGGTTTGCAGAGCCTTTTATTGATCCTGCTCATGGAAACTAAAGGGCAAAGACTCGAGCTTGACTTGTGATACCTGTTGAGTAGCACTCACTCACATCAGAAAAACACCATGAGATTGAATTTCAAAAGGCTTATGTGGCAGATTTCCTTGGATATAGTGTTTATTTGCTGCTTGTCCCTGTGCATTGACTTCCAGACAATACAGTCTCTGGGAAGTGCAGGAAGCAGAGCTGGAACTGGAACTGGATTCCTGCTCGATTACATCTGTGACTACAGCTATGCTTCCTGACAAATACCACCTGGGTGAGGAGATTTGGGATTCCAGTGTGGCCACTCAATGAAATTGTGAGTTTTGGAATCAAGAAGTTGCTATGAACCTCATATTCCTGGAAAATAAATAGAATTTCCTCTGTGAAAAATCACTTGATCTTGGATTAACCATTAAAATAATTTATATGACTCCTAGATTAAATATTATTAGATATCAATGAAGAAACTAAGATATAAATGAGTTTGTACAGAAGTGCATCTTTCCATCCTTTCAGTTATGTGCTGAAAGCAGCTGCAGTTTTCCCTTGGCTCTGCTTGCATTGCCTGCACTTGAATTATTGAGAGATCTGTGCATTAGAGAAATACCCAGCCAACTTAATTGTTATCAAAATAACTTTTACAATTATTTTCCAGACTACTGCTTTGAGAGCTTGTACATTGAACATACTGGTGGTGAGGAAGAATGCTGAAAAAAGATTTGGCAAAATCTCCCAAATATGGCAGACTGCCTTCAATAGAAAATCTTCCCAGTAGTAGACTTATCATACCTCCTGATGGGTCTGCTTTTATTTTAATGCATATTTGCTTTTATATACTGCTGTGGAGTCATGAATATACATATATATATAAATACATAAATGTATATATAAAAACATGCTGTCTGAGACTCAGGAAAGGGCCAGCATGGTAGGTCATGAAAAGTGCAGTTGATTATATCACTGCTTCTTTTATAGCAGAGCCCACCACAACATGCTTTTCTTCACAGACTTTTTCTTAAGGTGTTTATATGATTGAGAAATGACATTATATTCCCAGCACCCATTTCATGTCCAGAAAAACTATAAAAATATATTTTGCTTTTAATTCCGTCCCTGTTAAGAATTAATCAATATGAATCTGTAATGTCTGAACAACATGGATTTACAGTATCAGTGGCATAGTGGAAATAGGAACTGTGAGCACAAAGGATGACTGCATTCTTTGGATGATGTTAAAAAGATATTATTCAGGAGAATCACCATACCAATCAGTGAAAATAAACCACCTGCTATTTTTCTTCAAAAGAGCTTCTTTTGAGGGAAAGAATGTAGTAAATTCATAGTCCTGAGGAAGAATTTGTGTGTAGCATTGAGCCAACAATTGTGGGAGATGAATATACAACTTTACACAGCAACTTCATGGGCAAAGATACATCCTTATTCTCAACTTTACAGAGTAGTTTATGGTATTGATGTCAAACAGGTCAGTGAGAGATGATTGTCAGCAGGCTCTCAGTGTGAATTTTCTTTTTGGACCTTGTGAATTTGGCTCTTTTTCTATGAAATATTGAAAGGCAAGGCAGACATAGATTCTGCTTTTTCTCTCAAGAGGTGGTCACAATGCCACCCTTCACCTAAAGACCCTCTCACTGGTATGATCCTTTTATTAAATTTCTGGCAAGGTACTGGGTAACTCGGTGAGACAGCTGCAAACACATGGGGTGTCTGAAAGGTCTGAACAACTCTCTTATCTCTTATTTTCATCCCTACAGATTTCCCAGCGCTGTGGTCAGTGTTGTCTGCAGTACAGTGCACAAATTGTAAATAAAATGTCTTTCTTCAGCAGGTTTGTAGCTGACAGGAGATAGAAAACACTCGCAGCCTACTTGGTCAGCACCCCATCATCAGATATCAGCAAAATGTTGCAAAGTCCAGGCGACAGAATAATTTGGATTTTTATTCTTATATAATAGTAGGGTTAAGGCATCTTGGCCAGTAATATAGTTTGGGCTATTCCCTGATCTAAAATGCTGGCACCCTGAAACAAGCAATAGTGTAATGTAGACTCTAGTGTGGATAGTAATCAAAACAGATCTTTGAAATATTAGACACACTGAATAAGGGAGAAATACCCTTATATGATACCAAAGCAACAGCTCACCAGAAGCCATTGGTTTTCAAAACTGGCTTCATCAATATTTGGTTTAGTTTTGTTAGGAGAGGAAATGGGAAAAATTAGTAGAAAGAAACCTTAACCATAATATGGGATAAGATGTAGAAAATATGCAGAAAGTACTTGAAGAGAAAATTATTAATCAAAAACAACTGTCCAAGACCTGGTGTGTGGAGAAAACTAGAAAACACTTGTAGATGCAGATAGCTACAGTAAAAAATACATTTCATTACTTTATATTTCTCAGCTTCCAAAGAGTTCTCAGCTCTCTCTAACATGACAACAGGTACATCAGCTGGGATGTAGTTCATAAAAACAACAACAGTTAAAAGAGTCAACTTTTATAGAAAAAAAAAGAGCATTATAAGTACTAGGGAAAAGTTTTGTGAATTCAGGCTAACTATTCAAACATTCAGACCACCCCTAAAATAGCAGCTACAGTTCACAGGGGCCAGAGCAACACAAATTCCAGCTCTCCCTATGTGGTAAGTCTAATACTTTCCTTTCTTATGCTTTAAGGACTTCAAATAGGGTTTGTGCATTTGACTCCTTTTATCTCTTTCATAGAGTTCTCTCTGCTTTTAAATCCCTAAGTATCTCTGTCCTCCCCCTGCCATTCCTTAACAGATCCAGGACAGCACAAATAATGCCTCCTGGCTTTGAACACATCATGGCAAATTTCACTGACAGAGGGAAGATGTATGAGCAGTTATCTGGTATAGTTTTACACCAATCCATCTATTGTCTGCTATGTTCACAATCTTGGGCTGGAATGAATTTCAGGCAAAGTGCATCCCTTGCAGACCACTTAAAAACAGAATAGATTCTGTCTGAGGTCCCAGTCCTATCTGATGCTAAGCACCTTACTGCATCAGGACCTCACTGAGAAATATTCCACTTAGATTTCTCCAGGGCTTCATAGGGCTTTGTCTCTGGACAATGGAAAGATGACAGGCAACAGTTTTGGTACCTAAAATCCTCCACAGTTCTAGGGAGAAAATGACCCCATCTGTATAAAAAGATACCAAGTCAATAGGCAGAAATGAAGAAGGAAATATTTAAAAGGAAAAAACCCCTTCCTAAATGATGACCCCACAGGTTTCTCTCTTGCTTCTGCTACCATGTGGGGTTTTTTTGGAAGGCAGCACTTGAAGGGATTCAACTGAATAAAGCTGCACATCCTGCTTGTATGAGACTGGGGCTTTTGTAAGATATTCATGGCAGAGGCTTGTATTTTGTCTTCTGAGTGGTGCCTGTTATTCTTTTGAGCATGGTATAAAACAAGAACTAATCTTTACAATACTATAATGGAAATCCAGTTATTTACATTTTCTAGGTATTCTGTATAATCAGTGCAGTAAGACATAGACTATTTGGTGTCTCCATAGTACTCTGCTCACATCCTTTGCCATAAATTTTAGCCTTTGGTGGAAAAAGACAATGGTAATAGAAAAACTGTTACTGCTCTGCTATTGTATTATAATTCCAAATGCAGGAATTCTGTGTTTCAGCTAAGACACATTTGCATAATATTAAAGCTTGAATTATAAAAAATGTGAAATGCCTGCAGTTTATATTGTGAAACATTTGAAAAGTAAAGCAGATTTTTTACAAACTTTTCTGTAACACTGTATTTCGAAACATGCAGTTCATTAGGGAAGAAAACACAGCTTGTGTAATGAGGGATTGCTATAAGTAGATTTAATATATTCTAGCATTTAAATATTATTGTTGATCATAAAAGATTAAATGCCCTTTGGTTTCAATCCTCTTATTAAAAGCAGCAAATGTATTTTTCTTGAGTGTGGCAAGTAAGTTTGAACTAAAATGTAAATGCTTAACAGGTTCTGCATATGTGCACGCAGGCGTGTGATGAAGAGATGGGGCATTTTCCCCAAAGCTTCAATTTCAACTTGCTAATTTGTTATCATTGTTCATTAACTATGTGGTTGACCTAAGATGAGCCTGAAGGATTACAGAATATTTGTCTAACTATTTAACAGAAGCTTATAAAATAATAGCATTTGTTAAACACCTCAGGTTTCCCTCCCACCACAGCTGTAATCTGAAGACATTAAAGGGCTGGCTGGGCTGAACACAAACACCGTGGTGCTCAGTTGGGTCAGATGTGTCAGTCCAGCTTGGTTTGAATAGGTAACCCAGTCCACAGTGTAACTACATTAAAGAGAGTTTCTGAGAAACCACTGTCAGCTCTCTGATTTCATGCTGATTTGCCTCTGGATGGGAGCTGCTGTTCATTGGGTGGCTGAGTAGCTGGGATAATCAAATTCATGTCACCTGCAAGCAAGGGTGGAATGAAAAGCATTACTAAATGGGGAGGAAAACCAGGATAGTGTTTCACTGTCACCTATGTCCTTAAAATACTGCTTACGTTTGCCATTACATTTGCTGTCTGTGGAGTTTCTCATGGGAATACTGACAACTCAAAGCTCACAAAAGCAAAGCTTGCAAAAGCTTTGCAGAGAGCAGAGCCCTCAGGTGCTCCTACCTTGCTTGAACACCACCAGTTTAGAGAACTCTTCAGCAAGGGGGGGACTGGGTGTCACCCTCCCTCCTGCTCAGCAGCCCAACGCCAGGGATTTTTGGTGTGTGGACCTGCTTGAACAGGAGCTGTGCAGCCCTGACTGGCCATAAAGTGTTTTTGCTGGAGCTTCCAAAGGACTTTGCACAATCTGCTGCTGTCACGCAGAGATAACCTAATTTCTACTACTTGATAAAAAAGACTCTCATATCTCAAAAGAAAAGAGAGCTCCAAAAAATTCAACACTTGAAGCTTGTTAGACTAAGAACAGACCATATGGAAATTATCTACACTGCTTCTGTCAGGATGTACCAGATGGGGCTTAGGGTAACAGGCTTGCCTGCTCAGGCTCCTCTGCTCTCACTTCCCCTGTTAGATGAGCCTGTACACAAACTGATTTTTACCTGCCTTGCTGCAAAATACTGTTGTACCAGCCCAAAAACCCCAGGAGGGGATTCAGAGTCAGAGTCCAAGTTTCCTGCTGTGGCAGATCTGATCTCTCATTAAAGATTTAAACCCGATTGGAAGCCCACGAGTACTAACCTTGCTCCTTGAGGACACACCACAGAACTCACTGGTACAGTCTCCCAGGTAGAAAGACCTTTTTGAGAGTGTGGTAAATGTTGAGAACAAATTCCAACTTAGAATTTCAACATAAGCTTAAAATAATGCTGTCAGGGATCTTACACGCATTAGGACTGAACTCAGAATTCACCCAACCCAACATAAGAAGACAGCAAGAGACATGTTTGCCCAGAAACAGACTTTTACACCTTGAAAATAAGTCTTTGGTAGTTGAGTGTTCCTTGATAGTTAAAGAGGTACTTCCTTTCTAAGCCCCTTTATGAGTTTCCAGAAAAATTACTCCTTTAGGCTGATACTTTTGTAGCTTTTGGAAAGTTTGGTGAAAATCCATATGGTTGGTTTAGAGCATGCTTAAAGAATTGTTTCAGATGTTAAACTTGTGCTAGGGTAACTGAAAACAGTTCAAACTTGGCATGTAATCTCCAGTGAGAAATGTGGGCTTGGATAAGTTGGAAAAAAAATTGGTTCAGAAAGAAAGGAGTTATAAACAAGTGGAAATCGTATGCTTCAGTAATCCAGATGTATGCCAGGCAAGCACAGACGTCTGGATATCCACATGCTGGAATAAATGCATCTGTATTTATTTAAATGTGTGATGTAATGTGCATGTGCAAACATCTCAGTAAATGGTAGGCATGTTAATTTTTCCCATCTCACAAAATAAATATAGACAATACATGAGATAGACATGTATGTCTGGCTGACCAAAAGAATAATCCAGAGCTCTTGGACACCAATGAAAAGACTGTTCCTGAATGTAATGGAATATGGGTTAGAGTCCAATGCCCTACAATCCTGCTCATATATTAAAAAATAGAAAGGATAAATACACATGTAAAATGTTAAAAACCTCATCAGTCCTTAAAAGTTTCCATTACACTATCTCAGATAATGCTTAGTGCCAACTGTGATGAATTAAAGTTTCCACAGCCAGGAAAAGCTGTTCAAAACCTAAAATGTAATATACGATTTTCTTGATTCAGAATTTCAAAATACAACCTTTTAAACAGAGGTTCAATCATCAAATCCACAGGATAAGTAGCTCTGGGTTTTCTTGCTGAAAATCCAAATTACTTGGGTGCCAAACTTTCATATGCCTAAAACTGGTGTCACTCCACTGACTTCAGTGGAGCTATGCTGATTTACACCAGCTGCATGGCTGGCCCATAAATATTTTCAGTTGATCTGGATTATTTTATATATTATAAGAATTTTCTTTATGGATTACATGGCAAAACATTTGTTCTCAGCTTCCATAATGTCAGGCTCTGTGAATTTATTTTAATATGAGACCATTTGTGTGGTTCTGTTATTGCACAGCTAAATACATTTGTGCTCACAACACAGTTTTACTGCACATCCTCCCATTTATGCACTCCCTTGTAGCCATCCTAGCAGAAGAATTGCCATCACTCCATCTGTCCATAGGAAGTCAAATATTGATGTGAAGCTGCAGCTGCTGTGGGAAACAAAGCACTGAACCTCAAGCTGTTGGCCATGCAACAATTTCCACCATAACACTTCAGAAGGTGTAATTCTCTGCATGTAGTTATGTTAGTGGGGCTTTAAAGTTAATCATGCATGTTGTTATTCATCAGGGAGGTAATGCTGGACACTCCACTTAGCACTTTGACACAAAGGTAACTAGTTTCCAAGGATGCCGAGTACTGGGATAATGAGAGTTTATTAATTCTGATCTTCCCCTCTTGTATTGTCACTTACTGTAGGTGCCTTTTTCTCTAAGGTTTGTTTGCAGTAGTTCAGGGTTTGGATTTGTTATGGGGTCACTGAACACACTGTGGCCTTTCCTTGCTAACACCCTGCAATGAGCAGCAAGGTGTGCAGCCATCTCCACTGAGCCTGTTGGGGCAGGACACACACCAAGCATGCAGGCTTGGCTGGAGATCCAGTCAGGGAAATATCCTCTCAATAGCCCAGGCAAAAATATCCATCGGCTGCACAGTTCCTTTTGGGGTGCAGGTAAATAAAATGTGTTTACAGTGCATTTAAAAGGAATGTACAAAGAATTGGTTCCCGTCATCTTCTGATGAATGCAGAATTGTGGTAGAATTTAAGAATAGTTTGGTTAAAAACTGTTCTACCACTTTGTTCTGCTTTTTCTCTGATTAAGGGTAGCCCATTACATTCTGGTCTGTAGTGTGTTTGGTTTGTGTTGGTCATTTATTAATCCTCAACAAGATATTTCTCAGTTAAATGTTAAAGCAAAGCACAATTAGAGGAAATGGAACAAACTTGCCCAAGAAGGAGGCATTGGTCCTGTTCTAAAAACCCATTCAACCATCTGATAAAGTCCTGCTGAATCCAACTCCAAGTACTTACAGACTGAGATTGAGGTATATGGTCTGGTAAATTGGCAGAGCCTGAGAGCAGTTACCAGCACCTGCCCAGATGGTACCTATCTTTGCTTTTATAAGCCCCACTTTCATTTACAGTTTTCTAGAAGAGAAAGTTCAAAGCAGCAACAACTATTTAATATGTGTAGACTTTCCTCTATATGCCAGGGAAATTAATACTAAAGAAATTTCCCCAGTTGTCTTAGCCTGCAAGTGCCATTTAAAAATCCAGCCTATGAGCCCTGTTTCCTTAATACCTGTGGGCTCTGTGGCACTAAGCACAAGAATTACACTGTGAGGAAAAAACCAGCATTGCTCCCAGTTCCCAGTGGGGAAAACTGAGGCCTGGGGAGGCTGAGCAGAGTGGCTGGAGACACACAAGGTTTAGTTGTGCCTTGCTGCCAGGACAGGCAGGTTCCCAGGGGCAGCTCCTGGACTTTCCTCTTGCACAAACAGCACAGAGGAAAGGGCTCTCTGTCTGCTCTTCCACTCAGGGGTTCAAATAAAGGCAAAGCTGGCAGGGGTTAAAGGCTCTAAAACTCTGCATTAAACAGTCCTGCAGTGCCAGTAAGGGTTAAGACAAGTGACACGGGGGACACAACGGGACTCTCCTTCTGTGCTACATATGTAGATGGGTATTAAGGACATGCATCTCTCCTCATCTAAAATCATGAATTTTTATGAAGTAAGCCCTGCATTCCCATAATTCAGTAGGGTGCACTTTGCAGACCCTAAAGTGCTGTCACTACAGAAGGTTTCATTGCTTGCACCTGCTAAAACATTTGAGGTATTTGAGAGGCAGTGAAACACATTTGCTTTTCATTTTATCTGACTTTGAAAATCTTTGAAGTGTTTAATAGTAGTCCAGAAAAGATTTCTGCCTCTTAATCATTTACTTGTAGGGCACATTCTCCACTGGTAGCCTGTCAGGCAGAAAACGAGTTTAGCCCAGTTTTATTAAGTGCCACATGCCGAGTCAGTGTTCATTAAAGGTGTTTTAAGGTTTGAATTATGTAATTTATGAGAAAAAGAAATACAAAATTCCATTGTTTTATTAATATGCAGCACAGGATATACTGCTAATAACATACTTTTTAAACAGAAGTTTTATTAAAAAAAATGCTTTTATAGGGGGCTACAGATAGGCTTTTAAAAATATCTTTTTCCCTGTTCAATAAAATTCAAACATTTTAATTCAATCAACATAGATTTGAAAAAAGGAACTATTCTTAACCTCTCCTTTTGGTCACTTTCCTTTACATACATTGTAGACAAAGGGGGAAAAATAAAAGAAAAATTAGAATCTTTTTAAGAAAAGTGACAGTATATGGTACTAAAAGCAAGCCACAGTTAAAGCCTGCAATCATATGTTAATTCACCCCTCAAACAAAACAAAGCCAGAAAAGAGCAGAAATTATAAAAGAAAAAAGAAAATAAAACCACATCTTAACTCCAGGAGACACTACTTTCAAAAACTATTTTAAGTTTCCCCCATAGATTCACAGGATATTTTTAATTAAATGAGGGCTTAATCCAATCTTTTAGTAACCCACTAAACTACTTTTATGGTCTACATTGTTTTAATACTGTAAATAGGTTTTCCTAAGCACATGTGAAAAGCAGAACTTATGAAATGTAAGAAGGAGAGTAATTTTCTTCTAAACCAGTCTGGCTCCAGTTACCTGAGCCTGGTCTTGGAAGTCCAAGGTAGGACTGGTCCTGTAGCTGGTGCTGGCAGAGAATCCCTCTGTCCCTGGGACAAAATCACATTGACCAAGGGCTCTCCTTACCCAGCCTCTGTGGCAAAACTGCCACCAATGTCCTGTAATTTCACCTGAAAATGAGGTTGTGTGAGGCCTGGGGAGCCAAGACCTGAGTTTAACATGGACTTTTATTGCCATGGGAAAGTCATTGTTATCCCAACTTAGACCAAACTGGAATTCATCAACCCCTTCAAGGCAGGGGAGATTGCAGTGGGTTGCACTGGTGGGTTTGTTTTGATTCCTTCTTCCTAATTTATTTCATTATTTTGTTATTTACTGGTGCTCTGAAAAGTTCTGGGAACAGAGGAACCTTGGTGCTTTGGGATGGACATGCTCTGTCCATGGGACTGAGCTGCTGGATGGCTCAGGTTGTGCAGAATGGAAAGAGCTGGTGTCCAAACTCAGGGCTTAAGAAGAAAATAATCATTGCAGATGCCATGCAAGCCAATAATTTTGGAGCCCCATGTGACAAATCCTGCTCATATTTTGGTAATGGCATGACCGCGTGGAATCTTACCAGGGTGTATGGAGAGGGGTGTATTTGTGTCAGCATTTGAGATTTGGCTTTTCCAGCAAATGAACCCTGCGTGTACCTCTCCCTCACTGATGTACAGGAGTGATGCTCTCTGCAAGGGACACTGAGAGTCAAGAATTGCCAAAAAGCTGCAAAATATGAAGTTGCTGACTTTGAATAATTGGTCATAAGAAGTGATATAGAGAATACACATGTGGTACCAAAACATCTTCAATAGAGGTGGTAATTATACTTGATCACAACCATTATTTTTAAATGTAAGTTAAGAAGCAGGAAAAACTTCTAACTATTAAGAATTTGTTCATTTGTTCCAGAGTAACATTTTAATGAATTTTCTGGAAGCATGAGCAAAGAACTTTTAAAAACCCCTGGCCTTGCAGAAAACATACCCTTAAAAACCTGTTTGCTTTGAATGAAATGCTATTTTTACAGTGAAGTCCTCATTTTATGGCAGACACATGCTTGTAAAAGCTGCCATTGTTTGTGTGGAAGGTGTGAGGAAAAAAATACAAGGGGAAAAACTGGCAGATGCTTTTACCTTACAGGATCTGCTTTAAAGAAAGCTCCTCCAGCCCTGGCTCTGCTGAAGAGCCCCTGGCACGTGCAGCCTCGCTGATACAGCACTTGGGAAATTGGTGAACCAGAGTGGAGCATCAACTTTTGCCCCAGCTCTTAATTACGACAGTCAGAGATGTCCTCCTTAATCGCTGAGGCAGCTCCTTTTTGGGAAGAAAAACAGCATTGTGGTAATTGTGCTGCCACCTCTTACTGCAACCCACCAGAGCTGTAGGGTGGGAGGAAGTACCAAGGAGTCTGTTGCTTCTTTTGAGACTCACAAAGCCGTCTGCATGTTGTGGCCATGTCCACACCAGCTTGGAAAGCCTCCTTCCATTGGGCACACACACAAGGAGCAGAATACTTATGTGCCAGGCTCCTCACCTCATCCCCAGAGGATGGGACTACTCCTTACCTCTCTGAAGTCAGTAGGGAGAGGGTGTTTTTAATTCCAGTGGAGGAACTGGCTGCTTCAGTTTTATTGCAGAATCATGCTAGTAATACATCCAGATTACTGCAGCTCACAGTAAGGAAGTCAATTTATAATGACTTTGCCATTGTCCTGTTGCTAATGTGCCACATTTGATTCTCCTCAGCTGGCTTTGAAAGGTCTCTTTGAGGAAGGAGGAGATAGCACCCTTGCTTATGAAAAAGGCAAATTATACCCAGGGGCAACATTGCTGCACAACAGGAAAAGGCCAGCCTCCTCCCAGGAGACATGGCCCCAAATTAAATGCAAGTAATTTCCTGACTAACCTGTGATTTCTATCTGGTTGTGGCTTCTGGCATACAGCTAAGTCTCCAGTTCTGCTGTTCTGTTCAGCAGGTCTCACATGTGCTTTCACTTTCATTTCCAAACGTTAATACAGAACAGCTCGTTCTCAACCTGCTGCTCAGGCAGCGGGGGCCAAGGATGCCCGCTCTGGGTATTGCAGCCGTGAGGGGCACAAAGGACACCCTGCTCAGGTGTCACCCCCAGAGGGGTCCCTCAGCCACAGCAGCCTTGTGCTGGCAGAGAAGGTGGGATCTGGGGAGCAACACCCTCCTGAGGATGGTTCCTGCATGTCCCATGTGGCCACCCAAGAGGGTTTGCTCCTTTCACCATCATCAACCTAAGAGTGATGGAGCTGCCACGGGCAATGGGTTGGAGGAACCTCTGCCAGCAACTTTCTGCTCGGCAGTGGGCAGATCTCTGTGGGGAAAATCACCAGAATTAGGTCAAAGTGGTTTTTGTACAGCAGCAGCAAAGGATTCTGCAGGTTGGAAGCGCGGAAACCCTTTAGTTGTCCTGTGGCTGGATGGGGATGAGGAGCAGACACCTCGGCAAGAGGATGAGTTCTAGAGGGTTCCATGGAGTGTGGGATGAAAGAAGAGCGTCTTAAAGAATAACATAAATTACTTTCAGTCTTTTTGTGGTTACTTCTAGCAGAAAGCAAGGGAAGGAAGGGAGGGAGGAAGGGAGGGAGGAAGGGAGGAAGGAAGGGAGGAAAGAAGGAAGGAAGGTGCGGAAGGAAGTAAGGTGCGGAAGGAAGGAAGGTGC
>VYXF01001785.1:562974-681242 GCA_013397295.1 Polioptila caerulea | reverse complement strand
AACAGGTACTGGAAATTTATACCTGATATTTATTTGTGAGTTCAATCATTACAGGAAGGAAGGAAGGAAGGAAGGAAGGAAGGAAGGAAGGACAAAACAGCCTGCAAGCAATGACAGACTTACTTCACTAAAAGTACTCTACCATGATTTATCCCAAATACTTGTCTTCCTCTTGTACTTTTACAGCATTTGGGGGTAATTTCTATGGACACTGTAGCACTTTTGCATTGGCGACTATGTGTTCAGTAGATCATCATATGGGCCACAGACATCACTGAAATGATGTCTGCAGAATTAGGGTGAATCAAGTGTCTGAGCCTATTTAAAGTTATCAATAACATGGTTAAAAAGTCAATGGTAATAAATACAAGGATGTCCTAAAATAATCTCTAGAAACTATCTAAAGTTGAGATTAATATGTGTGTACTTGTGGTAAAACAAAACTCCATTAGTGCTCCCTGATATCATCAAAGATAGAAAGTGGTCATACATTGATATATCTTTTTCTTCATGAATTTAGACTTTAAGGAACTTTACACTCAAAACGTATTAAAATAGCTCTAGTGTTTTACTCACATCAAGCTGGAAAAATAAGCAACACCAATCTTTTCAGGCTCAGAGTATACTAATTTTTTTTATGCTGGTTTTAGATTTTCATTTGAGAGTACTGTTTTTTTACTCTCCATTTATTTAACCTAAATAGTTAATCTCTGGTGCATCTTCTGGTGCAGTAGCAAAGACATTCCTTCCACTGGTAATGGCAGAAGTTCTAGTTGTGTGAGTAAATTCCTACTGATCACCATATAAAGAAAAGGCTGCAATATAAAGAGACTGTACCAGTTTTATTAAGTTGATATAATCAAACTAATAAAACCTGTGTGTGTAAATGATAAGGGATACTGATGCTGTTTGTTGAGAAACTGGCACAGAAACAGCACTGAATGAAATACATCTGGGATTAATAACCCAATTCATACAGTAAATTACAGGTTGCACAAATTTAATCAGTTGGGGAATTATTACATGCGTAAGTAGATACTCTGTGGGAGGCAAAACTTACACTTGATGCACAGGCCTGAAATGGTCAGTCTGCTCTTGATTGTGCTGTGAAAATGCTTATCTGCTTCAAGTCAAGGTGGTTTTCAGGTTGAGGGATTCCTTTTAATTTCTGACGTGACGGTTCTATACCAAAAAATAGAGATTTTTATTTGGATTTTGACTTACTGTCATTCAAAGATGTTTTCTTCTAATCATCTCTATCTTAGGAACAAGTGAACTGCAAAATCCAAGCAGAAACAGGGGTAATGCTGTGCACAACATCCTCATTTGTGATTAAAACATATGAAAAAAGATCAGCTTAGGAAAGGTTTCCTCATGAGATTAAAAATGGATACCACCTTAGTAAATAAGTTCAGAAATACATTAATGCCCCCAGGCAGTGCTTTTTGTTTGTAAGAGAAACAAACAATAAATCAGGTTTTTGTAGTAAATTTTTGCAAAAAGCATTTTCTCATTAATTTCTGTGGGGAACATGCCTCAGGTGTTCCAATGATTGCTCATGCTTTTGCTACAAAAAGTTTTAGTGTGTTACGAAACATCTGTAGCTTGATATATAAATATATATATTAAAAATATTCTTAGCTTTTTTTTCTGATACTTGGACTTCAGCTTTGGCTGGGTTGAAATTTTGTTTTTGGCTAAATGTCCATGTTTACAGGAGAAACACTGGATGTTTCATTTTTCCTCCGCATTGCTTCGGAGGAAATGCCGCAGCTTTGTGTTTACAAGATACCCCGAACTGTCAGTTCCCTTGAAACACAATGTATTTAATACAAAGCCATTAAGCCTTGTAAAACTGTCAAAAATGTAAATGACACTTGTAATAAAACCTTGTCGCGTGACCGGCCCTGGCTAATCAGGGTTGATGATATCACTGCAGCTGATCACGGCTGGTGCTATGTACATTTCGACAGCTTTATGGCCCGCGTGGATTTGTGTTATTAAAATTGTACAGTTTTGTAAGGAATCTGGGATTTAATAAAGCAGCAGAGAAACTACAAAAGGGACAATATATCCCACTAAAAGCGAGTCAGGCATAAAAAAACAACAAAAAAAAATAAAAACAACAAAAGGAAGCAAACGGAGCCCACGAGCCTGCGTGTGCGTGTGTGTATGCCTGGGAATAGGGAAACCTGGAGAGGCTCTCCCTTGCCTAACTCGTGCAGGGTACGGGCTGCTCGTATAAACCACTTTTATGTATTTATAGCTCGGCAAATACCTTGCATCTGCGAGACCATAAAACAAATTACAATGTATCCAATTGCTTCAAGGTGGCGAATTGTGCTTAAACTTAATGACTTGTACAGATTATAGGAGAAAGAGCATTACCTGTTTAATGTCTTTTTTAATAAGTAATTCCCAAACAAGTATAGTAAATGGGAGGTTGGGAGTTTGGTTTGGTTTCTTTTTTTTTCTTCTCTTTTTTTTCTTTTTCCTCCCCTGAGACTTTAACAGAGCTTTGTGAATACAAGGTAATGCACCCTTTTATTTATTTTGCAATCCTTGGAACTGCTCCCCAGAGCACAAACATGTCAGAATAGCAGAGACGAGGATACATATTCTCCCAAAAATCTATAAATTCAACCTAATGGGGCAGATATCAGAAAAATGTGTTGGATTGAAGGCGCGTAAATCACCGCCGGTTTCCTGGCATGAGCTGGCACTGCGTGCCTTATATTTCAGCCAAATTATTCCATTTGTTTCTGAAGATATTTTAATCCCTCATGACCTCAAACTTCCCGTGAACCAGGGCCTGAACAAAAGGCCGCCCACTGTCTTTGCAGTAAATCTGTTGTCTCCCTTCTCGGCCCGCAACCTGGGATCATAGATCACCCCTGCACCGCAGCTTGCTTCAATTTACTCAATTAACTCGAGTAAAGCACTTGTAAGTTCGCAGATGTTGCTTTATTATCAAGGCCTAAAACGTACACGGGGGTTCAGGAGCCCGAGGTTACGGGGAGGTTTTGTGGAGGGGGAGGGAGGCACAGCCCCACAGCCGCTACCTGCGCCCCGGCCACCCCCTCCGAGCCCTGCTGGGCTGCCCGCTGCCATCCCGGGGGCTCCCCGATGTCCCCTGGCAGGGAGAGGGGATAGGAGAAGCAGGTATTCCACCTCAAGATAACGTCGTGATTAACAGATGTTTAATTGGGCCATTCATCAAACGAAGAACCTGCCTCAAAGTCAGCGAGGCTAAGTAAATTATTTCCAACCCTGCAGGTGTTGGACTGGCAGCTCTATTACTCTTCTGAAAACAGGCTTTAGAAGATTTTTATATGAAAAGATAATTTATTTCTACGGGGACTTTTTGCAAGGGCATGCAGTGATAGGACATGGGGGAATGGTTTTAAGTTGGAGGAGGGTCAATTTAAATTGGATATGAGGAGGAAATTCTTCCCTGCGAGGGTGGTGAGGTTGGAACAGCTTGCCCAGAGAAGCTGTGGGTGTCCCATCCCTGGGAGTGTTCAAGGCCAGGCTGCATGGGGCTCTTATCAGCCTGGTCCAAGTAGAAAGATCTGTCTGCCCATGGCAGGGGGTTGGAACTAGATCACCTTTAAAGTCCCTTCCAACCCAAAACATTCTGTAATTCTATGATCATGTCTTTATTTATCTAACACGCTTTCAGGTGTGGGCCCTGTCCTCCTTCATTTTGCATGGCTTCTAAAAATAGACCTTCTGCCTTAGACTCAAATCTTCCACAGGACTTTGCTAAAGTTCCTGGGGATTCTCTCAAATATTTTCCAGAACATCTTTAGCCTGTATTACACCTGAGGAGCAGACAGGATTTGGTGTGTGTGGCAAAAAGCTCACTATGAAAGAATAACAGGAGCAACAACACCAATGCCAGTGGGTTTACCATGCTGGTATTCTGACTCCATGATCACAAGACACTTCATAACGTTGCATGCCCACGCTTTTTGTAATCTTTTTGTCGCCTACAAATTTCTCAGGTTAGACCAGATCGTTGAAACAGTGAGAACAGAAAAAAAGCAAACCTGTGTTCCTGGATGTCTTCTGTCCCTAACAGTATTCATCTTATGCTGATAGTCTTACAGTTTCTTAGCTTTGCAGGCATCTTTATCAGGCTGTGTTGGGCTTAAAGGATTTTGGCACATGAAGCAGTTTTCTGCGGGTGACAGTAATTGAGCAGACTGGAATGTGTTAAGGGAGGTACAACTCTGTTGATTTCTCCTGCATCATCTAAAGTCAAACTTGAGTTTGATAGCAAGCCAAATTTTCAGTCTTCAGTTTTCAGTATCTGTAATGCTTTAAATAGAGAAGCCAAATTAAATCTCAGGGGAATTCACATGGCTGACAAATGTGGATGCAAATAGCTTCATATTTTTGAGTAATATTTGTGTGCAAGCCTCTCAAACTCTTCTCAGCTTTTAACTTTCTTAAGAGAGTCTTTAATTACTCTTTGAATATACAATTCTATTTCTTTTTCTTACTTGCAGCATTTTTTCAAAATAGTGGTCTGTTTTGTTTCTGTACATAATGGAAGTTAATAAAATATGTGCCAGAATCCAAAAATATGATGAGCTACAAGGCATACTCCAGACTGTTAGGAAAAAGAAGAAAGAGCTGGCCTGTAATTCTACAGTTTATCAGTATTTTTCCTTAAAATAGATATTACTTTTGGTGTGCTTTCCCCAAAATATCTGGCCCGAATCTCAGTAATTTCCCCCTTTTTTCAATCTTTAGCTCAACAATTTGTGCTCATTTTAAATCTCTCCTCTGTGCCAAAAAATGCCTGTTGTTAGTCCGAAGTTTAAACCTGAACCAGAGGTTCACCACGTCTTTTTCTTCCACTGTGGACTTTGGTTGGATCACTGTTGAATTAAGAGAGCTGGGGAAGGAATCCCAGCACCATGGTATAGATCCATAAAATCACTCAGTTTTATCGCTGCAGTAGAAAGGAGCAAGTCCATGAAAGCACCAACTTGCTGTTCCTGCATCTCCAGGTGGCCACTGACAACCAGGCTCATTCCCACGTGCTTTAGACCCCTGCATTAAGCACTTTATTAAGAAACTGGTGCCTGCTTCCTGTAGGCAGTGAACAGAGACAGAAATCTCACCTGAGCTGCCTCTCTGTAGGGGGATCTTGGTGGTAGAACCCTTGTGCTGGGATCTGGTTTCTGAATATTGGCTGTTTGCTATAAGAAATAAATTCCTTCATCAGCCAACCTATTGAACTGGGTGTCCCAGAAACAGTTGGAACTTGGAGTCTGTGTTGCACTGGGTAAAACTTATGCAGTGTGAGGAAAGGATTGCTGAGCTCATTTAACAATGTTGTTTCTTCCCTCTTCTACCTGGCTGAGTTTTCACATCCCTGCACTGAGTTTTTCAGAGATTTCATTGCTGATTTTATGCAACCTGGTACCCTGGCTGGAATACCAGACAGGCTGGGGCAGCACAAGGCACAGGATGATTTAGGAGCTTGCAGGCTGTAACTCCAAGGGAGTTAGATGTTGGTGCTGCCATGTAGCAGCTGGCCTGGAATGAGGCATCTTTGCTCAGTTATTGTTAATCTACCATCAAAACCTGTTACCTGAAAGCTCATTTGGGTGTAACTACTCCAACTCCAGCCACTGCAAAGCTGGAGCTGTTTTTGACAATTTGCAATCAGGAGACAACCTTGGAATTAGAGGAGATGAGTTACTCTCAGCCTGTAAAACACAGAGCCATCATCTCAAGCTTGGTGAGGTCTGTGGGGAAGCAAGATCCTGTAGTGGCACAGCTGCTGTTGAATAGCCAGAAGCATATACAAGGTGTCCTGCCTTCTTGCAGGTCCCTATCATGACTTCCATTATGATTTCCACACTTCAGCAGTGCTGGGTGGAAAGAGCTTATGGCTCTATCTTGCCACCACTTCTTTCTTTCCAAATCCCAATTTGGAAACAGTTCTGAAATAATTTCCTGCAGGTGATGAGGTACATCTTGTTACCCTACAGTTTCTCTGGGACCTTGTACTTGGGACTGTGCACTAAATAAAGACCTCTTGTTACCCTGATTTTGCCAGTTATTTTATAGAATTACAAAGCACTAGAGTACTGAAAGGCATTTATTTCAACAGCCAGTGTGGATCGTGCATTCTCGGGCCTTTTACAGAGGAATAGGTAAAGTGTGATGCTGTGAGCTTGTGTGTTGAAGTGTCTGTGGGCTCATTCCAGCTGTGTCTGCTGGGCAATCCCCATTCTCCCTCCCCACCTCTCTGTTCCAGTTCTCAAACCTGCTGGAACAGACTGCTCCAGCACTGGGAACATTTTCAGCTGATTAGACCCTTCAGCATTGTTGCACTCTGCTTCTCACCACCAGGTTTTCTTCACTTTGTCCCATATGTTTGGGCTCACCTCTTTTTCCCCTTGCAAATCACTCATCCATGAACTACTGGCATCTCTACCCACATATTTTTGTATCCACCTCAGAAGGAAATCAATGCACCCTAAAGAGCATTGCAAGCAGGTCAAACTCTATATTCCTAGTGAAAAGTCTTAGCACTGTTGCTTCAGATTCAACTTCAGTTCAGCCTCTCACTTTCCTCCTCCTAAACACAATTTTATTTGATACCTCAAAAATCAAATTCCAGGAAATTCCATATGGTTTTGTTGTGAATCATGAGCCTACTGCATGTCTTCTCTGAATACTGACTTGGCTTTGCACAAATTTACATGGAATATGCTCAGAATAAAAACTTGCATTGACTTCACTGGAAGAAAGTGAGATTATTTTTTTAGTTTGTTTTCAGTATGAAAAGACAAAAATATTTTGTAAAAATAAAAGAGGGTGTTTGGGAGATTCTTGTGGATTGAAATGAAAATTATAAACACAATTTTGTTCCAACAGAATCAGAAGTTTGATTCCAATGTGCATCTTTTAAATAAGTTGATTTATTTTCAAAATGAAATTTTAGAAGAATGTCAACCCAAGGCAGTTTTAACCTTTTGAGTGGGGGGTGCACATTTTCAAACTCAGATCCCACCATCCTATTTGAATCCAGTGTTGAGGAAAAATGACAGAAACTCGTGAAACATCTTGGTTTTCAACCTTCCTTTTTTTTAATTAAAAAAACTTACAAAAGTGATTTATGCAAAATAATAAAAGCAATGTGAAGTTCACCCTGCACTCCAGAAAAGCTGGAATGTGCTTGAATAGTCAGTGAGTGTAATAAGTGAATATCCTTTCTTCTATTTTTGACATCAATGGCACTATGACCATCAGAGACACAGACTAGGACAGTGCTAATGAAAGTCATTTTGAGTGCCTGGGTTTTTTTTGCCTTTGGAAGCCACAAGATTCTGTCAGTTACACTAAAGGCTGTTTTGTTGGCAGTAGTTAGATCACCCTTTTTTTTACATAAGCAAAGTTGAATAATATGCAGCAAATTGAATGACAGATACAATTTTGAAGGCTAAAGCCTAAAACCTTTAAGCAGTGATTTAAAAGCTAATTATTATGGATATAGCCATTCAACATTCATTTCTTAATATTGTTCCCTCAAGAAATAGTGATTTAGTCAACCAATTATTTTATCTCTTTTAGGGATACTTTCTTAATTGCAAAACAATCTAAAAATATAATCAGCATGCTAAATACATGTGGTATCTTGTTTAGAATGCCATGTTGGAGGAAGAATGCAATTAAACTGTCAAAACATAATTGTTTCTCATATTTAATTTAAAGAGGTTGATTCAGATTTGCTTTTCATGTTTAGGAGTTAAAAAACAAAGCACACTACTAGTACAGCTACTAGTTTTTAATAAATACAACCTAAGCTCGGAGCACTGACGAAAGCTGCCTCTGTCATGAGATGTTGCTATCAACAGACAGGCAAATATTCCCATTTTTCCACTCCTCAGGTGACTGCACTCTCCTGTTTATGCAGATGCAAGCAGATATTTTCACCATGATGTCAAACCAACCACCTTTTACTTCCAGGTCAAAATAAGTGGGTCTTTCTCCTTTTCTCCTAAATGTCATGTTAGTTCTGTGATCCTGTATGTCCTTTTTTTTGGTAGCAAATGACTTTTTAGAAGTTGTATGACATCCAGCTAAGGAAAATCTTTGAGTGAAATTAATCCAAATCTGCTGGGCCCTAGTCAAGTTGCTGGGAGCTTTTCAATCCCACTTATCTCCTGAACTAAGATAGAAGCCCTGGGGAATCAGTAGCACTGGGAATTAACTTCAGATCTTAGATGGGGTGGAAACCTTCTCGTGAGCACCACGCTGGATTTCAGTTTGTGGCTGTAAAGAGGGTAGCACAAACTACTCCAACCTACACCCAAAAACCTTACACTTGGGTACTGCTGCCTTAAATGGTGCATTTTCAGGTGAATTGGCATGAAACACACACACAAATGCAAGAAAAAAAAAATAAAAATCCAGAAGTTCATGTCTGCTATCTTGGATATGTTACCTAACAGTTTATTTGGAAAATTATACTGTCTTTAAAATACTATCATTTAAGAGCTGTTTAAGTGAAAATATAGATTAAATTAAATTTAATTATATTGTTTCTTGTGCGTTATTTGTATCCCATATATACCATTACACATACAGACTGAGTGGATTTTTACTTTGATTTTAGATTGCATGTTTTGCCAATTCTGTAACTGGTACAATAAATAGAACTGGTAGATTGCTATCCCATTTATGGCAGCCTTAAGAGAGGGTTGAGAACTCAGCTTAGCATGTGGGTTTCCCACCTATTTGTTGCCAACAGAGTAGATTTACACTTTTATTTATTTTTATATTTATATATTTATATAAAAAGACAGGATCTAGCAGAAAAGTGGTTAAAGGTCTGTCTGCTGCTATCCCCTGACATCTTCTCGTTCTAATATTCTCCTTATTTCATAAGAAGGTGCAGCTGCATGTGAGCTGCTACCTGGGGAGAATTCTGAAGTACTAACCAGACTCTGGCAGGCAAAATCTTAGAGTTTTACAGTTATGCCAAAGCTGAGTGGGCATGGATTTGCACAAAACTGCAGGGGACACAGATCCTTTACTCCAGGAAGAAATCCCTGTTGAATGTTTTGTACCATAGTCTTACCCAAAAATCCAAGCCCAGGTAAGACATGCAACATGGACAAAAGTCTGCTTGTGCAATTGATGGAAATTGTGCTTTATAATGAAAAGTGTAGGGTGACTTTGTGGCCCCAAGCCCTACCTAGAAATGCAGTGTTGGGCCTGTTACACATCTCACTATAATCTGCATGAGACTTGATTCTCAGGTAGCACCTAGGGAGCAGCAAGAAAAGTGACACCAAGCCTGTACTGTCTAATTCAAAATTTATTTGAGCATTTGGCCTTAAGCCTCTGAAACCAACTTCTATCCAAGTTTTTTTTGGCTTGTGTCTGTATCATTCTGCCCCACCATAAAAAGAAAAATAGATTGTAGGAACCCAGGAGTCTTCAGCAGGCCTGACCTGTGCTTCCTGCATGGCTTTGCCTCTTCCATGGCAGCATGGAGAGGTGGAGGATGGCCAGTCTCATGGGGTGACTGTGGGTCTGGAATACATCAGGATGCCAAATGATTGTTCCTTGAGGCACTTCCAGCTCCTTCTCTGCCACATTTACCAGCTAGCAAGCTCCAGGGTAAAGAAAAGCAACATAGCTGCCATTTTCCCTCTCTGTGTTATCACTGGACCATGAAGGTTGGAAGAGACTTTGAAGATCATTTAGTCCATCTGTCAAAACCCAGCACCACCATCATCACCCCTGAACCCTATCTCCAAGTGCCACATCCAGATGGCTCTTGAACATTTCCAGAGACAGTAATTCCACCGCCACGACCCTGGGCAAACCAAATATTTAACATTCTTTCAGCAAAATTCTGTTTCTGATATTGAATCTGAACCTTCCCTGGAGCAACTTCAGGCCATTTTCTCTCATTCTTTCACTTGAGACATGGCAGAAGAGACCACCCCCAGCTCATTCCACCCTGCAGAGAGCAGCGGTCTCTCCTGAGCATCCTGGTCTCCAGGCTAAACACCCCCAGCTCCCCCAGTGCTCCTCACAGGACATATTCACCAGCCCCTTCACCAGCTTCATTGCCTGTTCTCAACATAACTCTGACCTGAAACCAGGGCATGTCTGGGCTCTGGATATTGGCTACCCCCCAGTCAAGGAAAAGCCCTTTATCCACAGCTAGAATTGTGGGAGGGGGCTGCACTTTCACACTTTGACCCTGCAAATCCTCGAGTCCTGCCCTAACTCTCAGTGGCTCCAGCAGAAATGGAAGCACATTCAAAATCCCCCGTGGTCTATACATTTCTGCAACCACCCTCACCTGAAAAAAAAAACCCTGATTTGCCTGTGCCAGGCCTTGACTCCACTCTGGGAATTTCATACAGGATTTGAGTCCCGTAAGAAGAGGCATTAGGGTTGCCAGTTTGAAATATGACAAAACCCAGCTGGCTCAGTGAAAAGGCCGCTGCCCACACTCAGCTCCATCCACACATGTGTGGTGCTTGGGGTAACAACTGCCAAGCCTACAGTAAAAGAGGCCAGGCAGGAAGGCAGCCACATGGCTACTCTAAATGATATTAATAAGACTTTATAAAAAGTTAAAAGCACAACGTAGCTTTTCAAAGTGTTTCTTAGAGATCTCTACATATGTATAGGTGTTTCATGTCTATGAGATAGAGGCTTGGGGTAAATTTAATACAGTATTCTTTTCAGCCTAAGAATTTTTGATTATTTTTTATTCCCCCTGAAAGCTGTTGATATAAACTGGGACTCATTAAAAACACCTTGTGTTTTGTTTTCAGAGATTCTGAATTTATGTCATTGCCTGGATCATCAGGCAGTAATGTAGCATCAGCAAATGTTCTGGAGGAGCCCTATCTTGCAAGGAACAGAATATTCCTGCTGCAGTGGATGGCAGTAAAAGGGTGCTTAGCACCTTTCAGGAGATGCTGAGCCTCTCTGCCCAGCCAAAGTCCAGAGATAGCATTCCCACAGGACAGATACAAGGATATTAAAAAAGACTTTGATCAAAGAAATATTGCTTCTTTCCTCCTTTCACTAAGCAGATGTGCAACGTGTCTTGGGAAAGAAATAGAAAAATTCCTGAGTGATTTATTTGATGAACCTAGTTTTAACCCAGGTTATTGCATGCCTGATACGGTGATGCTGGTTATTAGTTTCCAGTTGAAAATGACCAGATAGGGAACATATTCACTTCATCAATATAATACATTTATTGGTTGTCAAGAGAGTCACATCACACAGATATGTAAATCTGTCACTTTGTCTTAAAAGTGTATTTCTCTATTACAATGTTTCTTGATGTATGTTTTAAGGCAGCAAGGCCTTTTAAATATTTAAAGAAACCAAGACAAGGGGGAAGATTTGTCTATTCAATCACAGGATTTAAGACATTAAAAGCAGATGCATCATTTATAAAAGTAGGATTTTATCAAATGCCTTAGCAAATGAAAGAATCATATCTACCATATGTAGATATGTGAAATAAAGTAACCTTATTTCCCAAGAAAATTAACAAACTCTTTTGCTAGCCTTAAGGTGGATTATTCCATGATGCTGGTTACTAGTTGACCACAAATCTCAATTTGCTGTATCAAAAGTAAAATAGAATAGATTCTTTGTTTAAATTTTTTTTAAATATTTATTAGTCTGTTTATAAGTCCATGGCAATAGTGTTAATTTTGAAAAAAAGGAACTCAAAGAAGTTCAATTGTAATTTAATTCTGTTCTTCACCATTAAAAAGACCCATCAATAGAATTATTGAAATATTGAAACAGAAATATTAAAAGAATTACCAAAACCAATAAATATTTAAATTAGCAAGAAATTTGCTAAAACAATATTTCCCCATTCAAAATGTGCAAAAACCGACTTTTTCAAAATGTGGTGACAAAAAAAAACCCCACCTACAACCTGACATATCATGGTACTAATCCTTCCCAAGGGTCCAGTCCTGCAGTGGGGGTGTGTGTTTGTTAACAACTGCCCCTGCTCTGTCCAGAGTAAGAAC
Organism: Polioptila caerulea; assembly: GCA_013397295.1. Lineage (NCBI taxonomy): Eukaryota > Metazoa > Chordata > Aves > Passeriformes > Certhiidae > Polioptila > Polioptila caerulea. Next base: position 669,183 of record VYXF01001785.1, on the reverse strand, counting down.
AGGTTGCTCGAGCACCCTGAAACACTGAACCTGAGAATCATTTTTTTCTGTTAATCATTTTTTTGGTGATGGGACAGAGCAGGAGGACACACGACCCACTTGAGCCAACATCAGGCCAACAGTGGTTACAGTGAGATTTGCAACAGGCTCTAAAGAAGCTCGATGACATAAGCAAGAAATTATGATAAATGAGAATAAACATTATTTATTTCAACTGTACAATAATAAATTAATTAGTGTGTGTGTGTTAGGTATCATAGTACACATGCAGAGGAACTACATGAGACCTCCATTTGCCACAGAAAAAAATTCCATCTCTGAATGGATCCCACAGTCTGGGCCTCATCCAGCAGACTCTCCATATGTAAAATTGCCACTGAACTTAAAAAAACTTCTCTGTTTGCAGTGCCCCTGGAATCAGTGCTATGTCATCTTGGTTAAAACACATGGCAATTTACCAGCTGGGTGTCCTTGCTGAAAAGGATATTGGTAGTACAGAGGAGAACATGTACCCCCCACAGACAGATTTATCCAGGATCTCTCCATCCCGCGGAGATTTCCAGGCATTGCACAGTTCAGCTACAGGATCCTGGATGTAGCAGAACCCACACAACCCCTCCCCTTCCCCAGCAGAGGGAATACACCCTGGGAATTTATGTGGGGTTTGTGGTAACCCCATTGGTGATCCAGGGCTGCCTCAAAGACGGGGCTCAGCTGTGGTGAGGGAGTTCACAGGTGGTCAGTAATCAGCAACGAGTTGTGGTTATGGCTCAGGATAAAAACCACCATTCCTGGTATGCAATATGTAGATTGCCTGCCTGTGTCCCATCCCCTGCTGCACCTGCCTGTCCCTTTCCACCTCACCCAGCACCACTGCTGGCCCATTACCTCCTGCCCTGGTCCTCTGTCCTTCCCCTGCTCCTGCCCCCCGAGTGTCCTGGTTTTCCCCTGGCTCCTGCCCATACACACACTCCTGCCTGCATGCACTGAGCATAGGGGTAATAGTAGCTTTTATTACTCTCAGTTCTTTATTAATGCCACATGTGCTGTTGTAAGGTTAAGTTATTAAGTGATATCCAATAATTGTTTCTGCTCTAAAGTGGACATTTCATTTAACTATACTCATGTGGATCTGTTTCAGTACCATTTATCACGACCACATTTAAGGAAAGATTTCAATAGGCCATTTCTCTCTTTCTTTTTTTAATGTAACTAGACCCAAAATGTCCAAGTCAAAAATTAAATACAATTACCTTTGGACCAGCATAAGGGAATGTAGGGCTTTCATGCACTTTGGAAGTAAAAATACAGATTTTACTGGGCTATCATCTCTGCTGCAGAGTTAATTTTTCTGTATGTGTGCACTTGCTGGAAGTGCTTACAAGAAGGCATACAATGACCTGTTTAGTTTGCAGAAGAAAATGATGTCATTTGCAAGTAAGCTTTCAGCTGTGATATTTTATAATTGTTTAGATGAAAACCTGATAATCCTCTACTCCTTCACATAAACTGCAATCCATCTTTAAAACTGTGATAATTCATAAAACCTGCAGCTTAATAAACTAACAAACCCCAGGCCTATGTTATTTTAAGGGAAGTCAATCTTTGATCAGTCAAGCTGAAATGGGTCTGATAAGTGGAGGCCTTACTCACAGGGAGCAGCACTCCAGTTTGTTATTGCTATTTGCTCATCATCCTCAAGTGCAAAATAAGCAGAAGTCTTTCCGAGCTTCTTATCTCTTTTCACTTTCTTCTCTAGATCTCTGTCGCTTTAATCCAGCATGTCTGCTGCTGGTTAACAAGGAAATCCTGTGTCAATTATCGCCAACAACTTCCTGCTGTGAAGCTGTGGGGAATCAAAGCTTTTGAGAGCCTTTTTCACACCAGAGAGTAGTGCAGGGCCTAATTAAATGGCCCTCATATCCTGCAGCCTACTGGTGGCCAAATGATAGAGAGCTAATGAATGATAACCTAATTTTTCTTCCAAGAATTGTTTTGATTCTTCCGGTCAGTTGTGCTTATTGAGTGGCAGCTCATTGTTCATGCTTAGGGCTGAGCAGGGTGTCAAAAGGTAGAACTGGGCAGAGATACCAATCTGCTGGGTTTATTGTGTGCAGATCTTCGATTATATAAATATATATATTGCATATCGGGAAGGATATTTGTTAAAATTGCTTTGCTGAAATGCGTTGCCCTCTTTCCTTGATATGAATTGCTTTGGTGACTCTTATACACATGTGGGCTGCAAAATTGTCCTATAAATCCCCCTCATAAATGCTATCGCTAGAATATTATTTTTACAGAATCACAGAATAAGGTATCTGCCATCGCTCACGCACAGCTGCCCCAGTTCCTCCTCCTCTCTTTTTCTCTTTTTTTTTTTCCCCCTTCTAAAATATTTCTATGAAGAACTTGATCTCCTGCCCAAACAAAACTGCAGCTTTTGTATGGCTGCTGCTTAAGATTAACTAACCTCATGCTAAAGTTGCACATAAAAGAAATAAAAATTCGTGCTGGGTTTGTGTTGAGACAAGCCCTGGCTGCCTCTGCCTGCACAGGGATGGTGACCCCTGAGCTCCCAGTGCCCCGTGCTGAGCACAACTTGCATCAGTGCAGTGCCTCAGAAGGTGACCAGCAACAAAACCACCTTAGGAATAAATAAAATACCTGGGCAGTTTGCAAGGTGCTCGTATTTAGCACAATTGTTCAATTCTGAGCATCCTATCATGGTGCATGCGCGTGAGGTGACAGACTTAGAGGTACCTTGGGAGACCTAACTTTGAATTTCCTGACTTTTATGGTTTTACATTGCAACTATAATGTTCCATTAGCATAGTTTTTTTGTAGTTAATTTCCTTAGGGAGCTTGGAAGAGTTCAGGTTGGGGAGGGTTTTTTGTTTTATTTTTTTAAATAAAACCAGGGGTTTGGAGAAAGATGGTCAAATCTTCTCAGCTGCATTGAAATGTTTCAAAGGATTTATTGAGACTTTTTTTGTTTTTCCTAGAGAGAAACAAATACAAAATACCAACCAGAATAATGCACACCTGCTTTCAAATTCTGAAAAGCTCAAGATCTGTCCTGCCCCGTTCCATATCCAGAGTTCTGGGTGAAATTGGCTGACATAAGATCCAGAGCTAAGATTTTTTTGAGGTGGTTTGGATTTGGGTTTTTTTGGTGCTTTCTGGGTCAGGTGAGTAAGAACATACCATGGGTTTGAAGAGTGCTCTCCTTTGGACTATGAACATTGTGAGTCAGGCCCTTCTTTTGTTAATTTTTTTTCAGTTAAAATTTCAGAAATTTTTTATTATTATGTGCTTGAGGCTTTTAATGATCAAAATTCTAGCTTCGCTGGATGCAGAGGAAGTTAAATTTGAATCAAAATGAGAAGTCCCCCATGATTACATGGGCTGTGGATTTAGGAAAAACACGGGTGATTAAAATTATCAAGAGCCGAGCAAGAGTTTTCACAAATTATCTCCGTTCTCCTTTACATTCATGGACACAATGAGCATTTGTTACCCCATGGAGTGTAAACTTTATTTGCTAGTTTTGGAGCTAATTAAATAGTTTCATAGTTCAGTTCAGGTTATTGCCCATCACAGTGCATTGACAGGTGATTTTTTGCTATAGAGCCGATGCAATTAATTCTTATGCATATTTGTATTTTTTTCCATGGATATAGTTTTTCCTTTCAAATAGGATTGAAAAACCTCAAACACACTAATTACAGTTTTTACCAGGTCTGAAAGCCCAGTTTTTATGAATTTTCACTCACAAACTCCCCCCATTCCACTGAAATAAAACCTTGAAATACCTATTTCCCTTAGCCATTAAAAGTGCTGGTGGATATTTTTTAACTGATGACATACAGAGATGAGGTTAAAAAGAAATTGATTTTAAACAGTCATTCTGTGCTTTCACCAGAAGTGCCAAAAATGTTTTAGGGTTTACAAATGATGGCCCAGATTTTAATTCCACCTTCAACAGTATAAGTCCAATACTCTGCATAAACCAGATTTTAATCTGTATTTTTCAAAATTTCAAATGTATTTTTTAATAACAAAATCAATAAATACACCCTCAAATCCCATGAGGAGGTTTACTTGACAATGTAAAGGGCTAAACAGCTCCAAGGATTCAATAATAAATCACTACAAGAATATTTCAGCTAGCTGTGTTTGTTTTTTTCTTCCCAGGCCTAACCTATTTTTTTTTATTAAAAATGATAAAGACTTGATCCTGCCTCCATTTTAAACATCACTGCACCAGGTCTGATACAAATTTATTAATGTTTTTTTCTCTCTCTCCTGGTCTGCTTCTCAGATGGAAGCAGAGAGTATTTGCTTCTATTCACACCATACACCAAACTATGAATATTATTTCAGTTATGATTTCCTATGTGTCTGTACTAAGGAAAGAGTGGAAATAAAGGACAAAACCAATAAAGATTCAAAACCAAAAGCATATGTATGGAAGAGTAATACACAAAAAAAAAACAGGGGCTGTTAAACAGATGACTCCACTGAATTGTAAAATATTCCACGTTTTGGAAACTTTGAAATGCTACACTTTCTATATTTCATCTATTAATCATTTGTAGGGACGTTTTTTGGTCAGCCAAAAGACAAAGTATTCCCTAATAGCATTGCTGGTTGTGTGCATGTAACTCCAGCCATAACTACGTCAACAAATATGATGGAAAAACAAGGAAGTGGCAATAAATTAAAAATGATCAGCGACCAATAAGCATCAGAAAAAAATGACAGATTCTTAGGCAAGTAGCAATAAACCAGACCATAAAAATCAGGAAACAGACTGGCTGAGTGTCTAGAAAATGTTAGGAATTAAATAAAAAGACAATTTTGGTGGAAACTTTTCAGACAAATATTAATTGCTTCACCACTGAAATGAGTCAAATAATGGAAAGCTAAAAAAATCCAAACGAGTCTGTAAGAGACAAATCCCAGCAGATCACGAACAGACAAAACTTCCAGCACCAAATAAAATGCTGTTCCCACTTAGGCTCCACATTACCACCTCCCTTTGGGAGGGTTCAAAAATTGACAGAACCAGTTATTCCAATTAAAAAAAAATGCTAAGAGAGTATCTGCATATTAAATAACACAGCTGTAGCGTAAACATAAAAGTCAGCAGAAGAACAGTAAAAATACCTTTGCTCATGGCAATATGCTATTCATTTAGCTGCCTGCAGAGTATCACTCATGAGTCCTTTAAGTACTGTCACAACAAATCATTGGAAACTGATGAATACACAATCCAGGATCCCAAACAACAAACTATTACAAACTATCTATGTGTGAAAAGACTGCTGGAAATTCCTCTAAGCCTCTGTAAATAGCTTTGAGAGAGACTAGTAGAGGGCCAGATGCCCACCAGAGGCAAATCCCAATTTTTAACTTCATTATGGCTGTACATCTCCTACCCATAAAGGCTTTTCCTTTCTGAAAATGTGAGGCCTTAGTTTTTCTCTCCCCAATCAGGAAACAATGATACTTCTTGGCCCAGCCAGAGCATATGCAAGGTAATAATACCATAAATATGATGTGACATTTTAAAAACTGGGTAAAATTTAGTAGTTGTTCTTCGATAGCTCTTATGGAAGCACAGCATCAAAATGAAAAGGCAATCCAAATTGGCCTGGGCAACGTGATCTCAGCACAAAGTTTACATTTAAACTTTATGTTCCTTCATAGAGGTTTTTATTTTATGCAGAGTATCTCCAAGAGCTCCACAATAGCAGCAGAAGAGCCAATACAGTTGTATGTGTATTACAAACACATGGCACTTGCTTGGCTTTCTCCAGCTGGAGACACATCCTGAGGTCTATGGGGGGGAAAAGAGAGAAATTTATTTGAAATCTTAAGGGGTGCATTTTTACAATTGTTTTTTTGCTTTTCAGGATGTCCTCCCTTTTTTCCCCCTTGACTTCCCAAACTACCTAATCTGTAAAATGGCCATATAAATTTATTTATTTCATATGTAATCATTAATCAACCCATTGAGGGGCAGGGATATTCAGATTAGGGACAAACAAATGAAAGTTATCTCCAGGTATTCTATTATCTCAACTATATTTGGAATACTGATGCTTAGTGAATTGAGGTGCCAGAATTGTGGAAATCAAAACAAATTTGCTGAAGTTGCCACAGAGCAATGGGGGGAAGGAAGTCTGAGTGCCAAGGGAGTGGCTGACCCTGTGAAATAGAGACTCATGCTCCTGATCATTAAAACTGCTTTAGAAAAACAGATAGGCACAGGTGAGGGATTGCTTTCATGGTGAAGATGTGGCTGAATAGTGACAACCTTGCTCCCACAGTGGGGCTCAATGCACTGAACTGAGCAAATCTCAGTCGTTTAAGTAATTTAAGCAAAATATGGCCCTTGGAAAGCACTTTCCATCCAAAGAAATGTGATTTGCTACATTTGAAGATTTTAGGGCAGGGTGACTCTAAAAATGTGCTAAAAATTTTCGAGAGGAGCCGGTTTTTTTTCTTCTGATTTGTAGGATATTTCTGTATTAGAACTTGAATGGTTTCTCAAAGATCAGAATACACCCCAGCTTTCCATAAGAGCCTAACTTTCTTTAAATAGTGGAAACTGTAGGAGCACACTCAAACACCTGTACTGCTTTTCCTTCTTATTTTTAACTGAAAAACAGAAATATAAACATGAGGGTAATTTTTTCAGGTAAATCTCAGGATTCTGAAAATACACAGAGCATTTGAATTTACAGCGAAGCAGAGTGTCTCAGACTGATTCCCTTCATGATTTTCTCCCCTTCTCCTCTCTTTTTTTCCCTTCTTGTCTGAAACAAACTGATTATCAAGGCTTGCTCAGTCAGCCTAATGCTTTACAGCATGAGAGACTAAACTCAGTAGACATTCTGCTTAGTTAGCTGTGAACATCACATCTTCCCTTCCAGGAATAGTGGTTCCAAATGTCAATAGCTGTTTTAACCATGTTTGATAGGTAAAGTAATGTCTGAGATGGTGCTTCTCAGACCCCAGCTATAAATGAGGATTACTAACAATTTTTATGCATTTTGTTATAAACTGAGACCAACTGTGAAGTGACACTGACATGTACCAGCAAAAAAACGACAAAAATCCAATACTTTTCTATGCCAATTGTGCACAAAGAGTTGGATCTAAGCATTATTATAGCAGAGCCTTTCATGTTGCTATAGCCATGGTTGTGTTTGCATTTCCATAATAAAACCTATTTTCAGGGGGTTTATAACTCGGCTGTAAGAAATTTACTCTGTGCTCCAACTTGGCACAACAAGGTATCAGCTGGAGAGCTGCAGTCCTCAAGCTTTTACATTCCCAGTCTGCTGCAGGAAGAAAGGATTTGTTTCCTTACTTGTAGATGTTTGCTGAAATTCCTTCTGAACCTCAAGCACGCTTGGAGGACCTGTCAGTCCAAGATACAGTGGACCAAAGCCTGATTCCAAGTGCTGCCAGCAGAAGTCCTGCTGTAGAGGAACTAGGGGAATTGCCCCTGGATCTGGTTACCAGGACATGTATGTGTGGGGAGATTTTCTAAAAAACAACCCCAAAGCCCTTTGGTGTCCATTCCTTCACAGGCCGAGTGAGAAATCGTTTGTCGTAGCACAAAAACACACATTTTGCAGGATTGTGTGTTTCAGGGAAAAAGAGTGGAAGAAGTCAAGCAGGAAAAACTGAAAAGGCAACAGGGTTTTTCAGAGAGTGGGAGAGCAGCCTGACTCCTCACAATAGAGTTTCAGACCATGGGTCCAGTCCTGCTGCAATGTTCTCTCCGAGCATGGGGACCACAGGGAAGTACAGCAGCTGCGCAAGTGTGTGGTGGGAGAGAGGGAGAAGGGATTTTTTTCAGCCCCTTTTCAGACAGCTGGAGCGTGAGAAGTTGGAAAATGGATGCATTAAAGTAGAGCCTGTGCTTAGCTCGAGCCACTGCGGAGGTTGGTACAGCAGGTAATGGGCTCTGAGGGACTCTGCGCAGCAGCTGCGCCGCGTTTCCCACTGGAGCTCTTCCAAGAAGCATGGCTTTTTTTTTCTTGGGGGACTGTAGGTAAGACTAGCAGTCAGGAAGTAATAAAATCTCATTATTCCTATTTCTTGTTAGTAAACATTTCTGCAATGGTAATGCGTGGAGGTGCCAGCCAGGTACTGGCTGTTTCTGCATCTCGCTCTTTATCTCAGCAGGGCCCCTCTGTGGTTGAACACCAGGAACAGCCTTTGGATGTCTGGACTTCCCCTCGACTTTTGCATGGCCTGGTGTTTTGTAAGAGCTCACCATCAGGAGGATGGGGTCTCATCCTCAGTCCTGCAGGAGGATCTGGCACAGACACCTTCATTGTGTGACTGCTCTCCCGGGTACCTGTAACACAAAATCACCGATTTTAGGAGGGAGTAGAGGGAGGGGGTGGGAGAGCAAACAAATCTTTACAAGCTGCAAAGTTACTGTATCTACAAGGCACAGACAGAGCCAGAACCATGGGGAACACAGGATGGAAGCAATCTGCAGAGCAGATTTGCCTGGAGCTATGCTGCCTTTGAAAGCAGTGATACTGCTGGCAGCGTAGGGAGGGGGACAGGCAGGGATGCAGGGCTACACCTGTGGGGCAGGTACCACCTCTGCTTCTCACACCCTCCCTGGTCCCTGCTCTTACCAGGGTGAGATTTGTACCTCAGGGGTCTAAGAGCAAGGTAATCCTGGTGCTCTTTCAACCTGACAATCCCCAAAGAGTGACAGCATTTGTTTTTGGCACAAACAAAGGTTGGTTATCTCCCTCCCCATACCTATCAGCAGTCAGGTGATTTTTCTATTCCTTCCCATTCCTCAACACATCTGTGTGGGAAAGGGTGTCAGGGGCTGGTGGGGAGTTTGAGATGCTGGAGATGTTCCTCCTAGGCAGGAGGAGGAAGGTGTCCTGCCTGCCCTGGGCTGTGCAGCCAGGCCCTACGATGCTGAGGATGCAGGGGGACACAGGTACAGGGACCAGGAGGACCATGAGAATTTGGTGACCAGAGGATGGCAGCTGTCAAGATGATGTCCTTCCCTCTCCCCACAATTTCCCACATCACTTTAAATACACTTTAAAACACAATCACTGCTTCCATTGCATTGCCTTGGGGCTGTGCTGTGCTCCTCACTTGCACAGGGCAAAGCAATGCTGCCCTCTCAGGGAAAGGACTAATTCCAGGCCAAATATCCTGAAATACTCTCAAATATTGTTCAAAATTATTGTAATTGTCTTTAAGTGTATGTTTCTTAGTTTATCTTTATTTTTAAGCCACCGACACATTTGGTGTTTGTGTGTTTAGCAAATGTAATTTGAAAATCTACCACATGAGATAAATTTCCCTTACAAGATGTGATAGGGAATTAATGTCAGGAATAATAGGCTATCAAAGAAAATTCTGCATTTGGATCTTTTGTGCCATACATGTGAAACGTGCAAAGTTATTATAAATCCTACAGTAACAAAATTGTCCATTTATGAGACGAATGCTGCTAAAAAACTTCTGATATTCTGATTGTGTTAGGTAAAATTTAAACTCTGCTGGGCCAAATTCACCCCTGGAATAACTTAATTTTAACAGGGAGAATACATTTATTCTGTGTATTTAAATACTTTCTAGGCTGTAAATAATACTATGATAAATTTATATCTTGAGACTATTTCCTAAAGTATCTTTAAAAAATAACCAAACATTTAATTTGGTCTGAACTCATAGTTTAATATTTGGCTTATATTTAATATTTGACTTATATTTTTCATGTTTTAACCTAAATTTAGACACTATGTCATGATGAGATTTCACATAAATCCATTAGAAGAGTAAAAAATTAACACACCTGTTTCAGAGAAAGCAAAGTAACCATGATAAATTGCATTTATTACAATGAGCTTGAAGCACATCCACCCTACCTTTAGGACTCTTTAATATCTCTTTTGGGTTGGATTATTTTTTATTGGTGAATATTTCTTTTGACAGTGATGATTTCTTAAGATATGAATGGTGCTTCCCTAGGAATTCTGAAAGGGACCTTTGGCTCCTCTTGGGTATTATTTGCAGTGAGAAATACTGAGAAAAAGGAATTAACAAGCAGGGGTTACCTCACAGTTCACTAAATATGGCTTTACTTTTAATGAGCTAGGGTTTTAACAATGCTGTGAGATACCAAAATTATTTTTAAACATGTCATGTCCATGTCTACATGAAAGGCTGAACCATGGGCAGCTCCACCTGGATTAAAACACTGCTTTGAGACAGGAGAGGTTTTCTGGTAGGTATACACTGCTTCTTTACCGGTCTGGGCTAAATTCTGCTCAAATAAACCCAGAAAATCACCTCCTTTTCACCTTCCCATTCCCACAGCCAATCCTCTTCTATGATTTCAGTGACCCTGAGCCCCATTTATAGGCTGGTGAGTGTAGTGGAAGAGAGAACATGATGGACAGTTCTCCTTTTCCTCCCAAAGAAGCAGCATGGATGAGGCTGGGTCCCACCTTCCTCCTGCTTTTGCTCATCCATGGATCTCTCTCCCCTCAGAAGATGCCTAACCTTTGCCAAACTGTCATAGCAACAACCATAAAATGGCTACATCTGCCTTTAAATGGATTTGCTAGGACTCATGGGATCTTTTTTTTTTTTTTTTTTTTTTTTTCCCCATGTGAAAATGTACTTCCCAGGAATAAGAAATGAAAACCTGCAAGGAAAGGCAATGTGAGTTAACACTTACCAGCTGGAAGAAGGAGAGAGTGAGAGCAAATAGCAGCAAGTTCATTCAAAAGCTGTAGCAGCTTGTTTCTGTGAAATTCAAAGGATCAGTCCCAAATAGAAAGGCTGGGGGAAAAATAATCTGTTAGAGGGACAACTTCTTCCAGAGAGAGTTAATAGAGACCAGACAAAGAGGAAGGCACTCCCTGACCTCAGACACTTTGCTGCAGAATGAAAAGGCAGCACCAGCTGTATGAAGGAAGATAGTATCTGACCAGGCTGAAATAGCCCTGTAATATTTTACTTCTGCAATAGTTCAGGAACAATTCCAGAACTCTGACTGATTATCAGTCTGGTTCATAACAGTCTTAAATTATGAGTGAAATGCATGGGACGCTAAGATGAAAAATGCTATTACTCGTGTTTAGAGGTAATGTGTGCTTTAATATGGTTTGATAGCACGTGTGTCAGGAAAGGGCTTATGGCCACATCCCACCTCACACGCCCGTTCTGCAGGAACACAGGGATCACTCCAGCACGTGTCCTCCTCCTGCATCCCTAATGCCTCTCAGGGAAACCAAGTTCACCCCAAGGGCTGGGCAAATGCCAGGGGAGCTGCCCTCAGCAGAGAGGAGAGGCAGTAACAGCTGGTATTTATTAATGCACCTAAAAGATGCCCAAAAGGATAACAGAGTCCTCCTCTGCACCATGAGGTGCACCACGAGAGGAGATTACTCTGCCGGAAATGGCCTTAATCCATCATCAATGATACTTTGATTTATTCAGTTTTCCATTTGATCCTAAATCTCTAGGGCGTGTTTGCATTTCGCAAAAGTTCTGACAGGCAACGGTAACAATAAAAAGTACACCCAAGCTCCAAAATTGAAAATGGTAACCTCAGAGACAGACAGTCCTGTCTGCTCTCCCTGGGAAGGGACATCTACAGCTTGTTGGAGGAGAAGCTTCTTCTTCCATGCAGAGCCCACCTTGGGAAAGGCCACCTTGGATGCTGGAGTGTGACAGTGGGGGCTGGCCCCAGCCCCAAATCCATCTCCCCATGTGTGCCCATACAGACAGTGGGCTCCAGGCAGCATGTCCCAAGCCAGCCCTATCTCTGTGAGAATCCCTTCCCTGCTTGTCCCCACTGAGCAGGAAAGCCCCTGATACCTGGTACTGAAACCTGATCTGGTGGTAAAAACATTGCTCATGCTAGAAGGGAGCAGCACAAGACCTGTTGCCCCCCAAAAGTGTTCTTCCAATATTGAATTTTTGAATTTTGAAGCTCCTGTATATGAAACCCATTGAGCAGCAGCAGGGATGAGGAAACTCATAAAGGATTGTTGTTTATCCCATGCCCACACTCCCATCTCTATTTCCTCTTGATTAACAAGAGCTTCATCTCTGCAGCATTGCTTGGATTTGTGTCCCTTTAGAAACTGGTATCCCTAACTGGGCAATAAAACCATCCCAGGAACTATGACAGTCGGTGGAGGCACAGACAGCTGAATCACTCTGGTGGGCTGAAGATCCCCTCCAGTCATCTCCCACATGTGCTTGTAGCTGACTGCAGGGAGAAATCAGTGCAGTCAAACCTCTCACACAGGAACTTAAAGTCTGAGCCTGAGCATAGGGAGGGTAACTCAGCACTGGCCGTGTCTCCAGCCCCTCTCACTGCTCTCTGCTCTGGCTGTGGGCTCGGGGGCCTGCACACTCAGGAAATACAGGGATATGTTTGCTTTTACATGCAGGGCTTACACCCTGTGGTTTACAATTCTGCTGAGGGGACAACAGCTCCAGTGCAGAGCTGTTGCTCAGGAGTGATTCTTGCAAAGATTCAGAGAGGGTTTGTGTTCACTGCAGGGCAGATTTGGATGAAATTTCCCAAAGGTGAAATTCACCAAGGCTCTTCTCTGTTCTCTTTTTTATGCACAGAGGAGACCACAGACAAACCCACCATGAGGGGATGGCTGCAACAGGGACATCATGATACCAAAGTTCTGTTCTTCACAAAAGTTCTATACAGAAGTCATTAGGGTATGTCTGAGAAATGTTTGCAACAGCGCTTAAAAACCTCTGGTTATTTAATGACTGATTCTCCATCATCTTGGATCTTAGTATGAATTTTGTTCTCAGCAAGATTCCCTTTAAGCTGCTCTTTTGATGACAGATGTACATTTATATAAATAAAAACCTTATAACTTTAAATAGCTGAACCACTGATTTTGAATATGTGTTTCATAACATGCACACTAACACTCCCATGTGAGTAAAACAGCAAGAGCAAAGAATTAATCATATAACTAGTTAAGTTAACCATGGCCTTATTTGCCTTATTTAACTTGTTCACCCTAATTGTGCTGTTCATTAAACATACACAATGGAAGATTGAAATGAGAAGTGAAAGAAAAAATCTATCCTAACAGCTTTAAAAAAAAAAAAAAAAAAATCTGCCCATTTAAATGGCTAATCCTTCTCCATGGTATCTGGGGCTTGGGGGGAAGACATTTTAACATGGCTGAGCTATTCCTTTTCATACTTGACCTTTTTTGGCATTGGATTTGTTTTCATTGTTTGAAGAGGTAGGAAAAAAAAGATGCTTAGAAAAGTCCTGGAAATACATTCATGGCAAAATTCAAAAGAGAAATGAAACAAAGCCTTACATGTTAGTGGAGAGCAGAATCAACCTCCTGGCATTTTGAACAGTAATAAGTAGCTCTCTGCTCAGTTTCTTCTGTTTTACAAATAATTTTGTTAGTATTAATAAAGATGAAGTGAAGCCCTCCCCAAAAGTCCAAACATTGCAATCAACAAGTAAATATCCCCTCCCTTGGCCATCAATTGATATGAAGTTCATGTCATTAATGAGTTTGTGGGATAGAAAGAAACACAACCTTGACCATGAGCTTCCCAATGCCAAGGTTCATGGCAAACATGCATCACAGTGTTCAGTGCTAAGAAAAACAAGGAAAAACCCCAGGAAGTTGTTCCTAAATGCATGATGGGGTGAAGTGGGCCATCAAATCTGCTGTTCATCAGAAAGGACCCTGGTGACATGGGGATGATATCCAGGTGAATGTCAGGGAGTGTCAATGCGGTCCTGAGGGCTGCAGCTGAAATTCGGACAGTGTCAGCAAGCAGGTGTTCAGTGGCTCCTCAAGAGCAGCTGCTGAAACTGGGCTCCAAAATCGCAAGGCTTGAGGATATTTTGGAAAAGAGGGTCAGATTTCCCCAGCAGACCTTGGCCAGAGGGTCTCAGTGCCTTCTCCTCAGACCTACCTGCACATGTCTCCGTTTCTCTCCTTGATGTCAACAGGAGTTCCCTGCATGTGGGGAAGAGCTGAATATTACTGTCAAGATCTGCCACGCAGATCTGAGAGAAGAATTTTTGTCCTTAAGTGTTGAAAATGTAATGATCTATTTGATAGTGAGAAAAAAAGACAGAAACAGTATGAAGATTTTTAAAAGAAAACACACACACACACAATCCAAGCAGCCTTTGAAGTCAACGGCTTTGAAATAAAAAGCAGCCACTTTACCAGCCTCGTGAAACATATTTTGTTAACATTTCTAGGTGTTGTGTTTAAAACTGAGCTGGCCAAATTTGGCCATCAGAGGCTCGAATATAGCTGGAAGGAGAGATATTATCTGTGAGTCTTAGGATATTATCAGTTGTTTTAAATGAACTTAATGTATGATAACACACTAGGAGATCTCACAAGAAATATTCTCCCAGAAAATATTCTGGGACTCACTGGAAAGTAACTTTATTCACTCTGTTCTGCTATCAGAACAGCCACTGAGCCTCTTGTTTTACAGGACATATTTGATCCTTTTGAATGAATTAATGTTGGGATTTCCAAAGGGATTTAGGATTGATGAGGGACCAAGCACAACTGTCCTTTGATGGGATTTGGGAGCCTAACTGATTTAGTCTCCTTTAAAAGACTCAGCTACCATACAGTTTGTTGCTGGTTATTTTGAGTACTGCAGGTAAGGGGCACTAATGATGTTGGCCTGAAAGGAGAAAATTGCATCTGAGGAAAAAGGCATGTCCTGGTACATTTGCTAATCCCAGAATGGTATAGAGACCACCTCATTTTAACTAATGTATTGAAATGTGGAGATTAGTCTCCCTATGCGGTAGATAAATTGCATTAACATGATTAAAAACCCCAACTAAACTGAGGCTCCTTTTATAGTTAATAGGGGGTCAGACTTCATTAGTCCTCCAGTGAAAGCAGACCTGTTCATTTGAGGAGGTGGAAATTTGCCATCCTCTGAAATGGCAGATATCTGTCTGGACAAATTGAATTTCTCACTCTCCACCTTATGGGTGAGATTTTTTTATTTTTTTTTTCCCCAAAAAATGGAGGGTTTGGGAAGAATGCTGTGGAAATGAAGGACGCTTGTTGAAAATATGTCTGCTTTGATGCTTTTGCTAATTATATCCCTCGTGAGAGAAGTCTGGCTCACAGCAAGCAAGGGAAAGATAAATATTCCACAAAACCCTTCTGAGCTTATCATCTGGACTATTTGTTAGTGAAAGAGATACCTCCATATACACATGTGCATACCTTCCCTTTTCGTAGATGGAGAATCTGGGGATGCAGGGAGAGAATTAATTCCTTTCTTAGCAGATACTTTTCTTAGATGGAACTCTAACAAAACTGCTGCTGGCAGTTTTGGAGTAACACCTTTGCCTCTAAAGAATTCTTTGCAGAATGGACTTCATACTTAACAGCATTTTAAAACAAGTACACACTTATTCTCCTTTTCTTTTTCCTTCTCTTCAAAACTCACACATCCTTTAAACTCATACAAGAAAAATTAAGCCTATCAGTTCTTGCAACATTTAGTTTACATTGAAAATGATGAATGTCACTCAGTGGAGAGGACTTGCTAGAATGCTAATTCTTTCTTTGGTTTTAAACCAAAGCAAGATTTATGAGTGCACAGATTCACTTCCAAGATGAAACAGAGAAACATCTGCAAGATGAGAATTTACTTGCATGATTAGTGCTATTCTTTCTGCGCTGATGAGTGGTACAGATAATCTCATTTATTACAAATGTCCATAACTCTGCTTGCAACATTTTAACTCCTGAAAGATTCCAGCATAAATCACAGCCACAACTTCCAGTCAAAAGGAGAACAGAAACTAGAGAATATACATCCTGAGAGCACTTGGCATAGTTCATAGGGCATTGCTGTCAGGATCTCTTCTGATCTCACTACTCAGAGGTGTAATTAAAGGTTTCCTCCTGGAAGCAGAAGAGATTTAAACTGGTCAAAAGGAATTGGGGATTTTGTAATCAAAGTATCAGATCATTTTTTCTAGAGATAGTTATTAAAACTGCCATTTTAAGAAGTATAACAATGAATATTATTCTTGGAAGCTTTAAGTAGCCTCAGGATGGTTCAGACTTGTGACCTAAATGTCACCAAGTGCTGTCTGTGAATGGAAACCTACGTGGCAGTGCCATTATAATACGTCACCAGAAAGAAATATTTTGCCATTCCTAATAGCAAGAGGCTTGTTTTGTGCTCTGTAATTATTAGTGGTCAAGTCTGCATGAGATGTTCTGGGAGTCTTTTAAAGCTGCTCTGCATTCCAGAGCTGTGCTCACTGGAGAGGACCTCTCTCCACCTGCCTGTGCAGCACAGAGAGAAGCAGAGCAGAGCTCTGAAGTCAAATTAAGGTGATGACACTTTTCTAGGAAATGTCTTGGGATTTTCCAAGAGGCTAAATGTACTCCCACTGAAATTTGGGTGTCTGCCTCTCTGAGGCTTGTCTGAAAATCCCAGGCTAATATGTTAAGAAATATTCTGACTTCAAAAGAGAAGGATATGCAACCATAACCACTCAGGGGTTCTGATGCTGATAATGCAGTACTTAGAGGGGACTGCTCATGCTATCCAGTATGATAATACCAGAATTCACAAGAAAGAGCTGTGAGCCTCTAGCACTTAGCAGCTGTAATACTGAACAGATTACACAGAAAAATCAGGCAAAAAAAGTAATATGCTTTCACCTCACAGCAAGAATTGCTGAAGTTCAGGAAGAGGAAATGTGTATTAAGAGAGCAGGTTAAAAATCTACATTATCCCAGACTTTCATGAAATCAAAATGATAGGCACGATGCTAAGTTATTATAATGTATTTATTACCAGAATTGCTTTCATATTTAACTGATTTGGCCCATCTTGAGACCTGTTTTAAAATGCACCACCTTGTCCACCTTTCCATTTTCATATGAAAAACAGGAAAGCAAAAACTAATTTACTCAGGGAGACACATCGACTGTTTGCCCGTTTATCTCTTACAGACCACCCCTCAGTCCAATGTTGACAGTACATGATATTCCATTAATCTGCCTAATGAAAATTTAACCAGTGTTATAAACAAATAATTGGCTATTATCCTCTCAAAGATCCCGAATAAATTACTTCTGCTTATTTTTTTTTTCCTCTTCTCTCTCTGTGCCTCTTCCCCCACTCCTGCCCCCACACAAAAGGCGGCTCTTTCTGACTGATGTCGCTGGAGAAGAAAAAAAAAATCACTGTAGCTGTCACTCTGCTGCTGCAGGCAGTGAAACCTGGGCTAGGCTTAAGGGATGCTCACACAGTGGCCCTGCACTTGCTTGGCTTTAGCTGTGGGTGTTGGAAGAGGAACAGGACTCTGTTGGAGCTGCATCCCCATTCCCACCCCACCCTCTGCTCTCCCCCAGTTCCTCTGGTTAATCCACCTGCAATTACATCCCCATCTTCTCCAGCTCTCTGAAGCTGCACAAGAGGCACAGCCACCTTTTCCTTATCACCCTGCCTGTCCTTTCTTCCTCTTGTGTGCAGGGCCAAGGTGGGATTTTTTCCCTTTATCGACTAAAAGTGAAAAATGTCTCTTCATTCAGAGCAATGCAAGTTGCAGTGCACAGGGATACAGGGATGCCTGCTCCTGTGTCCACCTCCAGCTGCTGGGGGATGGGTTGAGCTCTGCTGCTCTCCTGCCTCCCCACCCCAGGCCTTTACCCATGAAATGAGGAAAAGACTTAGATAAGCTAAATATTTTCTTCTTCTTTATTTTTTTTTTTTTCAGCCAGGAAGACGTGAATTACATACAATTTTCAGAACAGTTTGTCAAAAAGTGCTCACCAGATATATCTTTGCAATTTGCAATTTGCAAAGATATATTTGTACTCTTTCACAGGCAAGAAAATGGTCATTTCTAACTGATGCACTATGACAGCTCAACCAGAGAAGAGTGAGTGGTGTATTTTTCAGACAGATCCTGAGCTCTTTTAGGTTATTCTTCATTGCTGAAACAGAACTCATCATTCATAGGCACAATAATATAGTGCTGAACAAATAATTAATTTTATTTTTCACCCGATAGATGTACAGGGGGAAAAAAAGGTCTAAATAAAAACTTTCAAAATATTTGGTGAACATAAATAATTAATTTCAGGTTTTTTGGTTTTTTTTTGTTTTTTTTTTTAATTTAGATAGAATGAAATTTCCTGGATGAGCAGAAGTACCAATCATAGATCAAGCAAGTAGGAAGATGAGGAGCAGTTAACTCTTGTCCTGAAGCAACTCCTGATGCCTTCAGAATGTTGCTGAGGACTTCAGCAGAGGCTCTGCACAAGATCAATATATGGAGCACCTTAACCTCTCTCCAAAAATTTATTGCCAGCAGGGCAAGACAAGCAGCAGCTGTCCTCCACATGAAGATGCTGATCTTTATTGACCTACTTTGGTTTAAAGCCCAGAATGTTATATTTGGGGTTTACTTTAGTACCCATCCAGGTCACAAATTATGAAGGTCTGTGCGTGGTCCAGTGCTCCTGCTGTTGGAAGTAGCAGCCTGCAGCACAGCACTGGAGAGAGAAGGTGCATTAACATTTCCAGCCATTCCAACCTGGTTCTTGATCCATTGTCTCTGCTCTTCAGGAGAAAATAGGAGACAAAGAACCAAAACTTTCAAATTCATTTGCCCAATGAAAAAATAAACACCACTGAGTATCAGAGCTGGTGTCCTTGTGGAACAGTTTCTTCTTTAAGCCTTGCAGAAATTCCTTCGGGGAAGGCTTTTGTTTGTTGGTTTGTTATTTTTGAAATTAAATTTTCTGGAAAAAAGGAGTTTCCAGCCATCTCTAGGACCAATGGCATCTGCAGGTCTTGCACCAGCAGCTCCCTGGATTGACAAGGACCAGCGGCCACCAAAGACAGAGCAAACCTGAACATGCTCACCTCAGGCTACTGGAGTTTCTTTGTTGGAGCAGAAACAAATCAGACCCTGTGGAAGTGATATTGCCATCCCAATGTGAGGTTTCAGGTCCCAGGTGTTTGGGAGTGTGGGCTGTGAGATTTTCCTACAGCCCAGGAAAAAGTTTTCCAGGAGGGAGGGTTAACAAGCCACTCGTTTGGCTCATGAGCCCTCATCCCCTCAGAGGGAGAGGAAGAGGAGCCATGGGAGACGTGGGCTGTCCAGTGTAGCCTTGCTCTGCCCTCCTCAAACAGGGATGGAAAATGCCTGCCAGAAGCCTGGCTCCAGCTTGGGAAGCCATGCAGTCCAGCAGAGAGCTGTGCTCTCCACTTTTGAGAAGACAAGCAAGAGCACCACCAGCACTGCATTTATCTGCAAGTGCTCAAACTATAAGTAGAAGTAAGATTTTAGCTATAATGACAAATTAATTCTTTCTTTCATACTTTTATTAAAATAAGCATCTTCTGTCTTTTAACTAGACCTGACATATGCTTACATAGATACAACACACCCTGTAACCTAATCTGCCAGCAATCTTGAAGCAATTAACTCCTTCTAATCTTTAGCTAACAAAGCCCACCATGCAAAAGGTCCCTGGAGAACAGCACTCCAAAGGCCGCCGTAAGCTCCCTCTGACTGGTTTTGTATTATTTGGTGTGTAGGAGCTCATTGGAGTGCTCAGAGAGCAGGGATTCATTTGAAACAACAAAGATAAATCATCACAGATCATAAGATCTTCATTAACTCCTTATTTCTCTACTAATTAACACAAAAGAAATTACTTGAATGGTTGACAGGCAGCGAATGACCCACAGCTCAGTGGTTAATAGGATGCAAATGATGCCTAATGAGGGTCTCTAGCTGCAGTCTGGGCATCTGGCCTACTATTTTTGTTGGGGATTTAGGGTGGGTTTGAGATGAAAATTGTTTAACCAATAACAGGCTGCTGCTGAGTTCATACTAAAGTCTATGAATTTATGGGTCCAAAACTCAGAATCAGCTTAAACTTCTCATCAACAGGTTTGGATCCACACAAAGCACTTCACAGACAAAAAGTCTTCCTTTCAATGAGACACGGCAACAATTAAATATTTCATGGAAAGTTTTGGGGTTTTTTCCCTGGACAATAAAAATAGTTAATTTATAAATTTCTAATAACCTCTCAGTTTACAAGGGAGACAGATTCCCAAACTACTGTAGCAGTGGCCTTTAAAAAGTCTTCATTCAAATCTGTGTCCCATGTCTAATCAAAAACAAGTTTGGGTTGCTCCATATTTTTTTTTTACATAAACTATTTCCAGCTGAGTCTTTATGATTAATTAACAGGCTTTCAGTGAAGAGACACACCACCATTAAAACTTCTACCAGTCCCTCCCTCACTTGCAGAAAGCTTTGGAGCAGCTTCAGGTTGAGCTTTTGATTCAACCACTTCTGTGGGGTCCTTTTTCCTCTGCTTCTTCTGTGTACACCAAAAAGCAAGGGCTGATGCAGGGGTATGGTGATTTCCTCTGTGTGTTCATGTTCTGCTGTGGCTGCAGGGTGGCCTAAATTCCCAATTTTTTCAGCATTCTCCAGCCAGAGGTTATCAACCTCCCCAGTATGGTACAGCCACTCACCTAATCACTTTTATTACTGGCTGCATGAGCCAGGCTGGTGACATAAACAGGTTCCACAGCAGAGCTTTGCTACCACAGGTCACTTTGAGCGAGGGGCAGAGGGCACTGGCACTGCTCTTTTCCAGGGAACAGGGTCCCCAGCTGCCAAGGGCACTTCTGCTGCAGCCTGGAGGATGCTCCTGCTTGGGGGAAGAGGTGCAGAGATTTACAGGAGGACTCCTCCAGAGGCTGGGATAGGCTTGTAGTCATCTCTTGGGGCTCTAGGCCAAGCTCTTGTGCTACCAGCTCCCATCACTTGGTGTCTAACACACTCCCTGGCAGCTGCTGTGCCACCCACTCTGCAGAATGATGTGTTTGCCCTGCCGTGCTGCAGCACGAGAAAACAGCAACAGTAAAGCACCTAGAGCTCTCCAAAGTCTTGTATTGTTTTAGTTTTCCTTCTTTTTCCCTTTTTGTTTGTGTTAAACCCAAGAGAACAGGTTTGTTATTCAGTGGCTTGTTTTAATTAATATGTTTTAATACTGCCTTTCATGCTTCAAACCAGCTACTGAACAGGACCATGAAATGAAATAGATCTGAAGGACTTGATGTGAGAAGCAAAATCTATTTTCATTTTGTAGGTGGATTAATATGGAAACAACAAAATGGAGTTCTTTATTTAAACATGTAATATTTGAATGTGATCCTTTTCTCTCAAAAGATTCTCCAAACTCTGAATGGTAGTGGGGTACAGACAGTGTTTCACACACACAAATTCTGCTTCAAGTGCCCAAATTATGTATTGATTTTCCAGCCACATCTACTGTACTTTATCTGAAAAATCTTAGTGTGTTTATATTCTTATATAATCACTTCTACCAAACATACAGTCACAGTTATGTGAGAAAGTCAAATATGTAATACCTCCTTGAGTTCCATCCTTTAAAATAATAGTTCCCTTTTTTTTTTTTTTTAACGTAGAAAAAGAAAAGAGAACATTGGACCAGCAAATGTATTTTCTTTACTGTAAACACAAGTTAAAAGAAAAAAAATCCAGCTCCAAACCCTGCCTGATCAGCAGGCTGGCTCTGCAAACCCCTTACGTTTCCCATTATTGTCAGTGTGCGTCCAGGAAGCGTCAGTCTAAGAGCATTCAGCCATATATCATTCCCACTCCATCTTTTTATTGGATGCCTTCCATCCCGAGACGAGAAGCAGAGCACACACGGCGTGCTCTGGTGACGTGCAGGAGGCAAAGCAAAAGCTGGTGTGACACCACCTTTGCTGGACATGGGCTGCTCATCCCGAGGCACTTAAGGGATTAATGAAATGAAATTGTTTTTGGGCTTGCTGCACTCCCTCTTATCTTTTAAATCCATAATGTCCCACGGAAGGCAAAATGTAGTAATTTTAGTCAGCAGCCTCTCATTAATTTTCTACCTTTGGGGGAAGGCACATTTATAAAGAGAAGGGCTGTGTGGAGGCTAAGCTCAGCACACTGCTTTTCACTTAAAGAGCTCAGCATGGCACAGCAGAGACAGAAGCGTAACACGCTTCAAACGAGAGCATTCTTTCAGAGAGGAGGCACATCTCAGCTGCCTCTGCACCTATACACTCTTTATATATATATTTTTATACACATGTGTTTATACACACATATATACAAACCTATGGAGTCATCAGTTTTTGAAGATAATCTTTCAGGTTAAGTATTTTCCCACATTAAACTGATAATTATCCCCTCCTTTTCTTCCTCTGTCCCCAGACACCAAACAAGCTGGATTTTTGCTTCATGTATTATTTATGGAAAGGAATTAATATGCAGATTCACAAAAACTTAAAAACTCATAATTATTCATAAAGGGCTTTAAGGTTATTTAGTACATATTTATGAAACTTTATGTTTGCTAGGAACTGTGTTTGAAAGTGCTATGGAAGGGTGTTGACTGAGGTTAATTACTAGCATGGAGAGTAATCTGAAAATGATCAAACTCTTTGAATGAAAATATTTGTCAGTATTTCTGATCTATATTTAAGTGAAGTAATGGACATCAATAGCCTTGCAAATATATTCGGAAATGGCTCTGCAAGAAAGAAGATATGCATATCTAATGCAAACAACCAATGAGGAAAATGTCTAGTTAGCCACCTTTGATCGCTTGGCAAATGTAATAAATGATAGAGATTTATCCTGTTTGTTGTCCATCTGTGTTGAGTTATGCTCTTATACATCCACACTCTAGTCTAGAAATTACTAGCAGCAATTTAAGGAAGCCAGAACTCTCCAACCTTTTCTGGACTAGGATTCAGAAATGAGGTGTGAGCTATTCATGACAGCCAAGATTTCTCTAGAAGTTACTTAGGATAAGTACAAGCTGTATGTAAATAATACATTATATTGGTTTTATATTTACATAAATCTTTCTATCTTATGCATAATTAACCTCCCTTCTTATCCATTGTGTTCAAAGGTTGAAAACCTATGAAATGTGTTATGGGTTCCGTGATCTCAAACGAGCAGCAGTGGCACCAATTCTGCAAGGTAGGAAGCACCCAAAATATTATCACAGCTATAATGCTGCTAAGAGTTATAAAGAAGATTGATTTTATGACCTTGATGGGTTCATTGAAACCACTGGAGGTGCAGAGGTGTGGTGCATGTGAGTGGGGGCTCACGGGGCTGTTTCCTGTGAGAGACCAAGGGGCCTGGAAAGGCCATGGTGGCTCTGGAGTGACTCTGGAGGATGGCACACAGGTGTGTGCAACAGTGGGATGTTCTGGTGGTCTCACACATCGGAGCTTCCTGAACCCAGGCTTTTCTTCAGACATGTATCCTTTGAGGAGCTTATCAACCAGAATGTTCTGCATGTAAGCAGATACGGTAGGTATGATTATTCATTTGATTGTTCCACGTGAAAGCTGGAAAAACCCACTAGAAAGATCTAGGTAGTGATTAAATAGCAAACAATACCTCAGTCATTGGCAACAATTGTATGGATGCTCTGGGAAATGCTCTAGAGACATGCCAGGCATTTCTCACATTAATCTTTTGGACTTAGAAGGCACAGAGTTCACTTACAGTTCACTGAACACTGCTCTGCCTTTTTGGCATTCTTGGATTCCTCCATCAGAGCTTGAGGGGTGCAAAGGGACCCCTGTGTCCCTCAGCAGCTCTGCAGCTTCTCCGTGACTTCATCTCGGGGGCTGTTCCTTTATCTCTGTCCTGCTGTGGGCTAACACAGTGTTCCATAAATAAAATCACTCAGCCAGGGTGTATCAGGCTCTTCCTCTTCTGCTGTGATCCTGCTCTGAATCTAGGGAGGAAAAGGAGACAGTAAAGTCCTCTGCCACAGAAGAGGGCAGATCATGAGGCAGAAAGTCTCTTTCTTACACTGCTCATGGGGGAGCAGTCCTTGCCAAAGATATTTTGAAATAAATGGAACAATAATATAGCCATAATGGTTGCCCTAAGTGCAATGACTATAGCCTGGATAGATTTGTAATCTCTTTTAATAAATACATTAAATTATTTGAAATAATGTTCTATTTGCCAACAGCTTATTCCATAAATATATATGGAATATAAAATAGGAGAGATTCCCTGACATAATTAAAATTGTACAGCCAAGTAAGAGGCAGGGAATAGTGTTATCTTTTCAGCTGTAAAATATTTCACAGGAATATTTCTCACAGACAAACCTTCTATTTACCTTTAGGGATGGTATAATTGCATACTGAAGAGAGTGCAGCTCTGAGGCAGTGATGTCTGCTGTTTCCATCTCCTACCCCCTGCTACAAGGGGAGCTCAGTCAAATAAACTACATCTCCCTTGCTACCAGTGCCAAGCATTCTCCCTCCTCCAGACACCTGCACAGAGAGAACCCCAAATGCTATACTGAGATCTCATTCACCTTGCAACAAACACACACCTTTGCCATCCATAAGGGGTAGTCTGGATATTTATCCTTCTCTGTGGCAAGGGGTAAAATGTCACAAAAAACACTCTTCGATGGGGCTCAAGGTGCTCATCAGGGGTTCTGGGGAGCTTTTTGCTCATATTAATCATCTCCAGAAATTGCAATGCTCTCTAAGAAGAGATATTTGGCACCTGACAAAAGGACCTGAAGGTTACAGCAGTGGGTTTTTGTCTTCTGTGCAGACTGGTTATAAGACAGGGTTTTATATGTGCTGTTTAAATGGTTTATATATATCACCTCAAAGGATTAAGTTTGCATTACAAAAACTATCAATAACATGGTAAATTATTGATTAGGACTATTCTTAACTTCTAGTGTGTTTTGTTTGGAGCATTGGTGATTTATATGCAAGATAACACAATGAAGAACAATCAATGGCATTTTAGGATCTCATACTGGATATTGCATCATCCCACCTAGAAAAACCTAATAATAACACTGACTTTTGTCTGCCTCAGAAAATTCATTTGGAGGAACTGTCTCTTTGCACCATAAGCTATTATGTCTGACATGAATTTATCTCTCAAGGATTGCTACCAAAAAAAGTAAATAGCTGAAAGCAACAGACATTTCCAGACTCAGGTGATTTAAGGAGTCCTTCTGACCCATTTACTCATTTTAAATGCTGCCACAGTAATTTATTAAAGCACAGAGTAATAGATGAGTTATGTGTGTCCAGCTCACAGGTAATTCCCAGGTATGCCATGGAACCAGGCAGGCAAAATTCACTTCAAGCAATGACTCACTGATGATAGGGAGACACTCCACTCATCTATATCTGGGCTTTCTGCTTAAAAACCCCAAACCCAAGAAAGACAGAATCAAAAATTCTACTTTTTTATTGCTAAGCTATTACAAACTGAGGGGATGTTACTGAGAGCTTGTCTTGTGTCCAGGAATGAGTGCTCAGTGATGTGCAAGGCATCATATTCAGCCTCACAACTGCTGCCTGCAGGAGGTCCTTTAACACGCACAGGAAGTGTCCACGTGAGGAATTATCACAAAGCAGCCAAGCTGCTGCAAGCTCCCACCATCTCTGTGTGCTGCCTTGGCCAGGAAAGCCTTTACAGGGCTCAGACTGTACAGGTTGGAAGGTGGGTATGATGACACAGGCGAGGGACTCTCTACAACACTGTACACAGAGTGAAAGTGATAGGGGGGAAAGGAGAAGCCAATGCAAATCTTTTCTGAAGAGGTCACTTACTGGGCTTTTTGTAGTCTCCTCAGGGTGACGGAAAGACTCAGCCCTGTCCCACAGCCAGGTGCTGTCTGAGGACCCTGAGTTGTTTTCAGCTGCTTTTCATGACCAGGCAGTGGCTTCAAAGTGATTCCTTCAGACCTGCTGACTTCTAAAAGAGGAAAACAAACAAGGCAGTAACTCCCTGCCCTGTCCCCTTCCCTAGGGGACTTCAAGCAGCCCCCCTTGGAATCAGCCATCCCCTCTCCCCACCAGAGCAGAAATCACCTAACACCAAACCCATCACTTCCACGTTTCCTTCTCTGCACCAGGCATCGTGGAAAACAGGATCTAAACGCATTCAGGCAGCAGGTTAAATTCAAACAAAGCTTAAATATCCTGCAATGCCATCATGCCAGCCCTGTGTACAAACCCTATGCATACAAAAATGGAAGATATGGTGTAGCTGTGTATGTGGGCACGGGCAGGACAGATGCTCCTGCATACATTCCACACCCGCACACCTACACAGCCCTTATTTACATAGCTGTGTGCATAAAATACAGTGTGGTGTGTTCTCTCATTACCTTCAGTGGGTTTTGGATCTGATCCACCTCACAGATGCACTGAGTTGTATTTCATACACACAAATCGTGTTTATGTAGATACCTTGTAAATATACATCTTATCTTTGGTGGAGGAGTGGCTGAGTGAATATATCAAAGCAGTGCTTATTTTTGTTGATACCAAAACCAGTTTCTCAGCTTTACCTTGGATTCTTTTTTTCCCTTCTTTTTTTTCTTTGTATGTTTTTTCTTGGTTTTTTTTTAGTTTTTGTTTTTGTGAAGCCCACAATGCACATTTTGAGGAACTGTAAATACATAATTCCAATCACACACTTTTTCAGACCACACACCACACCATAATTTGCTAGGAGATGCTGCAAAAAACTAAACCATGGATATTTCCCAAATGCAGGAGAACTATGCTGATTGGAGAATTGTTTAAGTTAAAATTATCCAAATGTCTACAGAAAATAATTATTATATTTACACGTATTAAATTAGAATTTTTAAAAAATTGCCTGAAATTTCTCTGGATCAAAACAAAAATGAAATCACATTTAAACACTGAATTTAAAGAGAGTGTTAAATAACCATAATAGCTGTGAATTAGTCAATCCAAATTCTTGAACATCAATTCTATCACTTGCTATGACAGATGTTTAGGATGCAGTAATCTCTTGCCATTTCCTAAATCTAAATTTAATAGGGGTGAAACTGCTCCTAAATAGTTCTCATTCAGGCATCACTTACATCATTTTCTGTTTATTATTTGGAGTTACTTCCATTTTAAGTACATGACTGATGCTCTGTCCTCTCCTGTATTCTGCCTTGATGGTCAGAGATTGTCCTGTACATCACGGGAGAAGTGGAGAATTTCACTGATCTCCAAAACAGCCAAAGCCAATGAAAGGCTCCCAGTGGCTCCAGTGGATTGTGGATGCCTCCCCTTGCACAGCTGCATTCTGCACACCCTGAACTGGACTGGGATCAGGATCAGGATCAGGATCAGGGGCAGGATCAGGATCGGGATCAGGATCAGGATCAGGATCAGGATCAGGGGCAGGGGCAGGATCAGGATCAGGATCAGGATCAGGGGGTGATTCTGCTCTCTGTGCAGCACCGGCCCTGCCCTGCAGACTGGAGATCCAACTGTGAAGAGCTGCTTTGTTCCCTGAGATCCAAACCTGAACTTTATCAAGCACAGCACTGCAGAGCAAGGGCTGGGCTGGAGAGCAGTGCACAAACAGGAAGCAGATGGGGACGCCTGAGTTTGTGTCTCAGATGCAGCAGAGCACAATGGGGTCTGGCAAGGAAGGCAAACAAAATTCTCCCAAGCAGGGCAATTTGTAGGTGTTCTGCTACTCTTGCACCTATTATGCTCATAATTAATACAGGAAGGGGAGAATTTGACTGAAGATCTCTTGCTGGCTTAATAGAAAAACCTAAGTTTCATGGTTTATTCATAATTCAGCCTGTGGTGTGTGGGGAAAATACGAGCAAATGCAATGCAACCCACACAGGCAGCATGTCACCATGCCTGGCCTTTGTTTTCAGACAAGACAGTCATTTGTACTGCCGTTTTTAGGAAGGTGCTTTCACCTACTGTTTCCCCTTGGTCCCTCACTGTGAGCACTTTGGAGCAGGGCTTTTCTCAGGACACACTGCCCAGCACAGAGTTGTACAGAACAGGAAAATCAGATCTGCAGAATCTAATGATCGTGGTCCAGAATCTCTGCACCAAAGCCAGGAACTAAAGAAAATTGAGGACACAAAAGATCATGCTCACAAAATGCAGGCAGGGGCTGAAGGAAAGAGTTCTGCAGTTTCTCAATAAATTAAGCTATTCTGACAGAGAAACAGGCGCTAAAATGAAGCAGAGGTACCAAATATTAGAGAAACTGTGGTCAGTCTTTGAACTCTTACAAATAGCAGACACTGGAGTATTAAAACAACAGAGGAACTCATATCAGCTGGGGAACTCCAGCATAATTTAGTCTGAAGTTATTCACAAACATTATCAATATTTCTGAGTTTACACTCGCACCTTTGACTGTTGACTTAAAGCATCCAGTCTGGTTCATACTACTGGAAATGTTTACACTTTGGAATCTATTATGCATAGAAAAATTAGGGATTATCTTTGACCTGGGTCCCACATATTTTTATGCAAAACTAAATAATAGGGTTATTTATTCATTTAATCAATTCCATATATTTGCCATAAGCAGGCTTGATTTCTTCTGAGGTCACAATCAACATCACACTTTTAGGAGGACATATGGTCTGACTGCTAACACAGATATCCTAGTCAGCATTCAAACAATCCTGAGCTTTCCTATCTTTCCTTAGGTTAGGAGCACTGTATATTAATATGGGCTAATCCTTATGTGGAAACATCAAAAGGAAAGTCACTATTGGGGCAGTTCAGGCATGTTTAACTCTGAAAGGTGGAGGGGTATGTGTATATTTTAGGAAGAAAAAAGGAAAACCACAAAATGTTCTACACTCAAACACAGCAAAAAATGTTTCAGGCAGGACTTCATGCAGGCAGATTCAGGCTCTCTCTGACCATGATGTGACCAGGCAAAAGCTGAGTAAAAGGTAACAATCACTTGGCTGCAGAAGTAGAAGGATGCAGGAGGGCACATTGTCTGCCCTTAGAGCAGCAGAGGTGCCTCTCACACCTCGTGTTCTGCCATGCAGCAGGGCAGCTGCCTCTCTCTGTGTCCAAGATCTCTGCACAGCCAAAATTCTGCTTTACCATACCCTTAGCTCTTCCTTAACTTCTTCCCAGTACCACAGGAACAGATCTGTTTATTTCATGTGATCTCTGCTTTGGAGGACCTCCTCCATAGCTTTAAAAATTAATGATTGCTAATGACCTGCAGTCCAAGAATCAGAAGCTTAGAGAACATCATGAATATCTTGGGATAATGAATTAATTCTCTTTTTCATAGTCTGTTTGACATTGCTGGCAAAAGGGAAATGGAAAGGCAAAGAATGCCAAATATATTTATTCACATAAAACTGTAACTAAATGGCATTAGGGAAAAAGAAAGCACATGACTCCCTTTTAGAAGAAGAGTAGGCTTTATCTAAAAATGAGATATCCCTTCTAACAGGGGGTAGTTGATTGGTAAATCCTAGAAGTTAATGCAGTTAAAGATTTGAATACCATACTAGCAAGGAATTTGTTTATTCCATTCAGACTAACCAACATATTTCACAAAACTTGTGTGTCATGCTGGTGTCAACATCTTCATAAAGAGCTGTCATTTTATTATTATTGGCAAATGTCTGGATGCTGGTGAGGGAAGAGGCATTATTTCCAAGTGTGAGGAGGAAAAGTAACAGTTAATGTAACAGATACCTACCACAAACAACAGAGATCATCAACTTTTAATGACTGGAGTAACCATATCCTCCTTCAGCTGATGGAGGTTGTATAGAAGCAGATGGAGTAAAATGCTAACAAACACTGTACCAAGTGTAATAGCAGATGTGAAAGCTCATCAGGATTATGCTGTTGTGAGACTAATTGGTGCCTGGAAGTTTTAGCAAGCATCTTTCCTTCCCCCACCCCTTCTCCCTTTCAGCCAGTGCTTATACTTTATTTATTTATTTAGGTTTTAACACCTCCTCTTGTGATTTGCAGGCAAGAGGAATCAGTTTCAGGATCAGCACAATGCCTCATACAACACTCCTACAGCTGAACATCTGCTTGACAGAAGGCTGCTGGGAGCTACATGCCAGTTTGGGGACTCTTTCTTGTAGTTTGTGTGGCAGAAGTGAAGTATTTCAAGTATTTAAGGACTCGTGGGACTCACCAGAGAGCAGGCATCTGTGAAGATTCATAAGCTGTGCCGAATCTCCACCAAAACTGATGCAGCCTGGTGAGAGCAGCTGAAGGTTTGTACCAAGCAGGGATGTTGGCCTGACCTCAGGAACGTTCAGATGGTGCTGCTGACTGTGCCTGCTGCCCAACAGGAGCAAAAGAACCAGACAAATATCTTCTAAAATGTAAGAGAGGCCTTTGAATTTTGTGCCTGGCAATTAAAACTTTACTATAGAAGCAATGTGGGTGTTAAAACATTGACACAGTTTGTCTTGAGATGTGGTGGATGCCCCATCCCTGGAAGTGTTGAAGGTTGGGTTGGATGGAGGTCCCAGTAACTGTCTAGTGAAAGATCTCCCTGCCCATGGTGGTTGGACTAGATGCCCTTTAAGGGACCCTTCTGGCATTAAAAATGATGTGATTATAGGATTGTCTGAAAAAAATCAATCATGTGAAGGAGAAAAATG
Source organism: Polioptila caerulea (assembly GCA_013397295.1). Lineage (NCBI taxonomy): Eukaryota > Metazoa > Chordata > Aves > Passeriformes > Certhiidae > Polioptila > Polioptila caerulea. The sequence continues at coordinate 638,572 of VYXF01001785.1, read as the reverse complement.
TTACTGCTCCAGAAAGAGAGGCTGCAGTTTGCAGTGTTTTGTTGAAGATCAGTGTATAACAAAAAAGAAGCTAGAAACAAAAATGGCTTGGGGATCTAAAATCTTTGGCCACAAGAACAGTGTTGCTGCAGGAGGCTCCCAAGAACTGGGTAGATGGTGGCTTAGAGTGTGGTAAGAGATTGCCCTATGAATGAAATTTAAAATCAAAGTCCCTACAGCAGCTAAACCCTGCAGGCATGGTATCCTCAGCAGGTCAGGCAGAGGCTGCATTTCCTCCACACCTTGCTGGCTGGCAGTGGAAGTTTTATGGTGAAGCACAGGCTTGTGGCACATTGTGTGCAGGGGTTCTGGTACTTACACTTCATCTGAAACAGGGGGGAAAAAATAAAGCTGATATTTATTTTCCCACAACAAATTGCAGGTGGGTACTCCATCCCAGGTGCATGGGGAGCTCCTCTGAGGTCTGCAGGAGAGTCACAGGCTATGGGGTAGCAAAATACTGACACAACATTACAGGAGCTGATGGAACAGCAGAGAGGAAAGGAGGGCTGAGCTCTGGTCCTTGTCAAAGGCTCCTCTGTGCTTACTCCAAATACAAAGCTAAGGGCAGGTGCAAGAATATCCACCAGTCAGAAAGTGCTATCAATAATAAATAATGAGATTTTCAACCAGCTCCAGAAAAAGGAATGTGGAAAGCAGGAATGGATTCACAGTGGAAACAGAAAGAAGTGTTTGAGTAAAATAGTCCTAAGCTGGAAAGTGATGCAGATCATAGAATCACAGAACGTTTTGGGTTAGAAGGGACCTCAAAGATCATCTAGTCCAAATCATGATCAAGATCATCTAGTCCAAGTCATGATCTTCCACTAGAGCAGGTTTCTCAAACCTGGCCTTGAACACTTCCAGAAAGTCTCAGGACAAGCTGTGCCAGAATTTTTCCACTCTCAGAGCAAAGGATTTTGCTCAAATATCTAACCTAAGCCTGCCTGAGTCAGTTTGATTGGACACAGTTCTTCTGTGTCCAATCCCTCCATGCCCTTCTGAAAAATCCCTCTCCACCTCTCTTGGAGCCCATTTCAGTGCTATAGGGTCTCCCTGGAGCCTTTTCTTCTCCAGACTGAACAACTCCAACTCTCTCAGCCTGTGTCCATAGCAGGGGTATTCCAGCCCTCTGATCAGCTGTGTGATCTCCTCTGGACTGGCCAAAACAGATCCACATCCTCCAGATGCTGCAGCCCCAGAGCAGGACTCAGCACTGCAGGAGGGCCCTCACATGAGTGGAGTAGATGGAATTACAACTAAAACCCATCTATATTATAGGGATATCTCAATTTAAAGCTTCTAGAACTGAAAGTTGCGTTTCCTCTACTCCCTATCTCTGTTAGAAGATTCAGGTTCTCACCCTGGTGAGGCTGATTGTGCTTATCAGCAGCTCAAGGCTTTATGTCACAGGGTGAGTAGTCAAAGATCTAAAGGTAACTCTGCATTTAACTAAGGGGAAAATAAACCAGGACTGGTGTCTGTGAAAACAAAACCTTACCAGTCAAGAGAGACTGAGATTCTGTCACCAGGTGAGGCAGAGGTGCAACCTCTGGAGGCAGATTGTGGGGCCATGGGCCAAGGCTGGGGGTCTGGAGGCAATGGAGTAACAGGCTCAGACCCTCCTGGTGTCTCCTGGTGAAGCAGTGAATTCCTGTGTTTGTTTGTGGCTCCAGCAGCTCTGAGTAATGCCAAGGAGCAGGTACAATTCCCAGAGAGAAGAGGGAGAGTTCCCAATAATCCGAGCAGGGAATGGAGCCCTGTCCTGTCAGCTCTGGCTGCAGATCTGCCTTCAGTCAAAAGGTCTTGATTTTCTAAGTCAGCTGTAATGCATGTGATTGTGGCCTCACAGGTAACTGCAAGGTGGGTCCTCTTAGTTTACCTAACAACCATGTGCTTTTTTTCATTTTTGATAAATTCATCTCTCTTATACTCCTGTCAGTGATGTAGAAGCAGATAATGACACTTGAAACATTCATTTTCTCAACTTGTAACATTCATTTTCTCTCAAGCTGATTTCTCAACATTTAGTTCAGAGAGTTCATGATGTTTAAAAGCAGGTAATTTTGTCAAGTTGAACCCTTGGAAGTTTATTCAAAATAATATATTATCTATCCATTTTCCAAGGTTAGCAAACTTACAAACAGACTCTTTTCTTTTTTCCCCTGCAGCTGTTTGAATAGCCCATGAAATGATTTGTGCAGGTGTGTGTCACCAAACAGATGTTCTGGTGCCTTTTCAGTAACAAATAGTCTGCAATAAGGAACCTCCATCTACAGTCAGACAAGCAAGTGATGCTGATGCAGGTTACAGCATGCTTTAAGAGCCAAACTTTGTCCTCTGCAAACCCCAGTGAAAACAAACTGCATCTTTGGAGTTACCTTTCCAAGCTAAACTAAGAAAAATGAATGAATATAGTTTCATTACTGGCATGTAACATACAATAGATATTTTTAAAAATACACAGGAGTCTTCAGACTGATGCCACATTATGCCTTCACTGGTCTTAATATTATTGTTTCTGTCTCATCTTAGGTTATTCTCTAGTGTTTATTATTAATTCAAATTCTCACCATTAAAGGGGAGATATTATCCATATGGTTGACGTGCTGCTCAGTATGTTCATAAGTTCTCCAACATTTTGATTAACACTGACAGAAAACCCTTTGAAAACATATGGCCCTATATACATCCTGTCATTTCTAATAATAGGGTACATTCTTCAGTACACTTTCTTAAGAAGATGAATTCAGTCATATTTTAGAAACATGCTAATACTTGGTTAATTAGTCCTTTGAGGTCAGGGGGAAAGAAAAGACTGAATGAAAATAAACTTTTCCTTGAGCAGACACCATGAGCAGTGAAGATAATTTGTGCGGCAGAAAAACGTGATATCTATGAGTAATGGTCTCTATCCACAGCCAGATTTCTTAAATCAATTAGCTGCTGGCATATTCCTGAAGATATTCATGCTCTGTTTGATATGCCAGACTCTTAAAGCTTTAGCATGAAGACTGATTTTGATGCTCATTTCACTGATTAGGTCAGTATCTTATTTCTGGCGTTGAGTTCCTGTATTTATACCAATTGTTCCCCTTTTCTAACACTTTTGGGATATCATGGGATCTCAGCATTCTTCCTCTCACAGGCAGGTCTGATACCAAATCTAGCAGAAATATTGTTGACTAAAATTCACTTTGGCTTGTGCAGCAACATGGCACATTTATATGGCAGAGTTTAGCCCCAGTGAATATTTACACCATTCTTATTTTGCTGGGATTTTCATCCATTTTTTTCACCATGATTAGGAAAAGTCTCACCTACATGTTCTCTTTTAACCATATTTTTTCTTACAGAGGTATTTGCACTACCTATCCTCACAATTCAGTATTTTCAGATTTGCTCAGAGAGAAGCTCCTCAGACACATATTCTTAAAAATTATACTTTAGGATGTGACTACACAAAAGTAATCTGCTTGAAAATTCTGCAGCACAATAGCACAAAAATATTTTAAAAGGTGATATATCAATTTTGTACTTTATAAATCTAAATATTTTCATATACTCAAGTCCTTTCTATCCAAAGATGTATCATTATTGGTAATGCAGATAATTAATGAGGATAAAATTGCAAAACTTCTTTTATAATGATTTGAGGCAGCATCTTACTCTCGTTTCTTACTTTTCCCCTTTCCTCCTTGAGTAAAACTCAGGGAAAAACAATGTGGTTCTCTTTTCTTCTCTCTCCTCCCCCTCTGTTTGCTCCTGCTCTTTTTCCTTTGGGAAAAGTCCCAGTCTGGGCTACATCAGTGAAACATTTCTGGGCAAAAAGCCATCAGTCCTTATGAAACTCCATCTCTGACTGTTACTGTGGAGAGATTTCTCAGAGCCCATCAAATCTTCTCTAACCTCCTCTCAAAGGAAAATATCTAGCAAAATTCGAGGTCTTTGTCTCTAGGGGTGGAGGCAGAAGAAGCTTTGTGTGATTCAAAGACTCTCGGAAGCTGCAGGATTGGGTTAAAACCACTCCAATATTGAAGTCCAGGGAAGTTTTTCAAGTCCCAGCCAAACCTTACCCATTCCACAGAGGGCAGCTCTTCCACATCTTTACTCATGAAGTCAAGACAGAAGAAATAAAAGCCATACAAACCTACTCTACTCTTTGGCTACTCTAACATGCACTTGAACAATGTTTACATAAATACTGACACCCAACCAAACACCTTCAAGAAAATGGAGCATCCTCTTGCACAAGTAATATTGTTTTTAGGACTTAATGGGAGGAAGAATGAAATGCCTCTAATGGAGATTGGCAAGGTCATTCAGAGCTCATCTACACCAAAAAGAAAGGTAAGATCATGAAAGAATAGTGAAAGAACTGGAACAGGTTGGAAACCCCCAAATTGATGGAAAATCAAAATAATTTAAAAAATCTCCAGCAGTCAAAATCAAATGTATGGTTTTGTTGCCACAGTTCTTCACACTTTCTGTGAAATTTTTTTGCCTGTTGTACTGAGCTTCAAGAGCACTACAAGTTTAGTTCAAGCTCTGCCATTCAGATAAAATATGCTCTTTTACACTTTGATTTGCACTGACATTTTGTACCTGCCTTTCAAAGCTGCCCCTCCTCCCAGCCTGCTTCTTTCAGGCCTTGAGAGGCACGAATTGCCATCAGAGCAGGGACATACAGCAGCTATGGAGATAACTGCTCCCTCCTATTAAAGCTGTGCCTGTGTTATGCTGTTTATCTCGTGATACTCCTTAAGTTACAATACTGTTATTTCACTTTTTTTCTTCAGTTCTACATTATTTAAACTGCTGCACATGATACTGAAAACTTGAAGACTGTTATCAGTTTAGGAAAAGGGTATTAAATGGAAAAGATTAAGATTTTGGCTGGAGTCCAGCGAGCACTTAAATGCATGAGTAACTTTACTCCCATGAGTAGTGTCTTTGACGCCAATGGGACCAGCCATGCATGGAGGAGCACAGGTTTGTGTAGAATTTGGGGAGAGCAGGTTCTGCTACAAGAGCTCAGGTTCAAAACTTGGGCCTGTTTAGAGCTACACATGTGCTGGGGTTCATGAGACATTAATGTTATACATGTGTTCACTCTACTTTTTCCAAATGTTAGAGGTCTACTGATGGGTTACTATTTCCCCCCTCTAAAATAGGTGGCTTTTTACAGAAAAAAAGAAAAAGAAGAGTCAGGTTTCAGTCTTTCTGAGAAAATAAAACAATTCATTGTTTTATCCATTGTTCAAAAAACACAGAATACATATTTTATTATTAGGCATTGTGCTTGGCAATGCCTAAACAGGTTCTCTTCAGGCAGTCAGAAAATGAAAAGCCAGTAGTGTACCACAAAAACTTTAATTCACCTCCAGAAAAAGTCACTGGACTTTTTAACCTCCCCACCTTTCCTGTCCCAGGAAGTGATGCTCCCCATCACTTCCATCTTCAGCAAAAGCTGGGCACAAGATTAATCTATATTTAAACCTTTTGCTTCAAGATTTGTGCTGGTCACCAGTACCACTTACAGACAAAAGTCAGGTCCTATTGTCCTACATGAACAATACCAAAATTGACTTTTATATTTTTTCAAATAATTAATGACAACTTGCTTTATTCTTTTTAAATCATTAAATGAAAAGATGTATAACCTCCTAATTAAGGAGCATCAAAAAGTTAATCTTAGCAATTTTAACCAAACAAATCATTGCAGTATTACAGAATCTAAATATTTAACTTCAGTTTCTTGCTAAACATTACTGATAAGAGATGTGCCTCTACTCTTTATAAATGCAGGAGTTTGGCAGCCCCTTATGTGCCATTCTCTACAACAACCAGGAGGATGCAGCAGGGATAAAACCACTCAGTAACACAAGAGGTGCAGCCATACCAAAGAAATTGCCTTGCAAAGGAAAATGGCATCATGAGATACCTAAATTAAAATTCCTAGAGCCTGGCCTAACTCGGTCTAACACACTTTAGGCACAACATCTGCATCTTCTGCAAATACAGCACCATCCACAGCCTGGCTCATCATGGGCTATGTAAAATGAAACAGAATTATGAATGCATGAAGGCACCAGATTGACCATGTCTTACAGTGTCCCTCTCATGGTGCAGTTTTTTGGAGTGTTTTTTTCTTTTTAATCACCTTTTTAGTTCCTACGTTGAAACTCAAACTCATTCACAGACACTCAGACAGCCAAGGCCACTAAACAGATTTTCCTCTGACAATATCTATTTCTGAAGTGAAGTAGTCTTACATCCAGCTGGCTGAGTTGTGACCAAAATAAAATCACTGTGCCTGCAAAATTATTTCTAAGGGTGATGAAGCTCTCTGCTAGGGATTGCAGTGCCTAATTTGCCAGATATTTGTTTCCTAGCTATTATTGCCTGCTGAATATTTTAAATCCATTGTAATTCAATATTCAGGCCAAGTCTAAAATAAACCTTTTATTTTTTTTTTCCTCTTAATCATTTTCTTAAAAGATATTTTTGTCTTCAATCTTCCATTTCAATCTTGGCCTTTTAAAAGGCCATCTTAAACTTAAAAAGCAGCCTTAATTACCAGACATTTTGTCTCCTACTTGGCAACATAATACAAGATGTGGAAACTGGATGCAGAGTCTAATAAATTCGTAGCACCATCCCAAAGAGGCAATAGGATGTTACATCCAGTTAAAATCAGGAAACAATTTATATGAAGGCCCTGTAACACATGATTGTACCTCATTTTTCAAGTTGAAAAGCAAAAACTCAAATTTTCTGAAGTTTGTTAAAGGCAGATGTTTGTTGACTAATTTGAAAGCAGTAGTCAAGAAACTTAGTACTTTATTTTGAAAATAGGATTTTGAAGGATTTAGATTTTTTGTAAATACTTGTGCTGTGAGAGCCATAAATTCCTGTCTTCATCTTTGGAGCAACTAGCTTTAGCTGGGGAAAAAAGGTGACCTTTTCATTAGCTTATGTGATGAAAAAAAAAAAAGAATTAGATACAATGTAATTCTCTCATTAGAGAATACCACTAATTCTATTCCCACAATTTGAGTCCTATGGAAAGCTTTAAAAAGTGGCACATGTGTTAAGGCCTCTTTTTTATTTTTAGATAGATTACTTGCTCTCATGAGCAAAGGAAAAAAAATATTTCAAGAAAAAGGTTTTTTTAACATCTGTAAAAGAAAGACAAAGGTAGAAAGAAATCTTGTCAGTGAGAGGGGACTGATGGCAGCAAATATCCAGGCAGTCCTATCTTCCTGCCTTCCTGAATGGTGCTGGCACTCAGTGATGGGGTGGGGACTGGGACCTGCTGTGTCCCCTGCCCCTGCTCCCCAGAACTGCAATAGTTCCTTCCTTTACAGCCTCTATTTAGCTACCAAAACTTCCTGTTCCTTGCAGGAGTTCCTGACTTAAAGGAGTCACTAACCCCTTTGCTCAGCTTCACCAACCTAAAGCATTCTTTATCTCAGCCTGTGGAGTGGCACAGAAGGACACGCTTTGTATGGTGAGGCCTGAGAAAAAGCACCAGTGATTGCTTCTGGGAAAGTGTGGAAGGAATTGTAATGCACATCTTACTCCTTTCTCTGAGTTTATTTGGCTTTAGGGATTTGGAAGTGGATTTAAACAAAGCTTTTAAAATGATTGTTCCTGTTTTTAAAACACTAACCTGTGAGGTCTGCTGGTGGCCACAAGCTGCTGGGGAAATTGTGACTATCTCTGCAATGCATCACATTGTGAAATGCACTTGTTTTTGAAATGACTTGTCAGGTCAAGAGGTGGTTGGGGAAAACAGGATGCAGCAATAAGTTTATTTATACAGCCAATGCCATCAATACTGCCTGTGCATTGGGCTCCAGAAACATGTATCTAAGCCACTTTTTAAAATTTGCAGTGATGGTGAGTCAGCACATCATCATTCTTGTAATATTTTTATTTTTTTTTTTGCAATCTGCACAGCACAGAAGATGCACACACTGCACGTGATCTCCATGTGCCTGTCACAGTGGTGCAGAAATGGCATCGAAATGCAAAAATGGCAGGGAGAGAGGTGAGGACTCCAGGAAAGGCAGGAGCAGGAGCTGCAGAGCCCACAGGTGCCCGTGGTGTTTTCTGAAGGAATCCATTCTAGAGCTGTGCAGTGTTTTCTTTCCAAAGCACTGCCCATTGATTTTTCTGTATTATTTATGACACTGAAGAGGGAGGAGGAGGGAGAAGGGTGGAGAAGCATCCACACACTCTGCTTAAAGCACCTGATTTTCCTTGGCAGTCATGCTGCTTTATCTAACTCTGGAGAGAGATTTGCTGCTCCAAAGGGCAGCTCCCAGCAGCTGCATTTGGTCCTGGAGCTGAATTGCCCCCTGAGTGACAGCTGTCAAGAGATTTGTCACCCACACCAGCGAGCCCAAAGAGCTCCCAAACACCTCTCATTGAGCAGAAAGTCTTCTAGTAGGAAAGATTTAATGATGGAAAAAAGGATTTGATTTGGCTTCTATATTAAGTCCATGATAGTGTTAATCCCATAAAAATATAAAACCTCCAGAATTTCTCTCTAATAATTGTAAACACTGCTTCCTTTGTCAACTTTTTGATTTATTGGAACTTATTATAGAGCTAGACTTTATTGTATTTGCTTATGATACCACAGTAATCTTTTCCCAGGCTTTCACTTTATTTTGTTACATTTATCTAGCAAGCCAGATTCACACTCCCACAGTAACCATATGGAGAAAAGCCACAAAAGCTGTTAAGTACATTTAATTACTGTTTTGATGAGCTCATATTTTAATTATGTTTATTGATTCTGTGTGTGTTGAAATAGTTTTAGCATTTCAAGAAAAAAAAATGGAATCAATATACTGTAATTACTGGGCATTTTATAATTTTTCTGTGTAATTAAAACTTTCATATAATATTTTTAACACTTTTTACTAATCCTTCAGCTGTGATTGGCTGCATTTCCTCTATGTTTAGGTGAGCTTTAATTTTTGATCTCCCACAATGTGATGCTAAGTTTAGGACTAAAAATTGTTTCCATTATTTCCTCTTGGACCTTCTCAGGGAATTAGAAAGAGCACGAATATGGCATTTACTAACACATCCCCAGGTGTGACACATGGATTCATCTTCCACTTGGAGCTGTCAGGATGGGACTTCCCATCATTGTGTAACAGCTTGGTGGGCAAGCTGAAAAAGGGGGTCTTCACTGTCCTGTTTCACTACAACAGCTGGAATTTCATCTAAAATGGTAAAATATAGTTTTGGACTTTAAAAATCCGTACACTTCTAGTCAGGTAAAAAAAACAAACCTCAACAAAAAACATTTAAAGCTGCTGTCAGACTTTTAAATGAAGTTGCCCCTTGGATCAATCTAGGCTTCCAGATTATTAAAAATGGTAAACCAGATGTAAATACATGGGGATCTAGTGGTATAATGGAAAATTTTTGTTTCCTGGTGAAAGAAGATGAATTTGGACACAAAGTTTGGCCAAAAGCAGGTATGACCACACACCTGGGTGGAAGTTAGCAGCGACAGGACTGATACTTCAATGATGTGTTTGAGTTTTGAAATTCCAGGATTTCTCACTTGGTGAAAGTTCCATCCTCAGGGGAGCTTTGATGTTTGTAGCCATGAGATGGTGAGACTCAGACCTTCCTCTTTTAACTTGTTTCTGGGGCTTAATTTCAATTGTATTAAAAGCAAGAAGCAGGGTCATACCACTCAGTCATTTAATCACTTTTTATTTATTTACACCTTTGAATACCACATGGGCAAAGTAAAGAAAAACAAAAAAGAAAAAAGTCAGCTGCTTGTAGTTTAAGACTTTGATTATAGAAGCATAATTTCCACATTTTCAGGATACTTTTGAGTATCTGACAGAATGCTAGGTTACTCTGCTCCTCTCACAATCCAACTGGATTTGTTACATGAAGAGTTATTCTTGAAGTATTGCACCCTTGGCTCTCAGTCTCCATCTTAAATTACCAAAGAGAAAGGAATATCTTTTCTGTGGAACTCATCTTAAATTGGCCCTGGGCACACAACATTAGCAGGGCTGGAAACTGGGTGCTGGCTGAGGAAAGAGAAAGGACTTCACCCATTTTAGGACTGTATATTACCTGAGGGTCGTGAGATTACTGTGAGAAGGGGCAGAATGTATGACTCTGGTAACAAAAAGAGGTATCAAGAGCTGAAAGAGAATATTTATGGGAAAAAACCCCACGTGATAGCAACAAATAGAGCAACCTGAAAGAAAAGGAGAAAGGATAGATAGGAGGAATAGAGAAACAACACACAACTGTCCATGAGGAACCAGATGGGCCACGATTAGAGAAGGTTCATGTGTCATCTTGACCCCCAGAGAAAAGTCAGCAGAGGAGGAGGGGACAGAGAGACAGGATGGAGGCACAGAAAGGTGGAAGCCTCAGTTGCCCCACTTGGGAGCACTCACCAGGAGGGTGAACCCCTGTTCTGGGCAAATGCCCCTGGTACAATCTGGGGGAGACATTTCCAGGATCAGAGCATTGGGGTCTGCAGAAGGGGCTCCAGAGCCTCCTCTGTCTGCTACAAAATGGATCTCAGTGAGTTTCCAAACCAGGCTGGAGAGTTCTGCTGCAGCAGTGGACAGCAGGAGGGATGGGGATGGAAATCACCAACGGGAGCTGGTGTTCACTCACAGCCAATGTGAATAATTTCCCTTGGTTCAGAGATGTTTTCATTAACCCTCAATGTTCTTTTTAGACAGACTCATTTCTGTGTGTATTTATAGACATTTTCTTTTATGCTGTCTGCAGCCTTTGTTTCTGACTCCAGTTTTATTTGTTTCTGACTCCAGTTTTCTTCTGCCATCATTTACTAACACAGTTTTCTCTCAACACAAAACACATGCTGCATATTTAAATATGAAACATTGATCAAATTAATACACCTGGGAAAATGAAATGGGAGAAGAGTTATGCACTCCCAGTTACTTCCTACCACCATGCAGAACTCTCCAGGACAAAAACTCAAAATCTCTGCAAGTACACTACTATTAAACCCATCTAATTCTCCTGAATTTGGAGGAAATATTTACGTTTTCTGTCATGGAAAATACAATCTTTCATCAGGAAGGACTGTTTGCTTCTCCAGGAGCGGAGAAGACATGCAGGGGGATTTGTGAGGGTAGCATGCCTGATTAATTTAAGCACACATTATTCAGTGAAATAAAAGATTTCAGATGATTGAGGTGAAAGTGGTGAAATGATTGATTAGAGTAAGAGCTGTCAGCTCCATCAATTAGGATCAGTGTCAGCCATAACCTTGAATTTCTTGGCTTTACTAGGTGCAACAACATTATTGTTGCTTCAAGATAATTTCTTGTGTTTTTTTAACACGAAGCATGATAAAAATACTTCAGAGACACTGCTTTGCAGTCTTGGGCAAATACATGCAAAGAATTTTCAAAGGACTTGTTATTCCCCCACTTGGCTGTCAGAGCTCCTCCAAAAACATTTCTCTCCAAGGGATTAATACTCATTTATGAACTTCATTGCAACTCTGTATAATTTGCCTGAGAAGACAAAATAGGTCCTGCAGCTCTGGTGCAGCTCTGAACAGCCACGTACATAATTTTCAAGAGAGCAGCTACGTATCAGAAAATCTTTTGAATGTTGTTAAATGTGTAAATGTACCACATATGTTTCTCAGTGTAGTTACTCAGCTGTTTCATTTCTCTCTTTTGCTCAATATTCAGCCCCTTGAGAGTTCCGACCCTGGCTCCAGTTTGGCAGCTTCACACACATAAAAGTCTTGTTCGTGCAAGTTTTGTGAGCCACCAGACAAAAATAAGACTTTTTTTTGCTGACTTTTTTTTTTTTTTGCACTGCAAGTCTAAATCAGAAACCCACAACTGTGTATGCAAAACATAATCAGGCCCAGCAGTACCCAGGAGGTAAATTTAGGGTCTCTCTTTCCCAACATATCTTCCCCTCTAAGATCTAAGGTCAATTAGAACTAATCAGTTTAATAATTTCATCCCAGCTAACAGTTTTTTTATGGAAACACTGAAGCCAAAGGCTTCAGGATTATTTACAAAGCAGTACCCTTTTAGACCTGCTAAATATTTCTACACTGTTCCATCTTAAGAATTAAACATTTCAGTTTAAACACATTTTACAAGTGCTACTCAGACTAGCCTTCATTTCTTTTTCACTATATTTGATTTATTGGTTATTGACAGAGTAATCCAAATTTACTAATTGACACATTTAAAATGAGTTCTGCTGCAGATAATGTTTTCAGGCCTGTGAACAGTTTCCCAAAATTTTGCTTTGTAAAACAGTAAGAGTCACAGGCAGTTGCCTCTCTTTAATTCTTTTAATAGGTTGAGAGACCAAACTGAATGACAATTAGATTCTTTATGTCTTGCTTGTTGAGTGATCCTCATTTAGAGGATTGTTACTGCACTTGGCTTATCCATAGAAAACAATTTTGGGGGGTTACAAAACAAAAGGAAAAAAAAAAGGAAATCAACAAAATAATTGTAATAGTAATAGTAATAGTAATAGTAATAGTAATAGCAATAGTAATAGTAATAGCAATAGAAATAGCAATAGTAATAGTAATAGTAAACCAGCCTCAATTATGAGGAATTATATAAATTATAGCAAGAGTCTCTGGATGAGTCTGTAAAATTCAAAGGACGAGAAGAAAAGATGCAGCAAAGTCACCAAAGTCATCCAGACATGAGATGCTGCCCAAAAAAGGCTCTCACACAGACATTGATGTCACTAAATCTCACAAGGAGCCACACAACTGTGGTAAATGAACATTTTCTAGAATAAAAGATTGCAAGTGGTGTCTAATTATATCAGACTGTCTCGACAGCTGGGAGAGCTCCCCATATCCTGCTCACAGCGTGTTTTGGTGAACACGAAGGATCAGCTCTGAGCTTTTGCCTGTCTGTGCAGAGTCCCACACATGCACATCAAGCCCTTCTCCCTTTCCAGCATTAAAACTTTCCAAAGAGAGGTTGGGAATGAGGGATGCACACTGCCCTCACTGCCTCTGCCTTGGGGCATGTGAAATCTGTTTTACTGACTCCTTCCTTCAGTTTGCTGGGAATTTAATTTCAGGAAAATAAAAAAAGAAACCCATGAAGAACCCATCGTGAAAAATACAGGGCCCTATTCCTGCCACATCAAATTCCACTGCAAATGCAGGGGCACAAGAAATGTGTAAGAGCAGCAAGAGTACTGGATTCCATTCTGCTCCTTGGTCAGTACGGGCAATACATTGAAAAACTCGTGTACCAAAGGCTGCCTTCAAAAGGACAGTGTAAAAGTGAAGGAAAAGCCAAACTAACAAAAGCTGCTGTGGGAGAGGTGGCTGAACACTTTTGCCATCCACCTATTCACAGGCTGTCAGCTGGCACAAATAATTCCCCTTACCTGGGGGCATTTTCCTGTGTACCTCTCCTTCCCCTGTTCCTCCAGCCACTCTGAGCAGATCACTGGGGAAGGAGAAATCAGAGTGTTCCCCATCATAAGAAGAAATCAGAGAGGGTACAAAGTTTCACTTAGCTTTAGATTAGTCTAAATTAAATGGAGTGGCCTGGGGAGGGGTCTCAGCCTGCTGGGCAACCTGATAGTGAAGCTAGAATCACAGTCTATCTATGTTCTAAATTGATGGCAATGAAAATAATACTCCCCAGACACAAAAGTACACTTGTTTTCAGATTAATGCATCCTGAATGTGAGCTTTTCATCTCCTTTCTGAATGACTTAACGTGTGCTCGTTCGCCTTGGCCAGAAACTGAACTGCAGGTTCATTATTTGGAAACTTATTTGCACTGAAGTCCATAAGGCCAGTGGCTTTGGAAGATGAAAACTGCTTTCCACAGGCTCTCATTTGGGGAAAAGCTGGTTGCCCTGGGCTGCCAAATGCTTTCCCAAGGAGCTGCTCCACGTGCATGTTGTGTTTGGGCTGAAATTGAGACAGCAAATGCCGAACTGCTGCCTGATCCAAGGATCTCCAGTGGCTCCTTGTGAGGGTAAATGATGAGCATGAAAAGCAATTCCTACTGCTCTGCGTGCTCCCTCTCCTCAGAGAACAGCATTCCTATCTGCCATAACTGCCAGATCCCACGCTCAGATCAATTAATTCCTGGAGTGCACTGTCAATTAATATGTGTAATGGATGATAATTTCACAAATGCTCTAGCTTCATTTTGTGTTTTCCAAGCTGCTATTAGTACAGAATTACATTGTTCTTTGATTAATAAGGCAGCACATTTTTTTGTGCTTTCAGATATTGCCATTTCAACAGTACAACTCTGGTTTTCTCTCACTTATCTGTGGATAGAAGATGCAAGGTAGAAGAAAGTTGTAAAATACATCTGTCAAGATGTGCTCAAAATTACTGTTCTTTCTGTAAATGGAGAATTATTACACTAACTCAGACACAGATGCTTTGCTAGATTTAGCTTCATTTCAACTTGCAATAGAACGGGATACTGAAAAAAAGAATTAAAAGTGGATTTGAAAAGACAAAAAAAGCATCCTCAGTTTATTCCAAAAGGTAAAATTTTCTCACTGTCATAACATTTTCAGACATTTTGGCAGCACCTGACTTTGCAAAGCATTTCTGTTCTGATAAATGATGTATTCTGAGAGAGCATATCTTGTACATGGTCTCTTAAAAGCCCCTCCAGACTGATGTCATTTTACATTTCTCCTTAACAATAGTCTATTCAAATTAATGGGACTTAGTTGCAATAAGTTTTTCCCTGCTTCTATAACCCTGCAAAAATAACTGCATTGGTTTTAGCTGATAGAAACTCCCCAAGCATATCTGGGATCAGCACTGGCAAACCAGACCTGCTGTCCCTGGCCTTGTTCATTCACATTCCTTGGGCAAACCACCTTCTTTTCCCGAGCATTAGTTCATTATCTCCCTGCTGTCTGGGCCTGTGGCTGTAACTCCATCCTGGAGAACACTAATTCCACGTACTGAGAGCCAAAGTAAAGCCCAAAAAGCACTTTTTCAGAGCCCTCAACAAATGGCAGCTGATTTATTGATCCCTGCCCACCCAAAATGTTCTTTATGCTTCATATTTTCCCTGCAAGTGCCACTCCTGGGTGTGCAGGATTGCTGTGCCATTTCCACAACCAGCTGGGTTTTGGAAATCCTGGCTTTCTAAACTCCCAAGGTCACTTTGACACATATAAAAAAGCTGTTGAGTGATCTTCTTTGTCCCTACGATTCTGACAGTGATTATATGCAGAGGACAAACTGAAAATAATTTGAAGAACCGAGAAAAAATTCCTTTTTAGTTTGTGAATTTTCCCTCATGCAGTGGCATTGGTGTTCAGTCATGGAAATTCAGTATCTGGGCTTGGATCAGTGAAAGCTCTCACCAGCAGTAAGAACATCATGCTGCAGGACAGGGATACAATGGCACAATTCAAATTCCTGCACTGGTAAATCACAGAATATCGTATTTTAAGATCTCAAACTCTTCACAAATATATGAGCTTAGGACATTTTAAGAGGTTTCTGTAAGCTGTTAATTTATTGTGGTTTATGTAGTGATTGCCCCATATTACAGGGCACATTTCACAGTTGTCTTGACTACAGACAAGTCAGGAAAAATAAACAGGCCTATTTTCATGCATTCATAAATAGAACAGATCTAAATTTAGCTTAATAAGGGCTGTTTATTCAAGTACTAACATGCTTAGAATGGAACATTTATAACCTAATAATCATGTAAAACTGTGGACTTCGAGGTTGCCTTGGCACGACTGGTTGACCACTCACTTTTGACTCTGCAAAGTGAGGTAAATTCACTCTGTTTCTCATCTGTGTCACTGAAATCCTCTGACCAGAGCACACAACCACAAGGCTTTTATGTTAAAGGAAAAATATGTAATACAAAATTAGCTAAAACTGGTGAAAAAAAACTATAAACAAACTGAAACCACATAATTTCCAATGGTATTTTACCTCTGACTTGGGGAAAATGCAGGTATGTATCTCCCTCTTTGTGGTATTTTTGTCTGCATTCCAGCATGGGCACTGGTGAACCACTGTGGACTGAATGATGTTATCCAGTTAACTCTTTTAGATTTCTTTTAAATGAAATTTAAAATTAGTCTCACAAATAAAAATGTTGGGATATTTGAATTCACTGGAGCTTTTGAACACTGGTTAAATTTTAAAATTGATGCTGGTTAAACATGAATTATTTTACTTATGAATTACTTTTTAAAAATATTACAATATAGAAGAACTGTAGACTTACACAGACATCCACTAAAATGAGATTCTCCAATCTAATAGTCATTTGACTGAGCTAATATTGAAACACTTAATAGCACTTAAACAAAAAAAGTCCAAATTTCTTTAAAAAGTAGTACTCTGATCATGAGATTTAAATTATCATATTCATTAGAGAAATCCTGTGCTGCGAGCGAAACTCTAACATTGTAGTGAACCAAATTGACACACAGAAATATATTTGCCTTAAAAAGGAGATAGACACTAATGTGGGATATATTGGCACATGGAAATATTCTTTTTCAGGGCTACTGTATTTTTTTTCGCAGAGCAAGTTATCATTTAACTTTCCCTATTTTTTTTTTTTTTAATTGAAAAGACAGTATCTTGAAAGAATGAAACAACAGCAGCTTCAAACCTCAACAGGAGCAGGCAGCAAAGAAATGCATCTTCAATTTCATCCAGAGCACAAACGAAAACACGAGTGTTTACTTTTAAGCCCACAGAGCAGAGCATCCAACTGGTCCTACCTGGGAGACAGGGGCTGAATAAAGGGCCTTTATGCTGGGATGAGATCTGCAGTTGCCTTGAACTTGCCAGGAGTTCAGGTGTGGGTGTCCCGTGCTCCTGCATCTGCCTCGTGCTGCCCTTGTAGGCACCGGCTCCATTTCACCAGAATAACCTCACCATTCATCAACAATGGGCTTCAAATTGTACTTTCTCTTAACACAACATTAACTCTCAAAGGGCTGGAAATTCAGTATTCTGTTCCCCGAGCTTGGATTCCAAATCAGTCACTGAGAACATTATATGAGCAGTAATCCCATTAAATATATCATCTTGCAAATATCTAAATCCAGTTAATTAACTTGTATTGCAAAAGAACTCTGAGATATAGTTTTCAGGGAGCAAACTTCCATTTTAGGTTTCTAATTATGCCAAAAATAAGTTTTATATCTCCTTTTCACTTAAAAATTAGAGGAAAATCACCTAAAAATCTACAAGCATCAGCAAAACAGGTGTTACAGAAGTTTTCTAAAATCTGAGTGTTCTTTATTAAACTCTATTTTTGTGGAGAGATTATATACAGTAGAGGCCCTATAAATGTTGACAAAGACAAACACTCTCTAAGAAACTCAAAAACATTTTGTACTTATTAACTAAACAGGAACACATGACAGGACAGGAGATAACTGAGGTCATTTTGCAGTCCATGCTGAATGCAGTATTGCAGTTCCTCCACTTGGAAATCTGTTTACTGAAGGCTAGAACTGGAGTAAGTTTCCCAGATTTTTTATTCTTTTAATGCTTCTTGAAAAAGACTTTCTGTGCATGCCAGGCAACGTTGCAACATCACTTAAACCAGTACTGCTTTATGCTCATAAATGAAGTCACACGTGATTTTAAACTGAACTCTCACCAGTTTTTGGCATAAAGGATCAAGCTCTTTGTTTTCAAGTTGTGCATAATGGCAAAGATTTTAAAAAAATGGGGCAGAAGGAATAAACCCTGCTGTCTTTAAAAGACTGACCACAACAGACAACATATTTGCTTATTAAAATAGAAAAGAGGATATTTTAGAAACAAATCAGCCACAGTATGTGGTTTGGTGTTTTATTAATTGAATTCTGCCCATATTAACAAGTATTACTACTTTTTTCCCTTCAAATTATTCCTATTATGATTTCTCTTATGAAAATAATGATTAATGTTTTAGATTGAGTTGTGTGAACATGAAACAAAAGCAGTATGGAGTAAAACTGAAAAGAATTCTGAATTATTTCCCTCCAGTTTATCAGTACTTCAGGTCACAGTCCACTCACCAATTATCCAAATGGTACTCAGTCTCAAAAGAGCTAACAACTACTTATTCATCAAAGAGAAGCTTCTGGGATTCACAAAACCTCTGTAGCCACATCCTCACTTTAAACTGCCATGAGCTGCATCATGGCACTGCAGCATTGCTGGCCAAGCATCACAAAAAGTCAGGGATACATGAATTGTGTTATTTCCCCCTATTTTGTGGAAATTCATCTCTCTTCCTGGCTGCCCATTCCCCTTTTGCCTTTATGTGTTTTGCTCTTGTGGTTTCTGATCTGCTGGCCTTGCTCAATTCTTTCCAGTGAAAACTCATTTCTCCCAACGTTGAGGACATCTGCCTCAGGGATAATTCAGAGCTCCAAGATTCTTTCCTCTAGGCATCCCTCCCTTTGTTTTGATGAAAGGCTTCTAATTTTGGGTGTCCTGGAGCAGCTCCTGACTGGGGACACCTGATGGCAGAGCTCCAACCTACCTGAGTAACTCTGTACATGTGCAACCCAGAAGGTCCAAGTCCCCTGCCCTGATTACCTTGAAGATGACAAGATTTTGTTCCATACTGCCAGAACAGGCTATGGTCCCACCATCTGCTCCTGAAGAACAAAACATGAGCTAAAATCGATCCAGAACAGTGAGAAATCCACTGTTTGCTCTGGACAGAGCAAGTTTTAGGCAAGGATGCTGAGTCAGCTTGGACCTGGGATGCAAAGTCTGGGACCATTTAAGCGCTAGGTGAAAACATCTAAGAGAATCTAATTTTTAACACCTTGACCCGTAGCTGCTTGGGATTTTGTATCCGTTTTGGATACAGGGAGTGAGCATTCAGTCCTCCAAAGTAAAGAGAAAGCCTTGAGGTTATGTTATAGCATCATCTGCAGATTGTAAGTCATAAAAAAATGCAAGCATTTTTCACCTCACAGATTTAACAGCTGCTTCAAGAGTTGAAAGTGACCTTGAACAGCTCTGTTTTCTGCAGCCCAGTGTGTTATCTGCTCTTGGCTCCTTTCAATGACTTGGACAACTCAGTGCCAGAAACTTCACCTCACATTTTCCAGTCAGGCAACAATTAGATCAACCATAAAGCACATTTTCATTCCCTTTTGGCTACCTTGAGAAACACACGTCATCATTCCTTCATCTTTGACCTCTGGCAAGAATGCACAGTGGCCAGGTAATTTACTCTTCAGTATTGCTTACTACTTGAATTTAAAACAAAAAAAAACCCCAAAACCCAACAACAATAAAAAACAAACCCTTGTGAATTTTCCAGAAACATCAATGAAATTATGACTAGATTATGAAACAAAAAATCTTCTTTTAGCTTGCCTAAATATCCAGCTGTATTCCCAGTGAAAGGGTTAATACCTGTATTTTAGCCTTTTTGGATGAAGTTGTTGAAAGAGGGAAAGCTTCATGCACCATAGGAACCTGCACTAGTACCCTAATGACAGTATAATTAGAAGTATCATTGTGGTAATGATTCTTTTCATCTGGCAAAAGGCCTTCACAAAAAAAAAAAAGATCTCTTATTCACTTAGTTTCACCTGCCCATTTTCTTACCTCAGCAATGCTCCTTTTCTAGGTCAGCACCAGAAGTTAATACTGGGTGTTTGACAAGGCTTCAGACTTTGTGCTCATCAAACTAATTAAAGAGAAACGCATCCAAAGCCTAGTGAATTATTTTACTTTTAAAAAACGCTGCCCATTCATCTTGTCTAAAGATTTACCTGGCTCAGTGGGTTTGATTAATGAAAAGGACAATGGGGCTCTTGTCAGTGTAACCTGCAGTCACTTGGTTCAGGGTCAGCAGGTTGAGGGAGAGGCCTCCATGTCTATATTTAGTCTCTCCCTACTTTAAAAATCCAAAGAATTGAAACATTACTGATTTTATCATTATGCCACAGTTTGAGAACTGTCTGATCTCAAACTTCATTCAACTCTTTTTTGGTTTGTTTCAGTTAAATAACACACAGCAGGTCCCCCCATGGTTGTTCTGGCTGTTTATAGGTAGGATGGCTTTATGACAACACCAAAACCAAGCTGGGCTTCAAGTGAGCTTAAAATATAAATTCTTTTAAATTGCTACGGGGAGAAATTTACATTAATATATAGGTTTGCATAAACTCTGAAGGGACAAAGAAAAAGCAAACTGAAAAGGAGGTAGGATGGCACATATTTAAAGGCCAGTGAGGTTATAAAATATTCATAAATGCCTTGATCCTGTAAACATTTTGGTGAACAATGAGCAACAGTATCACAAATGCTCCTATTAATAGATTGGATCTTTAGTTCTGCCATAAATTGCAAACCAGATTAAAAGCCACATTCTTATACTTCCAGAAACAGCAATGAAGATTTCTGCTAAAAGTCAGAGTGGCCCCCTTTGTTTCAAGAGAAGGTTGTGCTGGTGTCCCTGTCCCTGCTCTCCTGTGCTGGGAAGGGCTGGGCATTTGTCCCTCTGCTCCCCACCTGCTGCTGGGAGCTCCCCGTGCCACAGGCAGGGAGCAGGGAAGGACCCAGCAGGGATTACAATCTGCCCTCTAGTGATTCATGCAGTTAACATTTGGCAGCATTTAACGTAATTTATGCATTACATAATTACACGTTCATTACATAATCGTTTCATTATGCAACAGTGACTGTGCTCCTGCTTTACACCTTTCCAAGAGGTTCTTGAAAGCAATCAGTGGACGGAGCATCCAGCAGATTGCTGATAATGATGGGTTGTGATCATTAATAACTCCTTCTACTGATAGGTTTATAGGCATATAAGACACAAATCATGCCTATCGTCCTGGGACAGCTACTGTTGCACAAAGCCATCTGCAAGCACAGACTGAGGTTGTGCAAAACAACATCCAGTTGCTTCACTTCAGTGCCTGGGGCCAGAGTTTTCAGTTGTTCTGTTGAGCAATAATGCCCAGATCCTCTCCTGAGAGGCCAAGTAGGATTTTCTGACCGATTTAAAGGAGCAGAGCCAAAACACACCTTGGCATCTTTGGCCACAAAGGTGTTTGTGGTTTGGAGGGAAGGCTGTGGTCCCCAAGTCCCTTTGACAAGTAAAAGGCTTTGTTATGTGTTACTGTACCTTCATTTTAAGACAGTCTTTGAGGTTCTTTATCAAGATTTAATTGCTTCATGCCAGAAAAACCCAACAGTGAGTCATGGCAGTGATCTACTGCCCCATGACAATCTCTGCTCCAGGAATCCTGGAGAGCTTCCACTGTGATCCTGCTAATTCAGCTGGGCAAAAACAGGGGGTAAAGGCTCCTGAGGGCCTGGGTCCTGCATTCTGTCTGTGATGTACACAGGGCCCTGAGTAGAAATAAGAGAACAAATCCTCCAGGAACACAACCAAAAGGAACATTTTCCACTCCCACCTGAACCCAGGGGAGCTGTGTGTGCTTTGGCCCCAGGTTCCATCTCCCCCTGTCAGCTCTGACTGCAGTCTCTCTCAGTACAGCTCTGCAAACCCACCCTCATTCAATAGTCACTTTATTCTTGCAAATAAAACACTTCTGGGCTGGCTTGATCATTTTATCTTCCCTATCATCTGGGAAATGCATTTGGATAAAGGGACATTTATTGAACTGTCTTTTATCACACAAGTATTTCTACCAAAGAAAGATTTCCGAGATTCAACTCTGTGTATTTAAAATGCAAAATTCAAAGAAGTTTTATTGCCAGACTTTCACTTCTCAATAATTATGTCTTAATTGTTCTGCAAGTTTGCATTACAATTTGTCATATATTCGATGAATTAACATTAAAAATCCACCCTCCTTCTGATTAATAAAGCAAGAAGTTATATTTTAAATGCTGCTTTTTAAATGCAGCCATTCTCTAGCAGTCTCCCTAGGTTTTTAAATAGGTAAATACTACACTGGGCTGTTCGCAAGAGGGAAAAAAAAGATTAAAGAGAGATGAGATTCTTGGGGGAAAGAAAAGTGTCATATTTTCCACCACAAGTAAGATAGTAAATATAGTCAGCTAAGTAAAAGGAGATCAGACACTGAACTCAACTTTTATTGTATTATATTTGAAATACCACTTCATTCCCATGAGAGAATTAGAGAATTTTATGCAATCTTTCACAAGGTACTTCTGCAAGAGCCATTTGCAACCATGCTGCCTATGGCTTTTCAAGACCTAAGTTTCCAGCATGGGAAGGTAAATTTTTCCAGTATGGCATCAGTCAGAGTGCACCCACCCACTGAATCCTGAACATTTCCTGCAGCACCTTTGAGATAAAGATTGCCTGATAACAACAATCCCTGTGAGAATAACAGTGTTTACAAATGACAGATTCTGGTGCCTGATATTCCAGGCAATGCAAAGCGTTAGATCTTCCTTCTCAACACAGTTCCATTTTTCCAGGTGTTAAGGTTTTCATTATTTAAGAGCAGGTAGGAAAGCAAGACAATAAATATTCATAAAATGTCAGACATTCTCCAAAGGGCTGTTTGAGTTAACACAGGCCATAAAGCTCTCACATTTATTAGATTTGAAAATGATAGTAATTTGAAGGAAATTATGTCACCGCTTAAAATATTTTACCAGAAGAAACTGCTTAGCACCATATCTTTAAACCACCATGAAAGAAATTCCAGAGAGTTTCCACTACACCACAGTCTCCTGACAGCTCTCAGTGTTGCAAAGCAATGCAGGTAAAATAAGGAGTAATCTTCCCATCCTGGGTCAGGGATACCAGGGCCATCAATGCAATTTTTGCTCAGGACCTGCTCCAGATGATGTTCCAAAGCTGCTTGGTGATTACCCATATTACTCCTAGCCCTCTTTGTGAGGGAATTCTTTGGGGAACACAAGGAGACCCAGGGTCACCTGAAGGCCAGCTCACTTCCAAAACACAGAGCCAAGGTGCAGGGAGACAGTGCACGTGACAGGTGACTCCAGATCAAACAAAGAGCAAGGATCAGGAAGCAGAAATCATGTTAAATGTGTTCCTGCCCTTGGTGAGATGTGGGTGTAAAACCAAAATCAATCTTCCTGGGTTTGGATGCAGAATGGGCTCCAGCTCCTGCTAGAATTTTGGGTCTGTGACAAACACTTGCAGAGTGTATTTGTTTGAAGTCTGCAGATCAAAGTCAGTGCATAAACCATGCTGTTGCTTACACCTTCACAAAATTCCCAAGCTACTGAAGAACCCACAGGGCTGGTGTGAGAAGAAAAATACTTCTTGGAATCTGCTGAAAACTATGCCTGCACTCCAGGATTTCACACTGACACAAATAGATGTAACTTACCTGCATGGCTTTACAACACCAGCAAGGACTGTTCACCTCCTGCTGGAGGATTCCTGCTATTTGTACATGTGCATTTTAAAAACAATTAAATGGCACCAAAGTGCACTGCTCTTCATGTTTCTGACCACTCAGAATAGGGTCAGGAATCAGCTACACTGCATAGGATATTAGCTAATTAAGAGGTGGAAAGGGAAATTCATTCTGAGTGGTATATTATAAAAGATATTTTCTGAGCAGGGGCAATCTAACAGAACCTCTATATCTGTTATTACAAAATACTCTGAATTAGCAAATAAATTCTGCAACAGAGAATATTTGCTGCATATCTGTTCAAGTATACCATCAAAATTGTTGGTGCCACACCGGTTGTGGTGGAGTTGATGGTTTGCCTTTCCGACTTTTGCTGGTTCCTTCAACACAGTCACTCTGAAGGCCCCAGATGTTCAGTCTAACAACTCACAGGCCTTATTTGTGTTACAAGCCCCTCACTCTTCAGGACGGCTGTGCTTATTCCTGTAACAACAAAGTAGGTATTTCTTTCAATAACATTCACTTGCCATTAGAAAAATATCCTAATTATGAATTCAGAAGTGACAGATTGTGAGATTCAGTTTGCAAAGATGATGTCACTGGTGGGGAATTGGTGGGTAACCTCCAATTACCTCCTTGAATAAAGACATCAGTGTTGTATCTCGAGAAATAATGGCTAATGATATGTCTTCCAAAAGGAAATAGTGTTATTAATTACCTTACTGTGAACACACCACTTATTGACAGCTTTGAAGGCCATTCATCCAATTAAGTATAATGACTAAAAGCTTCATTTGGCCTTCTTGGTTATACAGATGGGCTAAGAACAGAGAGCAAGATTCTGATTTCATTTATAACCTTCATAAATATTCAGAGAAAGTCACAAACACCCATGGAGCTCCCCTGGTTTCTATTGCTGTGATTAGAGTCGGACTGTGGCAGGTAATGATGGCATAGAAAGCGCTGTAAATTGATACCTCTAATACCTTGAAGACTTATTGTTGTGCAATAATACAATCTGTCATCTCTTCTGATTGTTACTAAGCACTTTGCTTCCAAGTACTTTCCTATCAACATTTAGAGGGTTTTGCTTTCCCCAGCTATCGTCCAGGCCTGCTTACATTTCAGTGACAGATGATTTAGTTGCAAACACCTCCCTATATAAGTTACTTCTTACTAACTGTGATTTCCACGTCTTTTCCCCTCCCTCAGATTAATCTAACAATCATTCTAAAAGTCATTCATTCCCATTATGCTTTCCCTCAGTCCTACAGATCTGCTTCTGATTGTATTCACACACTGTTGTTAAGAGTAACGCGACTGAAGCCAACAGAATTTCTTTGGAGAACAGAATCTGGCCTCATGTATAAAGGATCATTTTCATGGGCCCATCTAGGCATCTCTGAAGTGCTCATTAACATGGCATTTTGGTGATTAATTATTTTAATGGGTGGCAGGACAAATCCTTGTGCACAGCACAGCTCAGGTAATGTGACTCTAGGACAGCAGTGTGGCTGTTCACATTGCTTCTGCCACCACTGGCTTTTATCTTTGAGCAGCAACAGGTTGCTAATTTGGTTATCATTTTCACATTTTGGAACATCAAAAATGCTGACAGACTAAGGTGGCAACAGTTTGCAAGCACTCAGGTAGAACATCAAAGACCTTACTAAAGGTCTAATACACACCAGCACCAGCAACAGTTTTAGATCTGCCTGTACCACAGGTCTAATCGCTCAGAAATCTGATACTGATGCTCACATGACACCCAAGAATTGCTTTTTTTGTTAAATGGAAAGCAACATTACAGCCAAATGGCAAAGTGTCTGCAAGTGCTTTGTTTCTATGCAACACTGAGGAGCCAAGGAACTCACAACCTTGTAACAGCTGACATTGTAGAATAACTTAATGCTGCCAACAGGTCTTGAGAGAATGCAGAATTAAATGTAAATATATCAAGTAAATGTTTTTAAGCGATAGGTCTTCACCTTGTGCAAACAAGTTGCAACAGCACTATTTATCAAAAGGGTGCCTGATGCAAAGAAGTCAGATTAATTGTTTATGCAGAGAGGCATTCAGTCTGCATTGCAATGAGTAAAAGCACAGAAAAGAAATGCTTCTAGAAACCACCTCCTTCATGGGAGCAACTGTGAATGAAATAAACATGGTGGCAGCAATTGTAAGCATGATTTTCATACCTTCTGCCACTTTGCATTGGCTGTGTTCATATGTATTGGGTATATTTAAGGCTGACACGAAGAAGGGAAAATAGTTGCTACTAAGCAGGTCAGAAATGTGACCACTTTGTAGATAAGCCTCACACAAGAAGGTACCAAATTGTGGAAAAACACACTCTTGCCTGAGTAGGCCTGGAATTTCATCAACTCAGGGACAAAATTCTTCTTTTGAGCTTGAAGCCAGTAGATATTAATCTATTTCTGCTGCGTTAACTTATTCCTACTCCTAAGGTCTCATACTGTGTCAGACAATGTTACCTGCAAGATGGGCAAGGATCCCAAGGATTGGCCCACTGTGCTATTCCTGGCTATTCTTCAGAAGCTGCATCTGGCCCCAAAATTTCCAAGGCAGGGCAATCATTTCTGCTAGTAAGTAAATGGGATGTGGGGTTGGATAATCAAAATACAAATAAAACACAAGTGAAGCAGATGGACCCAAGTGAGAGTCTGGATGCTGGAGCCTTGCAGTGCTGCAGGGCTGGTTCCACAGCAGGGCTTTGCAGCCTGGCCAGCCTGGATGGAGAGTCACACTCAGCTGTGGTGCCAGAATGCAGAATTATTTGCCTGAGACATCTTCATTTATGAAAGCAGGACAGAATGCGTGCCCTGAAACCTTCTCTGAGATTTGAAACTAATTAAGTAAAAGGCCTGTCAAGCAACTTCAGTGCCACCACACCATGTGCCAAACATCAGCAAAGGACAGAGACTGCCCAGCAGTGGTGAGACACCTTCCAGCCCTGTGTGCAGCTCCAGAATGGATCTTAGACACCAAAACCAGACAGGGACAAACGAGACATCGCCTTACCTCAGCTGGTTGACACTGAAAGCTGAAAAACGAGTCTAATCAGCATGACTGCCCCCATCCCCAGGGCAAACAGAAATGTCCTGACCTCTCCAGGTGTTGTCCTGCTGCCCCAACTCTTCCCACTCAGGAACATCAGAGCAAACTGAGGAAAGCACATCATTTCGTCACCTTCAGCATTTCCTTCTCTGATTCTCTGTTTGACCCAGAGTGAAACAAAACCAGTGACACCATTCCTCATCTTAAACATCACAGGATTGAAAAGCTCACACCTGAACTGCAGTAAGTTGGGAGATGCAAATTTTAATCATCCTGGAGAAAACTTGAAGAGGACAAGGTCGTTGTGCTCCAAAACTCGTGCCCTAAGCAAAACTGTCTTTTGATCATGTAATTGGTTACATGTCAGTAGCTACACATAATGAGGAAAAAGGGTTTTAAAGCCCCATAAAATCATTAGGGGAACTGCTTTAAATGGATCAGGTCACATAAAAAGAAAATCAAAACTTATTCACAAAATTTAAACAAAAAATATTTTCCAATAAGGCCTCTAATTATGACTGCTATCATCATGAGTAAAATAAAAGAACATTTCCAATTAAAATCTAATTTCTCTACAGTATCTTAATACCGGGCCTCATTTTATAAACCTTTTTAATATTGAAATAGTAGTGCCAATTTAATGTTTTCTTTTTTTTGTTATTAAAAGTAATCATAAATACAAGTTTTCTTTCAGGAGTAGAATTTAAAGCTAGCAAATAGATGATAAAATTTAGGGCTGTCTTCACAGTACAAAGAGTGTAATAACTTTTTACCCTCCACAGTCCACAATATTAAGACAGGCTTTATGTAGGCTTTCAATTTCTTAAACAAGTCACTATCCAAGTGCCTTTGTAGCAAAAAGGGAAGAATTTGAAGAAAATTTGAAGAAAATACTGTGAGTGCCAATGTGCATGAAGAAGAAATCATTGAACAGCAATGCTGCCAACCAAAAGTTACTCAACTCAATCTCTATGCACAAAGACCTCCATCTAAAAATAAAGTTAGAAGCAAAGCACAGGAGAAAGGATCACATTTCGTGTTATACCAGTGCATGGTGTATTTATCATCCATGGCAGGTGTTAAAGAGTGGCTGAAACAATAGTGCTGAAAATACATTCCCATAAATTATCTCTACTGCATCACTGAGCCAGAAATTAAAATGACAAGAGGTAAAATGAAAAAAAAAAATTGTCAGAAACATATTAAAAATAAAATAAAATCAGTGCTCTGTTTAACGTTCTTGCCCTGAGAAAATCTCCCAGTGGAGTCAATGAGAGATTATCTTGGGCAGGGAGTACTGAGCTGGCCTTAACACATTAAAAGATAAATCATATATAGCTGGTGCAAGGGGGGTTGGGGTGGGTGGAAAATGTTAGGGGAAATGTTTATCTTTTCCAAATCTTTCTTGAGGGCAGTGTTAAAAAAAGGTTGATGTGATTGAAGCATAATGTCATTACTTGCCAGAGGAAATACAGGATGTTAAGAGGCTGATTAACCTTGCCTTCACAGTGCAAGCATGTGGCCCTAAATTTGCATCATATTAGCTTTTTTGTCTTGGGAAGTTCTCCAAGTGCAAATGCACAGGTAAACTCAAAAGGTGCAGCCACTGCAGGCAGAGGGGGAGATGGGAGCTGTGGGACACTTTAAAACCAGAGTTCAGCTGAACTCTTCACAAACACAAGGAGGTTCAGCTCCAGGAATTTAATTTAGATCCATGCTTAGCTGAAGGTGACTGAGGGCAAATTATGGCCCCTTCAGTCAGAGAAACTTCAGAGCAATATTGCTTCTGTCAGCATTGCTTGGGCTTGCACTGAACTTCTTGATGTGAAGAACAGAAGCTGATCTAAAACATGCACATTTATAATCTGCTCTCTATGAACTGTGTGGATCATTTCTTTATGCTCCAGGATAGACCTACTGCTAAAGAACTCTTTTTCTGCTTTGTAACTAACACTTTCCTTTGGTTTACAAAACAAAGTTCTCATCCTTGGTTGTCAGTCTTTCTATTTCAGGCTGGGGCAGCCCTCCAGGAATGCAGCAGAGCACGATTGGGTGCTGCACCTTTGCTCCATGCAGGGAAGAGTTTCCCAGGAGCAGCACCCGAAGGTTTGAGGAGAGCCTGACTGCTCCAGCACAGAGCACCAGGGACAAATACATGTTTGCCAGCTCCTGCCTCTTAATTGTGTAAGAACAGGCTGTTCCAGACATGTATCATGAGATTCCCAACCTTGATGACACCTCAATGCCTGTTGGAACACCGATGAACACTACTCTTAAATTCATTTTTAAGGCCTCTCGCTCTGGGGTGACTCTGAAAAGCTGTGAGCTTTACCCATCAGCATTAGAGAGAGTCCATAACTTCTCCCTGAGCCAGGAGGAAACAGCAGTATGGCAAAATTCTATC
Source organism: Polioptila caerulea (assembly GCA_013397295.1). Taxonomy (NCBI): domain Eukaryota; kingdom Metazoa; phylum Chordata; class Aves; order Passeriformes; family Certhiidae; genus Polioptila; species Polioptila caerulea. Next base: position 609,672 of record VYXF01001785.1, on the reverse strand, counting down.
AAATTTTTCATTAATAAATGTTAAGAATATAAGTTTATAAAGTCAAATGTTCCAAAGCTGAGAAATAACAGAATAAGTGTTGCCTTATTATTCACATCTGATTTTTTCCACAGGATGTACTGTGAAATTAAGAGCTGAAGTTACACTTCTTGCCCCACCCCTCTCAGTTGGCAGGAGGAGATGAGCTTAAAAGACTCATTTCTTAGAGACTTTTACAGGCTCTCAGTTGTTTCAGTGTTTCAAACTTCTTAACTGACCATGTTACAAAATCCCCAGGAGTTGAATTGGTGCCTTTGCCTCAGAAGTGGATGTGGAAGCTCAAACCCCACAGTCTGTTTGGATGGAGGGACGGATGGATCGATGGATGGATGGATGGATGGATGGATGGATGGAGGGATGGAGGGATGGAGGGATGGATGGAGGGATGGATGGAGGGATGGATGGATGGAGGGATGGGTGGATGGATGTATGGATGGATGGATGTATGGATGGATGGATGGATGGATGGACAAACAGATTTAGCATGGAAAGCAAAAAGGTGTGACACATATTTGAAGACCATAACACTGGGAGAGCATGGCTCTTGAGCCAGGTGGCACATTCGAGTATAATTTTACTTCTCCCAGTCTCCATGGCTATAACCCCTCAAAGACAGCTGTCAGTGTCCCTACAGGCTTCTCTGCCCTTTGGACTTACAGATTCCTACCACACCCATTTATAAACACCTGCTTGGGCACACCAAGCCTTTTAAAGTTCTCCATTGCAGAGTCCCTGAGATCTGTCATGGAGAGGATAACTTACAAACAAACCTGATCCTCTTCATAGGGACCATCCAGAACAGAACAGCAGGGCCAGAGGATGATTTGCTAATTATGTCCCCAGCCTGAAAGATGGTGGCTTTGACTCAGTTTTCCTTCTTGATTACAGTTTTCTGTAGGATTTGTGGCAAATTCCCAAAGCCGTCACCTGCCAAAGGATGGAAGTGCAAAAAGCAAGAGAAGAACAAAATGTTCTGTACTTTGTGTGTTTTCTGCAGTGTTGGAAAAGCTTTAGCTACAAAGTGGAGTGTCCTTGTGCCCAGGACTCCAACAGCCAGTGGCAAAAGCCTCTTCCTGGGAAGCAGATTGTTTGGACCCCAATACAGTCATGCAGAACAGGACAGAGAACCTGAATTTCTACCAGCTTGGCCAAGGCTTCTCACTTCTAATGTGGTTTTTATCCTCCTCACATTTCCCTTTCCCTTCATTAAAATTAAATTTTTAAAAGGCCAGTATAACTTCAATTTTTAAAAGGAACTACAGAATCTTCTTAATTAGAGAAGAGAGTCTAGCTGCATTATTATTTTGTGTGTTGTGTAATTATACACAAAATAGTAACACACACACATTATTTTAACCAAATAGATCCAAATACCAGCTTCAACAGCTCATACTGTCCTTAGATTTATTTGCATCTATGAACAGTCTGCAGTGTATGGCAAAAGCACTTCTCCACATACACCAGTGAATGTAAGAAAACTCAATAACCACAAACAAAGTGTGTGGTGCCAATTAAATATTTTTAAAGTAAATCTAGAGAAAGAGAAGTGGTGTAATTTTCATGCTACAGGGTGCATTTATGTTAGTTGATTATCAAACCCTTTATTCCATTTGCTGTAACAAAGGCTCCAAAATTGGAGTGCACCCACGGGAACACCGTTTACAAGATTCATTCGGAGATGTATCAACAGTTCAAGTCCACGAGGTACAGGAGAACATTGTAGAACATTCACAGTTCATAAACCCTAATATAACAACTGCCAAGCCCTATAATATGTTGCTTTCAGAAGAACAATTCACTCCTTTGTACATCAAACAGCAATTTTCCTAACTGTGGTAATTTTATATGCAATGATAAATTCGTGTGGAAATTAGCCTGATAGTTTCTCAGGAAATGTAATGCAAAGAAACTCCCTAAACTTACTGCACCTCTTTCAATATGCAGGTATTATTTAACTACTTAACTATAATTGCATTTCTTTGGAAAAACTGGGTACCTGTGCTCTTGACACCGGCACAGGTCTTTTTCTCCCAGGATTAGTCTCAGTGTGGTTTGCAGGATTTACCATGACTACTTATAATCACTGGTTGAAAAAATTGACAGGCAAAGTATTTTTCCAAGCAAAGCACTTTGTAGGGCTTAAGAAATAGATATCTTGGTAATCGAATTCAGAAAGGGAGTGCTCATACATGTAAAGAAAGGTCATTGTTGGCTGAAGTGTGACAGACCCAGTCCGTGTTAATTTATACTGACTTGATGAAAATCCATGACTTCCCCAAATTTTGGACTGACAATTGCAGATCCCAGCCAAATATAACAAGCTTTTACTACGCTGACTTTTAGGTTGCCCCATTTGGGATTATGAGCTCCACAAAAACCGAGTGTAAAATTTAGGAGTTCTTGACTAAAACAGCTCCAAGGGACAGGACCAGTAGCAATTGGAACTCTGATTTGCATAAGACTTTGTGATGTCTTGCAGCATCAAAATAAATCCTCAGTTTTGAATTACTGTAACCCTAAGTGCCCTAAGTCTTCCTTAGGAAAAACAAATCAGTCCATCAAACCCAAATTAGAGAGAGTACATTTCAGAAGGAGCCAATTTTTGCTGGACTCTAATGATTAAGGAATGCCCTGAAAGATGGATCAGGTATTTTATATTTCATATTCTTTGTTTTGTTTCCCACTTACCCAGTATAAATTGGGATGAGTAACAGAAGTAATTAAAAAATATTAGATTTTTAAAAGTCCTTCAAAAATAGTTACATTTACTAAATTCACGATATTTTTAATATTTTAAATCAGGAAACAGTCACACAAGATTTCTTTAAACTTTGAAAAAGTTAGGCTACTAAGTTATTTGAAGTCCTGGTTAAATATCTGTATCAGTTAGTCAAAGTCTAACCCACATTTTGACACCACCATCCTTTTCTGTTGTATAAAAATGCCTTCCTTTTACCTCACTTTATTCCACTAGTTCTGATTAGTAATTAGCTCATCCACAGCTGAGAAAAAAATCAAACAGGAATTGCAAAATGGAAGAGATATTATTTTCTTCTTTCTGTCTGTGTATAACAATACAGTGTAAGAGGGAGAGATTTATCGTCTCTAAAATTATGACAGATAAGGATGAATGTAAGTAAATTGATTCAATTTTCTAATTAAATACAATATTCCTTTTGTTTAATAATTGAATTTAGATGAATTTATATTGTTTTCTTATATATCTAGTCTACCCAGGATAATTTATTTCAGTAGCATTAAGATTAATTCCTAGATTTTATATCCACTGGAATTATAATTTTTACATAAATGAGGATATAAACATAATCCAGCCCATAATAAATGCAAATAGAAACAAATCTATACAAGAGCCCAAATAATAAACACAAGATAAAGTGTAGCCTATATATAAGCAAGTTATTGCAGCCTTAAAGGTGTTCTGCTTGTTTATTGATATGATTTAAATTATATTTTTTATTATTTTGGTTTAAATCGACCTAACATAGCTTGATCTTTCCAGGCTGCATTGCAGGTCTCTAACAGCACATCTCCATTCTTGCCAGAAGATTGGGCTGGAGGAGCCTCAGTGCTCCCAATGTGCTGAACTCACCATTTTGCTTCTGTTCCTGTGGCAGAATTTCCCCCTTTTCCCTCCTTAACCTCATTATCTATCCCACTTTAGCTACGTCATCCACACTTTGTTAACAAGCATTTGTACATCAAATTTGGGGACTGGTTCATAAGAGTTCAATGACAATATTTCCATATAAATTTTAGATGCCTGTGATTTTTGGCAGTCCAAGGAATGCATTGTGTGTCTGACACCACATCCAGAGCTTTAGGGGATATCAGAATATGATTGCCCAACTTGCCTCCTGAATTTACTCACTTGTGTTCAAACAGATTTTAGTTCTGTCAGTCCAGCTCCCTCTGTATCCTCTGACTCTGGGGTGAACACCAATTAAATGCAAACCTCAGAATATTTTAAATTATTTCCCAAATTCCAGAGTATTATAATTTCTATCTCTCTAATATCAGCAGGTCAATCAATAAATTGAATATTCCATGTTGTGTTCTACATCTAAATCTATTTATAGGCCTAGGGGACTATTTTAATAAGGTGACTCCCTTATTGTTATTTATCCTTTTTACAACTTTCTCCTTCTAACCTGAACCTTGAAGAACACTGAATCATACAGCATTGTATTATTTTTTATAAACTTGTTGCTGTCTTTATTGCTACAATAATAATTTTGCTGCTAATATTGCTTGACTACTTTTCATCAGAATAAAAACATAAAACCCAATATCACCTTTTTTAGAGTTTCTATGAGATTTTATTAAGATTTGGCCTTAGATTTCTGAAGTAATAAGTCACTTTTAACCTCAGCATAGAGGCAATATCTACTTTTACACATCTCTGGGAAGTTCTGCAAAGTTTGATTTGAGTTCATTATTGAGTTCATTATTATCAGCTGACTGGAAGATGATTTAATTCCATTCCCATTCCTGACAAACATAGTGCTGTTAACATAAATATTTCATTGTAAAAGTATAGTTACTTACAAGGGACTTTTTTGTTTGTTTTTTGTATCTTAAAAGATGTTATCTAATGCAATTCTGCATTTTGAGATTAAAAAAAAAAAAAAAAAAAAAGAACAAAACATGAGAGCTGGTTATGTTCCTGTGAAGAAAGTATTTAATTAGCACAGATTTCCTGGAAAGGTGATGTTTGTTGCCTGAGGGTATGGGAAGCTGAACTAGATGATCCAGTCTGAGATCCCTTCCAGCCTGAATTATTCCATGGGAGGCATCCCATCCCAGTGAGTCACTGGATATTTTTAAAACTGACTGGGAATGTCTTTCCCCCGAGTGCTCTGGTCACAAAGGAATTATTCAGCTCTCTTGGTTAGATTTGCTAACGGCCTTATTGCACAAACTACAATGGACATGAAGGGGAGAGATGCTTAAATTCAACTTTTTCTCCTGCCTAGGGCTGTGTCCTTGTCTTCCAGGGGCAGCTTTCCCTAAACCCTCACCAGACTGGCTCCACACCAGGCACAGGGAGTAGAGGGAAGTGCTTTTGACGTGGCAGATCCTGCAGGGGAAGGAACAGCTTAAAACAGTCCCCCTGCAAGCTGTGCAAGGCAGAGGAGATGTCTAAACAACATCCAAAGATGAGAGAAGACCCCAGAGGGTGACAGAAGGAGTCAGAGTTTGAATTAACTTCCTTTGTCAATGATTCAAAGGAATTTAAGTGATGTTTACAAATTCACTTTCCTTGTATAAGGAAAGGGACGTGTTTGGTGCAGTAGAACTCCTGCAGAATTAACTGGACAGCAAATTCCCAGGCACTCAGCTGATTACACAGATGCACAAAACTTTCCTTCCAGGTGCCTCAGCCCTGCTTGGTAGGAAGCATCACTGTCAAAAACATTTGAACAATTCCTGTAGCAAATTTGTCAGTTTTGAAACTCAGTTTCTGGTTTTTTTGACATAGAAATACTCTGCAAAAGCAACACATCAGGTTTTTATCTCATCCTTAAGACATTTACAATAACTTACTATTTGTTCAAATGGCAAAAATCCCTTTTAATTACATATATTTTCTGAAAAACTTCAGAGCTACGCTAGTTTTATGAGTCATTTGTTAGAAAAGACTGAGGTTTTTTAAGAAGATCCAGCTGTAACTTGCCCTGAGCACTGTATAAATTCTTCAGTAAGTACTTGTGTCTGAGTGACTGAAAAAAACACCCAGTAGTTTTGTTTATCAACGCAAAAACTTGTTTAAACGTATTCAGAACTGTGTTTCTGCTTTTATTGGACATAATCTCTCTGTTTCTCTTATTAAGGATGTTTTCATACAAATGATCAAAATTATGAAACCATACACCTCAGATTCACAGAGAAGGGGAGAAAACATAATGGTGGTAAGTTTTGATGTTTTCTGAAGGAGGACAAATACAACATCTCTCTGCAGTGTTTTGCTTGGGGATAAGTTCTTTAAAAGCATAGCACATGATGTTCTTCCACCCAGAAAAAAAAAAAAAAAAAGAAGTAAAACAGACTTTTTTTGGCAAAATAATAACGATCCTAACTTGCACACAAATCATCCAAGTAAACCGAGTCTGATCTCTTCATTCCCAGCCGTTCTGGCAGTCACCACTTGGCACCACTCTGTGCTTGTGCCTTCCAATTATTGGAAGGAAAAGATAAATTTAAAATGAGGGAAAGTTAAGATCTTCTTTTAAATCTCCTAAAGAAACACCTAGCTGTGATGGTGCTTGGTTTAAATATTAAGAACACAAACAGTAAAAGCTGCTCTGCTTCAGTGGGTCACTTGATGTGCCTCAACTGATTTATTTCTGGATTCAGAGGTGTTGTCTCAGTGTTCTGTCTGTGCAAACCAAGAAAGTGCAACAAGGTGCCAAATGTCCCCCAAGCCTCGTGCTGGGTTTGCTGCCCTCACTGACATGCACTCAATGAACATTCCTGGGAGAAGTTTTCCTTTGCAGGTACCACCCCCTGAAGGAAAGCTGTTATTCCAGATTGCATTGTTGTTTCTCAAGGTAAAGGGAGAAACAAAAGAGAGACCCCCCTGAAATTCCTCTGATATTTTTACCCAGGCAACCTCCCAGGTCCCAGGAGAGACTTGAGGCTGTAACTTAACACACGATTTTGCATAATTGGACCCATCTTAAATTGCTGTCTCCTCGTGTTGCTAACCCTGGAGTCTGACCTTGGCTTTAATTTTTAAAAATTTACTTTGCTGAGGCTTCTCCTTCTCAGCTTCAGTGATAGTCAAAACAATGACAGAGCAGCTAATAACTACAAAGTGGGCAAACAACAGAGCAATCATCAAACTTTTTTGTTCTCAGATGCCATTTTAGACACCAGTGATATTAGGAAAAGAGCAGGATTTAAATGTGCTTTGACATGGGAGATGATACCGGGGAAGATAAATGTTTTAAATCAAACTCTGTTTAAGATAAGCACAGCATACAAAGTAGCTACTTGACTCTTGATTTAAAAGTGCAGTTATTCTGATACATACTTAAATATACAATATCTGGAAAATAATTCCAATGAGCTATTATATGAGTAATGAAAACACAACACGCTTGGGCTGATTGCTGTTTTATTTATTATTATTCAACTAATTTTTAAAGCTTGACAAAGTTCATGCTCTGTACTGTTTTGAAGCCAAATACAGGTACAGGTGCACCAAATACAGGCACATGTGAAAGTGTTATCAAACAGCTGAAGGAAGAGCTTATATTCACAACTGAAGCTGAGGCAAATCAACACCTTTGCCTGCTTAGCTGTGTGCCAGAAGAGGAAAAAGACTCAGAAAGCATCAGACTGATGCTATTGCCAACTCACAAAAATCCTGGGCTACAAACACATTGTATTTTGTGCAACTTTAATATCAGACGAGCCAAAATATTTCATTCCCAAGGATCAGGATTCATGTTTAGCCCTAAATTTTCCTCTTTATCAGCAAAGCTAATTGCTACTTTGAAAACAGGTTGGAGAAGGGTCCACTCCCCTGGATCTAATACAGCCATTAAAACAGGGACAAAGTGGGAATAACTCCTAATATTGGGATTTAGTAGTCTTTTAAGCTCTTTTTGGTCTGGTACAATGCCAAATTTGTGTACTAACACCAAAGTTTGAAAAAAAAAAAATCAATTTATTAAGGATAGCACAACTTTATACTTAGTAAAGGTCTGGAGACAAAAAAAAAAAAAAAAAAAAAGAAAGAAAAACGTTTTGCACAGAGCTGAGCCTCCTGAGTTTTTCTGCTCACGAGTAGTGGTCTGATAAAAAGAGCCTCATGTTTTTTAGCAGATATGCTGCCAGCTTTTCTCACAGGAAGCAATAGGCATTGTAACCTCCAGTGCCACATCAAAATAAACCCAATTTATACCTGTGGGAAGCAGGGAGGTTCACTGTTCCTAAATAATGAATATCTGGTAGTGGAGGGAGTCGACAGATTGGGTATTAGGAAGAAATTGTTCCCTGTGAGGGTGGTGAGGAGCTGGCACAGGGTGCCCAGAGCTGTGGCTGCCCCATCCCTGGAGGTGTCCAAGGCCAGGCTGACCCAGTGGAGGGTTGGAAGCAGAAGATCTTGGAGGTCCCTTCCAACCCAAACCATTCTGTGTTTCTGTAATACAAGCTGATCAATGCACAGCTAACAACAGTGCAAGCATCGTGCTGAGATCCTGTCCTGTGCAAACTGCAAGGGCTACAAATTGCTTAAAGGTTTTCAGACACTGACTGTGATGTCCAAGTGCCAGTCCTAGGCTAGCAATGAGAAAAAGATGAAATCCTGCATACCTTAGAACATGATCATCTTATCCCTCAGTGATTCTCGATGTGCTCTGATGAGGAAGCATTGCCTTCTAAAACACTTCAGAGAAAGCATCACTTTGCACCTGGGACTGCAGTGAGAGCCAATTCCAGCTGGCCAGCATCATGCCAGTGACTCTTCCCAAGCTACAACATCAGCTGCTTTCTATGGGGATTTATTGAGGGAAGGACAGTCCCAGGACATCACAAAAAGCACTCCTGGCAGAAGACCACCTTTGCACTGAAAGATTTTAATTGTAGGAATAACAACTCTGCTAGCCTGACATCTCCCCTTTATAACTGCATTACTCTTTGCTTCTATGTCAGTCTTTGAACAACTCCATTAGCCTTTAGTCAGGCTAAACTCCACAATTTTTCTTTCCAAGTTAAAGGTAGAATCAAATAAAGAAGTTTTTTGTTTTGTTTTTTAATCTGCTATTGTCCAAGGGCTTGTACTTGAAACAATTTACTTTGGAAGATGATTTGTGTGAATTTTTCCCAGGCACTAGGAAAATCTGAGAAACTTGTTACTGTTTGCATTCACAGCATCCATTGCTCTCCTGAAGAGTGATGCTTTACTGCAGCCAGCCAGTTATTGCCTCCTGGAAGGAAGCACTTATTGCTTCTCATCCCCTGCCCCTGGAAAACTCCAGCTCATTCTCCACCTTTTATATTCTGAGAGCTGCTGTTCCCTTCCACAGCCACCTTATATATTAGCATTTGATCAATCTTCCACACAGCGACCACCCAAACCCCTCCTCCCCCTCTAAAACTAACATTTCTCTTTCCTGCTCCCAGTTGCTACAGACCATCATTGCTGAATGGTTTTCTCCAGCTATTTCTAAACATCTTGAAGTCTTGTGACTTTGAGAGACACCATGATTGTGAGAGAGGCTTAGGTTTCTCACAGAACTCTCTCTTTTTTCCAATGCCAGCTTTTTTAAACATGCACTCAACCACAAAGCACAGCCTTCTACTCAGTTACAACAGCTGTTTTTTGCAAGTCTACATGCTTCTGTGAAGGATTCAGAGAAATTCTCCTTATTCAGGTCTCCTCTTTATTCACATGAACTGCCTAAAACTAATGAAGCAGAGCTGAATGTTCTCACAGTTCTAAGTTAGATGAGGAACACACTGCATGTATGAACAGAACATGCCCTCAGACTTGGCAGCTTTTCAAATAAGTCAGTGATGTCCCACATGACATGATCAGCAAATACAACCTTTCATTCTGAATGCTCTCTGGCTAACACACTTCTGTGTAGTAAACCCAGACAGGAATTGCAAAGGTTTGTGGGTTTGCAGACAAAGAACATCCTGAGCAACCCCTCCTAACTGATATTTGAAAATCATCTGCTGATTTGCTTCCTTTCCCCTAGGACTAAAGTGACTTTCTGGTCTTAGGGGGACACATGCCTTATTCAAGGAATCTGTTCTCACCTTGCCATTTATTTCACTGTGGTTTGCTCTGTTTGCAGCGTGGCTTTGAACCATCCCTCCAAAGTTCAGGATAGTTTTCCAATGAGCTCCTCAGAAACTTGCTTTGATCCCGGTTTTGGCAGCCAGCTCGCCTCACATATTTCATTTGTTACTTTAGACCTAAGTCCCCGTCCAAACCAGCCCAAGAGCAAAGAAGAGGAACAGCCTCCAAATATGGTCAGAGCTAAGCCACTTTCTGGAGTAGTTTAACACATGGGTGTGCTAAGAATGAAGAGAACTGGAACAAGTTTTAAATAATGCTCTAAATAGACTGTGGTGAAATGTTCAGCACTTAAAACCAAACAGAAAATCCTGAAACAGATAAAGGAATAACCATGAGCCTGTCAGCAAATGTAACTGTGGTGATCAACTCCAGCAATAAAATTCTGCTTAACCCCCTGAAATCATATCCAGTGAAACAAAGGTTAAGCAAAAGGCCCTTATTGAGTATTTGGTTTATAAAGAGCTAATAAAGTTTATACCATTAAACACAACAGATGAGGTTTTTTCCAAAGCAGTTATACTGGACAGTTACAGTAAAAATACTGACCAGGAAAACTACTCTTCACTATCCACCAACTGAATCTTAATTCAGATCACACAATTCTTTTGCTTTTAATTAGGATTATTTCATTTCTCCCCACTATTGATGGATGTTCCTTTCATCAGTCTCTCAACTTCAAATTCACACTATTTCACAGTGCTCTGTGTGTGGATTATGAGGCCAATTACAAGAGGGTCTCAAAAGCAGTCACATTAATCAAGTGAAATGTTACATGCAAATATAATCTGGCCAGTATGAAAAAAATTCATAAAAGTTTTAAAATCTGAATATATCAGAAAATAGGAAGTTTTCTATCAGATCCTGGAAACATAAACAAGCATAGTATTCACGTGCCATCTACTTCACAAACACCAAAAAGCCAAGACCACATCTCAAAAAGCATCCACATTTTATAATTTGGTCCTTACAAGTAGTACCCAGCACAGATTCCTACTCTCTTGTCCTTGAATTATTAAGAAAAAAAGAAAATTTGATGCTACTCTGTTGGATAAAGGAGTGCCTGAAGCTACATACCCAAATCGAGCTGCACTGCAGTTCAACACAAAGGCTTGTGCAAATTTTTAGGAAAACCTTACTTCTCCCAGAGCTCACTTTTAACTTTTCCAAAACACAAAAGAGTCTATCAGATACTTTGGCTTTGTGTACTTTGGAAAAGAATAATTTGAAGTCTCACAATATATCCTTACAATTTAAAATATGTAACTGTGGTAGCTTTTGAATCATAACTATAAAATATTGGAGCACATATCTATAAAGGAATTAAACTATAAATTGCATGAACACTTTAAATTGTCTCTTGTTATAGAAGTTTAATTATTTAGTTTAAAATAGCATGTAAAAACTCCTTAAAAATAGCATATTTAAAATGCTTATCCAAATGCAATTGCTATGCATAAGGCAAGACTTTTCTTTAAAAAAAACCTTGACATTTTGTATTTTGTGCTTCAGTGTTCCTTAAAAATAAGAACTAAGTAATCTACAATTAGCAAAATATAAGCATATTTAAGCTATGAATTATAAGTTAATGAAATAAGCTGCTTTAATAGGAAAACATTTTATTAGGAAATGGAAAATACTCATAGCTGGAGAGTCAGCAGTTGCTTTTAAAGGATGCAATTAAGCTGCCATTATTTTGGCAAAGCTCTGGTCTCAAAGAGACAGATTTTCCTAATGCATTGTAGAAGTCCTTGGCAAATTACACAATATTCATTAAATTTAAATGGAGACCCTTGATGTCTCCTGTAAAGATGTCCCAGGGAGTCAATTTTCAAGGAATTCATGATGTGAGTGGCAAGTTATCAGAGAAGGAGACACCCAGCACCTCGGAAGGCCCCAGATGAATGATTTAGAGGACGTGATACGACACATTTTGGCCACTCCACAAGACCCTGAGCCAGACACCCACTTCAAGTAACAGCAGAGGAAACCTGGCCAGCCACATGCTGCATTCCCCAGATTTCCTCAGACACTTCCTAACTTTCCTAGGAATGTGGTTTGTTCAGTCCCTGAGTTTACTACCAAGTGTCAGCAGGGCTGAAAAAGCAGAAGTGACAGCGCTGCTCCTGCCCAACACCTGTCCCACACCTAAAACTTTGAGAATTCATCCCTCTGTTGAACTCCCCCTTTTTGGGGGTTTTCACCCTGCCAATAATCTCGTTAGTAAGGGATGCTGTTACCCCTTCCTGTTACAAACAGAACCTGGCACGTGCTGGGCAAATAGATCCCATAAATCAGACTCCTAGCCCCACTAACTTTTTATTGTTGTTGGGTTTTTTGGAGCCCAGCAATGGAATTCAGTGTTGCCTCTACTCATTCCCTGCATGTCACACAGCAGACACTGTTTGGGCTGAAACAAACAAAACACATCCCACAAAGTTTCTCCCCTTTTTAGTATTCAGCTTCATTTAAACGTTGCATGGCCCTAAAACCTTTTTAAGCTGCTTACTTTTAAAGTATAAACATGTCAGTGTTTAGCCATGGAGGGTACTTTCCTGTCCTAAATCATCATCCATTTATCAAAGACTGATCTACATTACTAAATGCTGTAAAAACACATTATAAATACATTGCAATAATCCCCATGTAATAGCCACTGGCTTCCAGCACTGAATATACTGATATTTCTATAAACATTACACAATCAGTGCCACACAGTTTCCAGGTTGGGCTGCACTCAGTGTGGTAGCCTCCTCTCATAATTACTCAGTAAGTAGTACAGAAAGCAGCTTCCTTTAGCAGATAGTCTTACTTCTATCTCTTATTAAATGGCACTATTACAAAACAATCCAATAGAACAATCCAACATAACAGAATAATCAGAATAATTAACAATCAAACAACAGAATAATCCAACTTTTAATTCATTAATCCAGAAAAGAGATGTGGGTTTTTTATCATCTTTATTTATAACTTTACAAACATGCCTAGTGTTACCCAAAAGGGCAATGTATCCCAAGTGAGCTGCAGCTGGAGCTTGCACAACACTCCCATAAAAACAATAAAACAGGGAAATGAAATTCTGATTTTTACTCTCTATGGTTCCATAAAAAAATAACTTCAGTAAGTGCAACTGGAGAGAGAATTGTCCTTAAAGATACTTCTAGTTTACATCTGATTTCAATAATTCTTTAACTGCTAAACTATATTTAAAATATCCTTGCAAACCTTTAGTAGGGGGTTGAGATGGTTAATAATGAAAACCCCAAAGACAACTTCATGCTGGGGAAACTGGAAGCTGTTTAATGGAGCTGGGCTCTCATATCATCAATAGGATTGCAGCTGGTATCAGCTAACAAACATTATGCCTCTGAGGAGGGAAGTGGTGTGGCTCCCTTTGCAAATGGGCACAGGAGCTGAGATTAGTTACCAGATGTGAATTACAGATGGAAACTGGTATTTAACAGGCAGGGTGGTGTTTCCTGAAACATGCCTTTCCCTCCTGTCCTCATTCCTCAGCTCTCACACACCAGGACAGTTGCAAAAGCTGAGAGCCATGGGGAGACGCAGCTGATGGAATCTGCACAACAACACGTGTGGAAATCCATGGACTTCCAGTGCAGCTCACAAATGGGCTGTGATTTCCCACATCCACCACTTCTCTAAGGGAAGAACCCTTTCTAAGCTTTCTAAGTCCATGGATGTATTGACCTGCTCACAGAGCAAATTAACCGTGAGGGAAGGAATCAAACGCCTGTGGAATTCAAAGCTCCCAAGAAACTGGGTGGGGTGGAAGATTCACAATGTTCTTTTCCCAAACCAGGACTGTTCCCCATACCTCCTCACCATCCACACAATCTGCTGCTGTCAGGGGTTTGCTGTTTTGCTGCCTCATTTTGCTGCATTGAAAAAAATACTTCTGGGCGATGGGGGAGGATGCTCCAGTTTTCTGTCATTCTGGCTGGGATTTTATTCCAGCAAGTATTAAGAGAAATATGTGTCATGTTTTCCATATCAGAATTTGCACAGTGTTTGCTCTCATGCTAAATGCTGTTCTGGCCTGCAGTGCCAAAGATCTCCTGGTAACATTTACACAGCCATGGCATCAGAGGAATAGTGCATTTAAAGGGATTGCAGATACCATACTAAAAAATACATACAGATTAGGACATTTAAGAATACACCTTTTTTTTCACTAAGTTTTGGACACTACTAAAGAGATTTCCCTTAATGGCTATCCTACAAACATCTGGGATATTCATTTAGAGCTGTCACTATGGAAATACCCCTCTCTGTGAGAGCCTTAACACCATGGAGTTTAGGAGTCACATGCTTTGCATAGCACAGATTAAAGTCACAATTCAATAAATAGTGTGGTAGTGCATTGTGGTGCTTTATTAGTGTTAGACATGCAAAATTTATTTAATGAACAGAAATTAAATTATTACTATAACATTTTAATCAAATTAAAGGATCTGAAGCTGCAATAATGGAACAAAAATAAAGTTTTTCATGCATTCTAAGTTTATCGTTCTCACAAGTGCATATAGTTATGATTCTGTACCATTATTAAATGTAGACAAACTACCATTGATTGCACGAGACAAAATAAAATCCTCAAGTTATAAGTAATGTTCCTATCTTTTACAGACTTCCTATATAACCTGGATCTTCAGCTTTTTATAATACACTGTAATACAAGACATCTGGAAGCTTCTAAGATGAATAGGAATGGCTCGACCACTTGCAACATACAGTGCAAGTCTTCAATGTAGAAATGATAAAAGATAAAGCAAATGCCCACCATGCTTTAGGAGACTGTGACCTTTTCAACAGGAACAAATCTCAAACACCTTCATAAACAATTAAAGTGCTACCTATTGCATATTAAATACCTCCAGTGACTGTATCCAAATTTTTAAGTTATAAATCCCTGAAAATAGGGTTTCCTACCAAAAGTGCTGACAGACCCTTAAATCTAGCATCATGAACACAGCAGTGCTATAATCCTTCAGCAAGTACTTCAAAGAAGGGGAAATTAGTCAACATGCTCTAAATTCACCATTGTAAAAGCCCAGCTTATGCCTCTATCACATCTACAACAGCAATGGTACATAAAGAGCAGAAAAGCAGGAGCTCACTTTACATACTTGATGTAGGACAATCATCTTTCTTTAAAGCTGGAAGTGTAAATAAACCCCCAGTGCAGCAGTAAACACATTAAGACAGCAGTTCTGTTTGTTTTAAATTGCATCTAAGAAAGGGCATCCTGTACAGAAAGAAATGCAGGCTAGTAAATAATGAGCATGATTTCCATCAGGTGCCCAGATCATGAAACCTTTCTAAATACAAGGCAACATTTCCACAGCTGGAAAATTACAAATAGTTCTTGACACAGAGCCAACAGCAATAAATGCAGTTATGTATAATCTAGGGAGAATGCTACATTCATTAGGAGGTGGAAAACCAAGCTAAATGTAAAATACAGCAGCAAGAGGTAACATACATAAATATTAAACATCCTTCTTGAATGGCAGAAAGTTTATATTTCTGACTTACAACATTAAAGTATGGCCTTCATATTTGTTCTTTTTAAGTAAGCAAAATACATGGCTGTGAGCAGAGCTGTTTCAAAGGATAATTTCAAAGTATAGTGCATGCATGGATGAACTCTTATGTAAATTTTGGAGAGAAAATATCAAAAATAATATGAAGATGTTCAAAATTTTCATCTCTATATTTTAAAGGGCAAGAAAGACTGACCACAAGTGGCAAGTTTTTATGGGTTTAAAATGATCTGCAAGGAAGTTTACAATTTTATCCTATGGGAAAAACCAGAACTTCCTTTGTTTTCAACATACAAATTACTCTGAATGAAAAGTTTTCACTTGAAAGCTGCAAGGTTCCAGAAACACATGTGGGGTGAAGATGCTTTTTAAAAATAAACTCAGAATATAGGAAAATGCTAAAATTTTCTTTCTAAGCAGAAAATGATGTATATGTAATCTTTCAAGAATTGCTCCAAACGTAACCTGTATTTTTACCTATAAACTCTATAAAAATACCTTCAGAACTGTCAATGTCCCATTCCACCTCTCAGCAACTTTACCTCTTCCTAAATTGCATTTGTTGTTCTCCCCTCTTTCTTGGCAAATTGTTAGAAACAAAAGGTGCTTTTATTCACTTAGAGATCAGATAAAGACTAGATAGCACATTCAAAGCTTCACTAAATTTCTTCACTAATGCACAAAAATTGATCTTTTCGCTACCTTTAATCTGCTTATCGTTCTCAGTATGCAAATATGTCAAATGATCTGCTTTTAGTCAATTATGCAGTTTGATATTCTACATTTACATTCTAAAAGAAGTGATTTCAGAGGTGCTAAATATAGTAGAGTTTCATTTTAATAATTATAAGTTGGCTTGCATGTGAGAAGTCATTGGAGCACATTCTCTGGTTAGTGCAGCTGTTAATCCTCACTGGTGGGGATGATTTAAGCACTGTGGATACTCGAGATGGTCTCATACCAGTTAGCTGAAAATGAGTGTGGAATTCAAAACAATTGCAGAACATTTCCCCATCATCAACATGAGAAAACCGCTGGCTTCAGCCAAGCATTTGAAAATGTTTAAGAACTTTTATGGAAATACTGAGTAACTGAAATACATCTTGGTGTAATTAGAAAATGAAAATCTAATTGAGTGTAAACCCCAACTTCCAACAGCAAACGTACCATAAACTAGAACATAACCTTTGGCACTTGGAATATACTACAACAAAGTTACAGTCATTGAGATCTGAAGTGGGTCCAAGGAACATTCACGTGGTTTCTGAGGTACCACACTTGATACATCCTTAGGCTGACAAGAGACTGCCTGGTGTGGAATGGATTTCTGCACCACAGAACACAAATGCAGAGCTCTACAGCTGGGCAGGGCTGGGATCTGTCAGGATCCATCCAGGCACAGGGACCCACACCAAGGGATCCCCCTGGTGGGTTGGGAACTCTGGCTGCACACATTTTAGGGACAGTGCTAAACGGGGTAGGGAGGTAGTTGCTAAATAAAAGAAGAAAATAGAGGAGAAAAAGCAAAAAAGAAGTAAATGAAGTCTGAGAATAATTGTAAAAAGAAGGTTTTTTGTAACTTAAATAATTCTGTGCTGTCCTACAATACTAATGATGTCAAAAGCAGTCAGACAGAACTTTCTCAACCCTTCCACATATAAGTATTCAAGATATTACCAATTTATGCAGTTTTAAAAATGAAAATATATTAACATCTTTTACAACAACAACAAAAATTGGAATTTAATTCCAAGGTTTTTTGGTCACCTCAGTAGCAGCCATGTTATGGCGCTGTAAAACAAACCCAACAGATCAGATTCAGAAAGAGAGCAAAAGACAGTTATCTCAAATCCTAACCTAAAATATTTTCTGTACACGTCTTAAATAACATTTTACTGTTTCACAACAATAGAAAATCCAAGTAAGACTCCTATTAAGGAAAATAAAAATTAAAAACTGTTCATCTTAATATTTTGAGGGTTCTCCTACAGTATTTTCCCATTATATCTTCATCAATATATTTTTCCAATTCATTGAAGAACTGATACTTTTCCCATACATCATTTTACAAGCAGTTATTAAATGATCAGGAAGATATTTACTACATTCTTCTTTCACTTGCCTCAATGAGAAGTGACTTTTAGAACTATTTACATGGAATACAGACACTTTTAATGAAAAGCCTAAGTACTCTATATGTGTTTAAGCAACATGGTCTATTTCTAAAGGCATATACTTTGTATTTAAAAAGTTAAGACACACATATCATGTAAAACTCAACCTTAAATTGATTTATCGTGTCTATTTAAGTCAGCCTGTCCATTTCTGCTACATTTTCATTGCAGTAGACTTTGACTGAACAGAAGTATTCATTTTTTTATTCCATACTTGATTTCTCCAGTTGTACTCTGACTGTGAACACTGTTCAAAGTACTTTTAACACAGAAAAAGGCATGCAGTAACTTAATACAAAAAGATCCTCAAAACAACCTTATGTCATGAGCTCACTACCAAAGTTCACTCATTACACACAAAATTCAGCATTTAAGTGTAAAATAACTGGTTCCAGCATGTGCCATGACAGAAATGGCACAGGTTTTTTTTTTTTACATTGTTCTATAAAAAGCACATTGTACAGAATACAGCATTTACTCTGCAAGGATTGTGCATCACTGTTTTCCTCTAATATGTGCAGAACTACATTCCATTGCAAGAAGCCACACTTAGGTTTAGTAGAGTACTTCACTGGATTGAAAACAGTGGTGTTGATGGCATGCTGTAAAAAATGAATCAATATATTTGCCTAATACCAATAATCATTCAAGGAAACATTCATAACAGCACAGGCTTCCCAGCTGAAACTGCCACATGGTGAACACTAAGCTATTATATAAATTGCATGGACATATTTAATATGAATTATTAACTCTATTTTAAGTATTCTGTACCTAAAGGTGTTTTCAAAAAGAAAAAAAAATTACTAAAGTAATCTAACAGAAAACAACTTTTGGCAGCCCCTGCTAGTGTTTGGATTTAAAAAAAAACAAGGAAAAAACCCACATCATTGTCTCTCCTCCCAGTTTTCCTGGAATTTCTTAGGAGAAAAGGAATGAAGAGAAGTCAAAATATTAAAGAGTGTGTGTGATCTGTCATTGATGCACTGAGCAGAAAGTTCCCTCAAGCACTGCTGTCTCAGCTTTTGGAAAATTTGCCAGCTTTCCGAGAAGGTTCATATGGCACTCTGAGAATGCTGGGGGTTTCCTCCATCACCCGCACCAGGAGGTTGTCAATGTAATCCTCGAGCTCTCGAATGTGGCTGTCCTTCTTCTTGAGCTGCTCCTTGTGTTTCACCAGCTCCTGCAGAACCTCCTCATAAGTGAGGTTTCGGTATCCTGCAGTGGCATCAAAAGGATTTCCTTCCTGCAGGTAAGTGTAGAAAAACATCAGATTTTATTAAGCAGTTCAGTGTTCCCAGAAAATTTATTGGTTATCGCTTTTCATGTTTCTCACGAGCTTCTCTCGACATGAAGAGCAATTTCTTTCAGCAACACCTCTGTTTGCTGCAGTGCTTTTCCCTCCAACACCCCCACTGGAGCAGACAACTGGAGATGGGCTGCCCAGTTGGATGAACATTTCCCACTCTGTCATCTCAGAAAAAATCTTCTCAGTGAGGTGGACACACAATCAGTGTGTCAGAGCTAGGGGCGATATGAGCAGTGACCACAACAACAGCTGGCAGGTCCTTTTTGGGAAACCAGCCACCTTAATTACATAATAACAAGAGAAGAGCCCTAAGAATTCAACTCCTCCTGTAACTGCTCTGAGTCTTTGCCTCTGGAGAGCATCACAGCAAAGCATTTACTCAGCTCTAAATGACATCAGCCCTCATCTGTCTTTCATATTCATATTTTTAGCCACCAGTGGTTCTCCAGGCCTTGGCTTCTAAATCACATAATAAAACTTTCAATTTTAAATCACAGGTGAATGTAAAAGGTTGCCTCTTACTTGCATCAGAGCACTTAAGGCAGAAATAAATGTGTACTTATAAAAGACTTTGCTTGCTTTAAAGCAGGAGAGGCCCAGAACTCAGCACTAGGAAAACCAGAATTGTTTCTGTAATGGTTTCTGATGACTCAGTGAGCGCAGGTATTAGCAGAGATGGACAAATTAGTCACCATAAAAAGGACAACATGTGATCCAAAAGACTGCAAACTTGAATGTCTTCTTTTGTGTTGGTTTGTAACAGCTGTTTACAGCACTGTTAGACATCTTATGCTTCATCTCATTCAGAAATGAAAACATTCAGAAGATGGAACTTAAAAAACCCTGCACTTCTAACAGGGCACATGAGATAGCTTTTGTTTACAGGAGAAGCATGTCATTAAAAATTCTAAAGCCTGCACAGCTAAGAAGCACCCCACATCACAGCCATACTCATTCCCTCTCCATGCCCCACTCTTTTCTTTCCATACAGCTCCATATTTGCACATTGGCACACGTCGACCCATTAAGAAATGCAGCTGGCCAAAGTTTTCAAAGGAACCTAATTAAAAGTGATGGTGCCCTGCAAATAGGCTGAATTGTGACAGATCAGCCTCTCTCCATCAATTATACTCTAAGAGTAGCTCTAAAATATATGTGCTTTCAAGGGTTTCCCTCTGCGCTTCAGACATTTAATGTCACATTTATGGACACATATTCAGTATTTTAAACATACCAAGTTTGTAAGTAATCAGTAACTCCCACTTTATTACAATGGCTAACCTGATGAAATTCATAAATTGGTTTGTAATCGATTTTCAACAAGTACAGAAGGGAAAAGAACTTCACTTTGTGGTCATAGTTCAGCATATTTTCTTATACAAGAAGGAAGTAAAACTTGCTCTTTATTAAATTTAATTCTCTTTACTGAATTTTTCTAAGCATTGGAGAAAATATCATTAACACTTGTATGCCTGAAATATAGGGTTTGCCTAATTTTTTGATTTTGCAAAGGAACAGGAATTACGGGGCAATGGCGACTTTAATTATGCAATCAAGTTTACTGGAAAATCGTGTGCAATATATATGCTTTAAAGATGTTTTATCACACACATGCTCCATACACATCTCGGGGGGAGGATAACCTATCACATTAATTTTGCAAGAAAATTCTACCTGAAGTATGCTAGTATTTAGAAATTAATATTGTTAAAATTAAGATTTGTTATGTTCAGCTTGAGCCAGTAGGTGATATTTGAATGTATAAGGAACACTTATTTCTTTACAAAAGTAGATACCACAGTTTTAAATCATAACAATAATTTTAGAATGAATTATAAAGGGAATAAAAAAAGATTCTAAACAAACCATGCAAAGAATGATTGTCTCAGCTACAAAACCCTGTTGGGGTACACGTTGCCAGCCAGAGGAATCTACGTGAGATAAAATGAAGGCCTGGCAATCCCTGATCATCTCCTCATTGTCCTAATGAGGAATTCTGCTCTGGGAATATCATCTAAGATACTTTCACATCTTTTGTCCTACTTACTTCATCTTCCTTTCAGTTCTTAATTAGGCCTTAAAGAGCTCACGCTGCCCTTTCAACTGGCTACTGCTCCCATTTAAACATTGCTTTCAGAGACAGGTGTTGGCATCAGAGGAGAAGACATACAAACATAATTACTAAATAATATGCACAAGGAAGAAATGTAATAACTTGGTGAGGGCTAATATTACAGAATCTAATAATAAATTACTTCAAACACCTTAGAAAGCAATCCTGAATATTTAAAAAGAAATACAAATGGTTTCATTCAAAACTATGGCTGAGATATAGAGTTTCTTCCCCACCTAATTTGTATTTTGCATTAAATGAGCACCACCTCATAATCCTACAACTGACATTTAGGATGGCTGGTATTCCAAAAGAAAAATCATCAAGGATTTCTTTTATCACCTCTAAATCCTTTAAATAAAACAATTCACATCTTATTTCTTAAAAGAATTAAACCGATGCTTTTACCAGCAATAAATTACACGATTTGCAGTCGTACATTTGCAAGCACATAGAAACTGTAATTATGGTTACTTTACAGACAATGGCTGCTAAGTTAAATCAATTTTTTGATGTCTCTTTTTGTCAGAGATTAAGTAACTGCCTGGTAGAATTCAGTTTACTATCTGATCAAAGGCAGCCTTCAAATACTCTGACATCTCCCACCAGCTACTTACATTATAAAAACTTGGGCATTTACAATAACATCAAATGTTATTACAAATCATTTACATAAACCAGCAGAAAACAAACAGTACAAAGTCATATTTGCTTGTGAAACTTGTTTTCTATATATTTTAGAGATTGAAAACAAACCCACTTTTAAAGATGTCATCTATTCACAGAACGAATTCTAGTAAGACCACATTTTCCTTCAAACAAAGACACTGCCCAGGCAATCAGTGGATTATTTTTTGTCTTTTCCAAGTACACAATTTATTCTTAGTACTTTTAGAAACAAGAGCATTTCTCGTATTTCTATTTTTTAGTGTTTGAATCTGTTCATTTATTATGTGTATTATTAATCCTACCATATATCAGGTCATAATTTCAATTTTGATCTGCCTTTTGAAGACTGTCCTCAAGTCTCTGATTACAGTGATGGTAAAATCCTGTCTGGTCAATTAATACTTCACTGCCTAATGCAGAGTTCCTCACCTGACCATTACTTCTCTAGAGTCATCTAAACCACTCCCAAAAATCAGGTTTTGTGGGTTTTTTACTTTTTGTGCGAAGAATTAAATATTTCCTTCATCATATCACAGCTAAACTCCATACTGAGTGCAAAACTCCTCTTTATTTCCAAAGTTACATTAAGTCTGTGCTTTTCTATTTAAGTTTTCTGGATATGTAAAAAAAAAAATAAAAAAGAAAAAAAAAAGAAAAAAAACAACATTTCCACATAAGAGGTTAAAAAAGAATAAAAGCTTATAAACTTATACAAGTACCAATTAGCTGGCATTTACTGATGGCTTTCCACACCATTTCATAACTCACCGTTTTTTTCCTGAGATCCTCAGTGCCAGAAGGAGTCACATTAAAACTGTGGGGGAAAAACCACACCAAACAAATATTAGCACACTTATTTGATGAAAACATCTGCTAGAATACAGTACTGGACTAGACACAAAGCTACAAAGCATTTAATATGATTTATTTTCTTAATTTGTTAAACTTGGGAAAAGAAAATATTCGAAATTAAAGGAAATTTGAATATGGTCTTTGTTCACAATTCTTTGTATTTTTTGTATTCTTTTTGTCATAAAATTTGAATAACTAATTAAGAAATGCAAGAAAGGCTATTATGGATTTAGCTTCCTTATCTCTCCTCTTATCTCTAGTCTTAGCTTCAGCTTCTAAGCTTGCAGGGCTACTTTAAATGAAATATCCTAGAAACAGGTCCCTGGGATGAGGTTGATAAAAACCAACAACCAAACCCTCCAGACTAACACAGATTCCCAGCTTCCATGGCAGCTCCTAGAGGACAAAGTTCCTGCAGAAATTCCAGTGAGATCACCAGCTTAGGGCTAAAAAGCCACCTCCTGCCAGCCACACTTATTTTGTACTTAAAATTGAGTAAATAATCTATTATTTTATAAACTAAGTGATTATTGTGCATATCCAGAAAGCAAAGCTCTTCCATAATGTTGCTGATAGAAACAGCCACTGTCTAAGTGTCAGGCTGAAGAATCTGTCCCCTCAGGCTGGTGTGATTAGTAGCAAGTATCTTCAAAAATCAGCGATGCTGTGTTCTTATGTACTTGCTACAGCAAGTTTGGAGAGAAAACTTTCTGTGAAAATGTGCTCAGAATCTGGATGTGGCTCACAAACATTATTTATTTGGTAGCACCACAGCAGATATATTCTTTCACATCACAGAATCTGTTTTGTTAGACTGCATGAACTGGCTTTGAGGGTGATGCATGTCTGGGAGCAACAGAAATGTATATTTTTTTTTAATTTTAAAGATTTTTTATATTAGGGAACATGTATTTCATGACTGTTTGCCACTCTGTTATCTGAATTTACAAGCCACATATTTCATGGTGTAAAAGCAGAAGGGCAAAAATTTATGAACTAAAAATACATAAAACATAAATGATGATACTTTTCTGTCAAGATTTTTTTTCTATTTAATTTTTTTTTTTTTAACTATTTTTTTTGGCCTGTACACGACTTTTAATTTCCAAAGCAGGCAAACCTTTGCTCACACAGAAGTCCTGTAAACCATCTGAGGGTATTTGACAGACCGGATGGGAGGAATAACCAGAAACCCAGAGGTGTTTGAGGCACCAAGGCTGGCTAATTCCCTTTCTACCTGTCTGTAACAGCGATCCCCAGCAGCGTGCCCCGTTTGCTGGAGACACTTGTGAATGAGGGGCCTTTTCCATGGGGCATTGTCCGTGCAGCCAAAGGCAGGGTCCCTCCCTCCCAGCTCCTTTCAGCCTCACACTGATGTGTCAAACACAGGATGAACTCGCTCCATTCAGGGCTGCCTTCCGTGATCCCAGCACAAAAAAAATGAGTTAACTGAGCTGGATCGAATTAGCTTGGTGAAAACCAAGAATGTCTCTATTTAACGAAGTGTGGCGTTAATTTGGGATATCTTTCTTTCGGGACTGTTTCCTCATGTTAGACAAGATATAGAATAATACGGCCTGACTGCTCAACTGGGCGACTTTCTGAGAGGTTAAAAAAGCAGGATCTTTCACTGCCTTGAATGACTTTATAGTTTCTCTGAAATAAGTTCTGGGACTCTTTTTCGTAGTGGCAGCTTAAAATGAAAGTAGCAGTTCTGCCTGTGAGAAGCTGCGTTTCAAAATTAGAAATATAAATCACTGGCGATAGGGACTAGTTGTTTGGGGGGTTTTTAAGCAGTAAAAAACCTGCAATCGTTTCTGTAAAATTGTGGACATCGTAACTGCAATTACAAAAGAGAACATCTGTGTATTTTGCAAGAAGAAATTTGANTCTGACTGTGAGAAGCTGCGTTTCAAAATTAGAAATATAAATCACTGGCGATAGGGACTAGTTGTTTGGGGTTTTTTTTAAGCAGTAAAAAACCTGCAATCGTTTCTGTAAAATTGTGGACATCGTAACTGCAATTACAAAAGAGAACATCTGTGTATTTTGCAAGAAGAAATTTGAATACGCTCGCAAAAAAAAAAAAAAATGAATAGCTATTAAAATATTCCCCAATAAAAATCCAAACGCCACGAAGACTCATACTTTAAGGAGATTCGTAGAAAACATACTGCTTCTCGAGGAAGAAACAGGTGCTGAGGCTGCACATAATAACATTTTCCTAAATCAAAGTGTCTGCTAAGTAAGGTGGGAGCTCGCCAGCCCCACTGAGCCCTGCAGGGTTTCCTGCCAGGGCTCCCAGCCCGAGGTGAGCGTGAGCAGATGCAGACTCCCACCACTGCTCCCCTCTTCCACTGCCTGAGGAGCAGGTAACACCCCAAAAGAAAATCCTGTAAAATTAGGAATGCAAACAGTTGGTGGAGTTGTCTGTTTGGTGTATTCAGGGGAGTATTTATTTTTTAATTTCCATTTTATCACAATAATACAGCCCTAAAGTTACCTCCTCACTTGATTGCTGGCAATAATTACATAAAACAGGCCCCTAGGACTGCAGTCCACACTGTACAAGCATCACAAGCCTCCTTTGGGCAGCCATTCCCTTGACTTTCTAAAAGCATTGTGAAATCATTGATCTAAAGGGTTATAAAAAATCACATTGTTTTCTCCTGTGTTACAGTCACAGTTCATGGTGATAGCATTAGTGGTAATCCAGTCTCTGGGGTTTTTTCCCAGGATTTGATAAACTGGCAGGGAACTCCTGCTATGGAAGAAGTTCACATGTTCACAGCTTGGGGAAAAAAGTATCTTTTTGGATTTTTGTAGGGTTGTTTTGAGTGAAGCTTACTGTGAACAGTGCTTGTGAAAAACCAGCACTGTGGGATTCTATAATTACTGTTCGTCAATCAGGCCCAATCTGAATTTGCTCAGTTTACAATTAAAAGAGATATTTCTTTTCTAACAAATGGACTTTTCACATGGTGATGTCTCATACTGATTTTTAACAGTTTGTAATAAACTTTCATCTTCTCAGATCACCTTCAAGACAGGAGCTATTAAAAGGGAGGTAAATCCTACCAGCACAGACTAAAATTCAGCTGCAGGAGGATCATGGAAGTGACACTGAGCCACCCAACTTGCACATCACCCCCACCCTTCTCTAGGTGGAACAGACTCCTCCAGTCCAGCACAATTAGCCCTCTCCTCCCCTTCACTCATCTGAGAATTCAATTATTGGCCTTGACTGCTACTTTATACAACAGAAATTTTTACCAGATTAAATCATATCCATTATTATATTGTTCCATATTATTTTACAGTTTTGGATATAACTTTCTTTTTTTTACATTTTTCTTGAATAATAAAGTTTGTTTGTATTTTTGGGGTTTTATTAGCTTAGATTTCAATTTTAGCTCATCTGAGATGAGAAGTCTTTTCTATTGTCCTTCTCCTGAGGGGAGAAAGTGATGAGAAATAAAAATAGTATAAACTAAAAATGGAGACAGATGTACTGCAGTGCTGATTCTTCAGGGTGCTTTGGGTTTCTAGTCCATAATCATAGCAAGCATATTATTTTGTACTTTATTGCTATTTTCTCTACTTAGAAACATTTCATTAGAACTGAAAACTTTTTTTTTTTTTTGATAACACTTTTAATGGTAATTAAATACTTCCATTGCATGTTGATAATTTACAGTTTGTATGGGAAGAATACAGTGGAGTTGAGTTCAGGATGTGTCACAAGCTCAAATTTATGACTGCATCTTATAATTTTGTCATTGAAGTTTAATGGTAATTAAAAATTCAAACATCAGGTCTAGTGGCTGCTTAAATATTTAGCTTCTGAATGCCTAGAGATTAAAACAATCTTTATCAAATCTTTCCTATAACTGATTTAAACATTTTAGTGCCATTTACTCTGACAACATAATGAATGGGAATCAGACTCCTAAATTATGCTCCATGGAAAGAGTCTTTTCTCAAGGAGCAAGAGCTTTTTACTTATCTTTTGCTATTCGTATTAGTTACATGATAGTAGTGTATACTATTAGAAATTAAAATTAGGATATTTTCATTAATCAGTACTATTCAAAGTATTGAAATTTATGTTAACTGAACATTCTGTAAAATGTCCATTATACCAATGAGCTAAGTGTGAGTTTCTCTCCTTTAATATGGAATGTCTGCATACAGGTAATTAGCAAAGCTTTGCCATATTCATTTTTCATTAGGGCTGAAATTCCTATTCCTATCCTACTTCTTGTCTTTGGACTGATTCTTACTACAGTGCTTACGTATTTTTCCTTGGATTCTCACAACACATATCAAAATCTTGAAATATTAGGATGCCATTTAGGTTATTACTATTGCATTAGGAAAAAAAAAAACAGCCCAAAATGAAAAGAAATTAATAAAATGAATAAAATTAGATACAGTTAATGAAATTCAGAAACTTAGCCTTCCATAGAATATTGTCAGCCTGCTGTGCCTGGCAATGCAGAGCTCACTTTATATTCTGAGAAGAAATGCCTGTCTTGTCTGGCAGCTAAACAAGCACAGAGTAAGCACATCACCATTTATTTTGCAATTAGATTCTGGGCAACATCACTTAAGACACTTCATTGTGTAAATTGCTCTGCTGTCAAGCCATGTTCCATGGCCTTTTGGAGCTTGGGTAACCCCAGGAGGACACAAAAAGAGGATCAGGTTTTGTGGCTATCACTGCCTTTTCTTGATTAGTTAGAATTTTAAGTATATAAATATTTCTCCTTTTACTAGGAGTTGTGCTATAACAAAGAAGTTTTTTCCTCAAGAGACCACTAAAGAACTGTCAGACTAAAAGTTGTGCCAGCATCTCCACTGGAAGATCCTATTATCAGAGACATTTAAATCAACAACAAACAAACAAATCAAACAATCTTAAAATTACATTTTACACTGAAACTTATAGATCCATTTTTGAATTATTAAGAGTAGAACTAATCCTTAGTTATTATAATGAAACAGAAAAAAAAAGTGCATTGCTTTTACATAGTTTCTGCATTTATTAATAAAGAAACAATAGAACAAATTATTCTTTTTTTAAAATTAAATAGAACAGGCAGTGTATTTTCCCTTGGGAAAGATAATATGCCTCATGCATCCTCTCAAAAAAAATTTCACATGCCCTAATGTGCGCCAAGAGACAGTGAAAGCTTGAAAAAGTCTTGTCTTGCAGCCAGCAGGATGAACTTTCCTAGCAGTATTCCTAAAACAGCCAACTAATTAGGAGTGACTGATTGCTGGTGAGGAGTCTGTAACAGTCAAGATTAATACCAAGTATTTCTACAATATCCCTCAAAGAATTGATTGCTCCAGCCCACCTTAATCATGTCCCAAATGCTGGGACCACTGCTTTGTTGGAGCTTTGCAAAAGATTTCATTATTCTCTTATCACATGCAGTGATATTTTAAATCAGATGATAACAGTCCTGGCAGGACACACTAAGAATCTCTGCATGACTTCTGCTTGTTTTGTAATTTCTCTTTACCTCTCATGTGCTAGCAAAGTATTTCTCCTGTTGAAATAATGTTCCACTGACAGCTTTACTGCACTGAATTAACAAATATTAACAGTCTAGAGTACAATTAAAGCACTGGCATAGTCCATCAACATTCTACCTAGACTGTAGATCACAGTTGACTGAAGCCTAGTCAAATTTCAGTAGAGAACTGAAAAAAAAATTATTCATGTCAAGAAAAGCAATGCAGAAGTACACTGTTCCTAAAATAAGACACGCTAACACTGACAGAGGAAACAAAATTCTGAAAATACCATCGTTCATCCGATGTCATTTTTTTACTAACCGAGAAATAAATGTGCTAAAATGTCTTAACAGACCTTATTGCTTTAGCAAGCACAGCAATATCTAGAGAGCAACATTTCTGAAAAAGGTATGTGAAAAGTAGAAAGAGTGAATTGCATTGTGCTCTGGATTTCCTATTTGGCAGAGAAATACACAGCCACTACAACCCTTTGCTCTCATCAGGCAACTTTTGGGGTTCATTCCAATGGAGCTGTTGCCAGTAACTCTGCAACACTGAAACCATTTAATGGTGACTTTGATTATGTTGAAGTTGTTGCACTAATAACTCACCCTCAGTGTGGTTTGGGATAACAGGTTTTACTTTAGAACTTCAGCTGAACCGAGACAGGCACCTGCTCTACTGTCACAGCTCAAGTGACACACAGGAACCCAGAGGAACACTGGCACGCTGCAAAAGCTTCTGTAACCACCTGACCATCACATATTCAAAATATTAATTTCTATTTAAATGCAGCAGACATCAGCTGTTCTTCAGACTTAACAATTTAATATGATCCAAACACATCACTGTTATCAAAAGCCTCCTGTTTTCATGGCACCTCACTCGTCTTTTAACAAATCTAATAATGACCATTTGAAAATGCAGAGACATTGCTTATTTCAAACACTGCAGTCCCTGATTCGTTTGGAACACGTGACATGGAGGAGACAGGCAGCTCTAACAGCCACGTGTGATGAAGGTGGGAGAGATGCTGAAGAAAATTATCCCATTCAGAAATTACAAGCAGAGAGATGCATAAGAGTTGAAGGACTGGGTTGGTGTTTTTTCTTTTTGAGTTGTAAATTTGAAAAACTGCTGTAGCAGTAAGAGATTACAGAAAAAAATAAGTAGTATTTTCATAATTTATGCTCCAATTCACCAGTGATTAATATTATACATATGAGCACTATTTGTAATTGTTACAGTAAATGCTGGTAACACAAGTTTCTTTCTCCTCCACTGTTCCATCTTCCACCTTGCTTAGAATGTAACACACTCACTGCCACAACTGGAGATAAAGTGTAATCCCTATGTAGACACAAGCTTTATCTTCTTTTCTCTGAAGCACAACAATAGTTAGGTCAAGGAAATGCGACTTTAGAAGGGTTTTTTACATGCATCTCTCTATTCATGTATAGTGTATACACAGACACAGACATTATTCCTGTCTGTGTATATATTTATGTATATATATGTGTGTGTGTTTATTAGAAAGCTCCCAAACACCTACCAATGCAGTTTTCCAGATCTGGAATTCGATCTGACTAGTAACAACCTGTCAGCTTTAAATATTGGACTATTTGTCTCCCTGTGTCCAGGCCTAAGATCTTGTTAATTACCCAAACTCCCTTTCTGTAGGTCCTGTTAATTACCCGTCTCCTGTCTCAGAGGACCTTGTTAATAACTTGTACAATCTCTCTAAAAAGGTCCTAATAACACATTAAAATTAAAGATGCTTTTCTTTTAGCACTTGTCAAGTGGTGTAAATTGAGAAATTTTCACATCAGTTTATTAGCCTGTAGTGTAGTGTCATGTATTTTCCTAAACAAAAACAATTTCAGAAAAACAAAAGCACAAGCTTTGGTTATGGCACAAAATAATCTTCGTTTTCCAGGAGCACCCTCAGTTTCTTTAACTGTGTTCAACACAAAAGCCACGTGGCTTCTGACTGCAAATTCACCTCCTGAGAGCCACGACAATAGCAGTAATTATGAGTGCAATTTAAGGCAATATTAGGTAAAAGTTTTTAAACAGTGAATTAAGAAGTACAAAACCAAAATTAATGTTGGAAAATGCTGGCTAAGAGCACTAGACGTTGTTTGCTTCAATATTCTTCACTGGCTGGATTACATGATATTACCAGATTTTGTAGTATTTGCAAAACCAGCATTTTTTGTCTCACTATCAGACTCTTGCATTTTTAAATTGTCAAGGAATCAGCTCATAAATATCTCTACTATGCCTACAACAGACAGTGGAACCCCCACTCTTAACACTTACATAACACTTCAATATCATATCTGTAAGAGCATTTTAAAAATACTCATTTATCCACTCAGCATTTGCAGGAGGTAAAGTATCATCCCTATTTTACAGATTTAGCCAAAGCCAGGAAACAAGTCTTTGCCAGATGAGAGATTAACAAAAATTAGGGGTCCATATTTTGTGATTTCCTGTCAATAAGTATTATATACAAACCAAATAGGTCTTGTTTTACTTTTCCAAAATACTTCTAAAACCTTCTTGAAACAACAACAATGAACAATAGCAGTAAAAATAAATAATAATTTTCAAATATCCTGGCATATTTGCTTTTGGAAAAAAAAAAATCCTACAAGTGTTGCTGAACCGCTTCTATAATTTTTGGATCAGCAGCTGAGTAACACGTGGAAGATGTACTTATCTTCATTTGTTTAATTAGTAAGTAAGAGTAATTAGTGCCAGAGCATGCAGGCAGCCAGCTAAGCACTCAAGGATGGGCTGGGGAAGGGCTTTCAGCAGCTCCCCCAGCTGATGTTGGAGCTGCTGTTCTCCACATTGTCACTGCTCAGTCATCATTACCAACCACAATTAATTAGGATGGCCTTAAGCCTGACCCAAAGTTCATTAAAGTCACTGCAAAGCCTCCCACTAAGGTTACTGATGTGGCTTCACTAGTGCTGAGAACTTGACATCCACACTACAAACACGAAGGAGCTGCATTGGGAAGATTCTTTTTGAAGGTGGGAAAGAGGGTTGCTATGGATTGGGGTTTTTTTCCTTCCACTTTGCTCTGTGTACAGCCTGGTGCCACAGACTGGATGTTTTATGGCTGCAGGGTGCTCCTGGAATACATCCTCCACGGGATTTCATCAGACAGGAATCCAGCTCAGGATGTTCCATCACCCAAACCAAGGCTCAGCTAAGTGTGGCTAAGTGGGAGATCCACCTGCACAGCAAACACCTGAGCCACAACAGAACTCATTTTGGACACACCTTGAAAAAAATAAACTGCCTGGTTGTAGAAATGGGGTTCATCCAAAAGAGTTTAATAGTACATTGAGTAAATAAGAAACAACTCAAAGACTAAATTCCCTGTCTACACTTTCTGCACACTGAATTTGTACCCAGCCTCATTTATTTTGTGCCCACATATTCATACAATTCTTTCTTCAGCATTAGTGGCTTAAAAAAATTAAAAATGGATTCCATTTGAGAAATCCTCCACAGATAAAAGGTAAACTTAAACTGTAAACTTATTAAATATGCACATTTTGTATTAGTTTCTACTTCAAAAGAAAATAATTGTAGAAGATACATTTGAAAGAAAGTAAACTAAGTCTAAAAGGTTCACACAGAACATCATAATGGAACATGTAAAAATCAAGATCTTCTAACTTAACTTACTGCATCCTAGATATTATGCCATAATAGCTGTCTCACAGAGAAGGTCAGAATGTTTACTATTTTTGGCTTTTTGAAAACAAAATAATATCTATTTGTTTTATCAAAAGTTTATGTTTACATAAAAGTCAAGAAGCAGTAAAAGAGACTCTCATACAAAGACAGAAACAAATGACAAGAGTCCTTCTGAATGGGCACTGTGATGAGCTTTTTAATTACAAAACAAAGAAAAAAAGTCCATCATGATTACCATTAAGTTTTATATTTATCAAGATCTGCTGCATTCAAGAACTTCAAAAGATTTCACTACTTATATCTAGCATCTGCCTGAATACGTTTCATTTAAAAAAAATAAATTAAATGCTATGCAATTTTAATTATTATTTGAATTATTTCTCTTTAAAGGAGCTCATTTAAGTGGAAGTTTAACTTCTGACAAACCAAGCTACAACCTAACCTTATGCTAATCCACAGAAATCCTTCATTAAATAAAAATATTCTAAGCTTGTCTACAAACATGTTGTTTAAGACACTAAGAACTGACTGGACTCACAGAAGATAATTTGTTGAGGTCAGATGAGCTTCTAGCAACAAATTCTTTTCTAGAGCAGTTCCATTTCAGTTCATTTCCCCAATTCCCACCCATGATTAGTTTGGTTAAGAAAATGATTCTGAGTTTAAATCAGGAGTGAATGCACTCTAACCCATGAAAGAGCTGGGACACAATAAGATCCCTCTGTTCTAACAAAACCCATTTTTTAAAAAAAGAAGCTACTCCTGTGTCATTAATTAATATGGAGGAAAAGGTGAATTTTTTTAGAACCATGTTTTCCATTTAAAGCAATGATTGATTTTACAGCCTTTAGATTCCAGTTGAAGCATTTTAACATCAAATGCATTTTTTACCAAATTTAAGTCATTACACAGAAATTCATCATTACCTTGAAAAAGCAAGGACTGCTAATTTCTGGCATTTACATACAAAAAAAAAAAAAGAAATGCAAAGGAATGGAAGTTAATTAACTTCTTAAATATTTATCTATTGTGAACAGCATATGTGGGTGGGAGAGTACATAAATACATATATATATATATTTATACATGTATAAAGAGAGACAGCCTATCTCTCTCACTAGCAAACAAAACCCAGGAAGGAAACTAACAGTGGGTTACACTTTTTCTTAAGGAAAACAAGTAAAGCATTGATAGACAAACAAAGATTAAAATGGATTATTTAAATCAAAGTTCCTTATCAGCCCTGTAACTTAATTCATTCTGCTCAAGACATAAACTGCTGCCTCGTGCAGCAATTTCAATCCACAGAACTCAGCAAAGCTGCAGTGAGCCAAATGAATTCAAGTGAGATAAGAGTTCATGTGGATGCTCCCATTTAGAAACAGAATGTTCTTTAATTCTTCTACTCTAACACATAGAACCTAAATACTCTTTTTTTCCCCAAATAGTGACAGCACATAAATACCTTTTCACTACTCCCATTTGCACCACTCTTTTAGTGATTCAGTTTCCTCTTCCCCTTACACTTGAAACCTTTCCCTCTCAAAACCTGACTTAGGGCAATGCAATAAATTAGCAACAAATGTTCAGTTAAAGCACAAGACATCAGAGAGAGTCCATTCTGAAGCACAAACAAGGTCTTCCACAAACACAGGCACCCAAAAACTTTCACAGCACATTTAGTAAAAAAAAAAAAATCACTTTAAAACAAAGTAGGAAACTATCAAGTTATAGAAAAAGTTTGTAACATATTTAGAAACAGACAAGCACTGATATAAACGTGTATAAAGCACAAGGATTGTGTTCCTCAACACTTCACATTTTCATTTATATAACATGTTCAAGATATCAGATTGAAATACAGCAAAAACCTACCTTGAAGATGGCAACATGCTTGTAGGCTTGAAGTTTGCCATAAACGGATTAGTTGAATCATAATCAAAACTCTCCTGATGAGCTTCCCCAAATGCACTCGGTGATTTCAAGTCAGTAGAACTCTCTGATCCCCCATTGCTAAGTTTATCTGACCTCTTGCTATCTTTTTTTCCAGTCACTCTTTCAAAAAGACTAACTTTCTCTTTTTTCTCTTTTTTAGTTTCTTTTCTGATCTCGACAGGTTTGGAAAACAGATTTATGCTTTGATCCCACGTTGCTGGGCTTTCTTCAAATGGATTCTTCTGTCTTGGCAGTGTAGCAAATTTTTGGGGTAACGAAGCACTCACATTAAATGGGTCATTTTGTGCTTCAAGTGCAGTTTCATCAACTGTGCTGTCAAGTTGGCTCATTTTAGAAGTATCAACACTTAATGTCCTTCTGTGTGGAGATTTGAGACTCCCTGCAAACAATCTGTCATTAGTATATTATCAATGAGACACTATATCACAGTTTATGACATGCAGAAAACCCATTTAGCTTTAGATCTAGAAGCTTTGCAATTGAGCCTCAGTTCAGAACACTGGTGAGTAACTAAGCTATTAAAAGAAAAAAAACAAACAGCTATGGCCTTGATTTCATGTTTCAGAAATGTTTATGGATAGGCACCACGGGAAATGTTTGTTTCCCGCATGAAAACAAAGTTCTACAGAGAAGACAGCTATGACTGGTGTGCCATTCCAGAAAGAGACAATAGTATGTTGCTGCAGAGTAACTTTGAGCAATGCAAAGTTATTTTCAGTTTTTTGTATAAATCAGGTTCAAAATGTGGTGATAGTTTTTGACTATTTAATTAGACTTATTTCTCATGAGACGCTATTTTGCCTAGAGTCCCCTCTGGAATGCAATATACTCTCGGATGAGGACATAATAAGGGAAAATGCTAAATTATCATACATCATGAGCAATGTAAGTTATTTCTTACGCTCAAACCAGCAATTAAAGAAAGCACAAAAAATAGGCCAGCAATATCTCTTAAGATTTCAGCCTGGTAAGTGCTTCATAAACTAAAGCAGCAGATTCTGAATGCTCCAACAGCACTGAGCTGTAATTGTAATGGTCAGGAGTTTCACTCACCCCCTTCATCAACGGACCCAAAGGACTCCAGCTGACGCCTGAAAAGATGGGTGTAGCCAGCAGTGCTGGATTTCATTTTCTCTGAGGAGACGTGTGGTCCTGTTAGATCTGACATGGAGTGAGCTGAGGACAGCCGCTGAGGTCCCAAGAGGAAAGGTTTTTTTGGTTTTGATTTCATTTGCACTTCCCCACTGCACACCTCTAGATTTGCATCGGGTATGTGAGTGCTGGGGATGATTGCAGAGGAGGTATCTGAAAACGTCCCATCGTTTTTCCGACCCTTCATTTTGTCTTTTAGTTTAGCAAATGGGGATTTGGTTTTGTCCTTCATTGACAAATCAAACATACTTGCTGTCATGTTATTCCTCATAAACTGAATATTGACGTTTATTTCTCCTCTGTCTTTAGTTCTCTTCCCTTGTCTGGATTCTAGGGGAAACCACCTTAAAGGAGAAAGAGAGCAAATTAAGTTGTGTTTTCTGAAGGCTATCATTACACTCTGGTTAGCTGGTTAGTGCTTCTGGTTAGAACAATTTAAAGTATGAAAACCCAAACCCTATATCAAAGATTCAACCATTCCTGTACTGAAAAACTTCTCTGTTTATATTTGTTTTCAAACAGAAAACCTCATAACTAAGCAAGAGGAAGCTCTTTAGTGTTCACCTGTTTCAAAATCAACTCTGGAAACCGACCAAACATCATCAATGCTAAGGGTTTCCATCTGCTTATGAAGGAGAGAGAATTTGTACTTAATTATAAATACAGACACATTTTCTTTTCTTTTCTTTTATAGTTTTCAAGTGTCCTTTATTTATTTGTGATGTATATTAATGTATTCTGTGTGGCAACTACTTGACCTAGTAACCTTTTCTCCTTGGATTTTGCTCAGGTTTACACACTAGCAAACATTTTCCCCTCTTTCCTTACTTCTAAGCACTGGTTAAGATTTATGACAACTGCAGAAATCCTGGCTTAGAAATATCTGAGAGCCCTGAATATTTCAATTCTGCAACTGCCTCCCCTCTGGATGCTGCTCCACAAGCCCAACTGTGAGCACGTAGGTGTACCCAGCAGCATCCTCTCTTTTGCAGGTCACCAGCAGGATTAACTTCAGAAATATTTCCTTTGGAACCATGACATAAATCCCCACTCCTTGAAAAGAGATCAAAGGTGTGATCATCTGTTTCAAAAAGCCAAGTGTGCTTCTTTGCCAGGTCCAGCAAAAGCTTTATCATTATCCAAGTGTCTTATTCATTCCCTATTGTGCTCCATTGTCCCATGGAAGCATCTGCAGAATTATGGCTCAATCTTCCCTCCACAGCTTCACCTAAATGAATGACCAACACACAATCCCTTCTCCACAACCAACACCAAGAGCCTTTCCTTATTTCAAAAGGTCACAAGGGTGTATCTCAGATCCACCAGCTCCAAAGAAGTGCTCTAAACTCATGGTCAGGAGAAATCCAGGCACAGAGACACAACAGTGCCTTACCACCAGTAACTTTTGAATTGGAGAGACTAAGAAATTAAATTGCTTATTACCACAGATACAAAATGGACTATATAGTTATAGGTACATTATTCAATCTTGCCTAATATAGAAAAAAAGGTCAGGAAAGGAGAAAAATAGCCCTCCATTTATTTTCAGATTTCATAAATATATTTTAAAAGTGACAGCTGTAACCAAATTTTCAGGCAGAGATTACAAGTTTTGAGTTGAGAAAATATTCCAAAAGTGACAGACCAAAGACATAACAAAATGATAAAGAGTATTATGACCTTTTTTTCTGTTGTTGTTGCTTTGTGATGTTCACAAGATTTTATATTTCATACTGAAGCAAAATATTTAAGAAATACCAGACATCCTCTGTTCTCACAACAAACAACATGAATACAGACCAGTAGACCCAGAAGCTCAAATCAGGAGAAGGGTAATTAAATA
The DNA here is from genome assembly GCA_013397295.1 of Polioptila caerulea. NCBI lineage: Eukaryota > Metazoa > Chordata > Aves > Passeriformes > Certhiidae > Polioptila > Polioptila caerulea. The sequence continues at coordinate 572,920 of VYXF01001785.1, read as the reverse complement.
TTTAGGAAAAAAGCTTTTCTTCTGTTGTGAGGTAGCTTCATTAATATACTTTAAATGAAATACAAAACCTGGAATATGTGTCTGAAGAAGATGGATTGTTTTTCCTTTTAGTTAATAATGCTTCACTTCCTTGGTAACTGATTCCAGAAACACTTTAAGTCATCTATAGACTTGTTACAGAAAACAAAAACAGAACCAAAAGTCAATTGCCTTTGTGCTACATAATATTGCTAAAACTGGAAGACAAGATAGCCTACTTTCATTAAAACTCTTCTTTAAAAGGAAAATATGTTCACCTATTCCCTTAAAAAAATACAAACACTGCCATAATGAGCAAGCCTAGCTCAGACAGCTCCCGGACAGATAAAAAACCCCCAACAAAAACCATCCTGCACCTGAGAAAGTCCTCCCATGGCTCCTCAGCCACACACTAAACATACACACCAGCACAAATAAGGCTCATGAGTGCTTCAAGAAATGCAGGAGGCAGAAAGGACTTCGCTTCTTGACATTCAAATTTAATGGCTCAGCCTACACTGTAACAAAACATTCCTGTTTTCCCTCTCCTCACAGGGTTCAAACACTAATACTCTATCTCTGATGAAACTGGTGAATTTTTCTATTTTTCTGCTTCTGAATGATCAAAACCTTAAATTGATCCATGACACTTAACTTGTTTTAGAACAAGAAAAAGACATAAATTCTCAAGCTTTTGCTATGGGAAAGAATGTCTTTTATTTTAAAAATTCATTTAACTCAATTATTGGCAATCTTATCACTAATCAACAATGCTGTCATTACCAGCACTCACCTGCTAAGGGTAAATCTCATGTATTATTTTGACATTTACCTCTTCTTAAAGAGAAGCCCACAACTAATACCTTGCCTTCATAGCTTCTACGTTTCTTTTCAAAGTATATCTTGAAGAACTTGACATTAGAAATAAGTTCAGCTGGGAAAACAAAGAAACTCTCCTTTCCCTAGGAAGAGAACAGAAGGTCCTGCTGGAACCAGGTTCAACACTGTTACTGATTCCAACAGAATTTAATCATAAACTCTTGTACTCCAGCAAAATTCCTCTGGTCTTCAGTGGAATTTCTATTTGAATAATGATTGCTGGATCAAATCTTTGTATGAAAGGCAGATATTTAATTTTCACAGGCATTTCAAGGAGGTTTCTTTGTTACCTTGGAGAGTTTATCTTGTTTTACTTATAATGAAGGTTCCATACGCTTCAGCTCATAACAAGACAATATGAGAAGCAGACTCAAATCATTATTTTCTTCAAAATTCAAAGGCAACTAATTACTTTTTTAAACTGATGAGAACAAATGCAGGCAATACATTTATGTGGAGCTGCACGTGAATGAGCAACTCAGTCTGTAAATGTTTCTTATTAGAATCTGTTGAGACAACACATGGGTGTGAGCAGCAAATAGGAAAACCAGCTCCTTACAGGAGAGAAAAAAGGATCGGGAAATGAAGTCCGCTGTTTTCAGATAACAACATTTGGGTCCTAAAACACTAAATTCCACTATACTACTGCCAATTTAAAAAATTGAAATGTATTATAAAAGCCAATAAAACTTGCTATTTTGGTTTTGTTTACAGTACTTTTAGCCACAATAAATGCTCCATTTGTCAGGCTGCCATGAGCTGATTCTATAGAAAGCCTGTACAAAGTAGGAAAATAGCCAATAACATACATGAACAAAACAGGGTGGTTTTTATGAGAGCAGATACCCTTTTACTTAATAACCAAATATTACATCCAGTCTTGCAGACAATCTTTATTTAAACAGACCTTGTACAAAGTCTGGCAAATTTTCCCAACTTCAAAGGAAGCCCTATTGCCTTTGGAATCACATTCATACTTCTTGCTCTCACCTTCAAACGTTCTGCAGGGCAATGTCCCCCATACACCCTCTCATTTTGACTTTTCCCCCGTGGCTTCCATGGGAACAACCCTTGCTTCTTTCTCTTACCTGTTTTTCAGTGTGCTAATGGGATTTGCCTGTCTTGCACAGGTTAATTTCTACTTTTAATAATTCTATAAACAGCCGCTCCGCACGCTGACAACTTTCCTGAATGTGCAAAGAGAAGCTCAACGTGCAAGGGTAAATAGGAGAAATCCTGCTGAGCAGGCAGCCCTGAGAAGCCAAACCCCTATGAGAAGCAGCACGGCTACTTTCCATCCATGACAGAATTAGCTGATTTTGGCCACACCTGCAATTAGGGGTGGAAAAAGCAAACTCTTAACCTGTGCAGTCTTACCAGTAATGAACCCTTCACCTTGGGGAAGACAAAGAGGAAGGGTGAAGGAGAAAACTGAAATAAGCCCCTATAAATGAGCAAGTTACAAAACCCTGGCCTATTCCTTTTACATAGCTAGTGATCTACAGACTTTCAGCTGTTTTTTCCTCCCCTTTTCTGATTCTATTTGTCCTCCAAATCTGCCACAGAATCTGACACGTCCAATTCTTACCCCTCTCTCTCCTTAGAAGCATCACCATGTAACAGTGAGCAGGATGGGCTGACAGCATGAGTAAGAAAAAGCACTTCCTAATTTCAATTACATTTTAATTACATACTTTGACAGCCTCCAAAACCACTGGACAACTTATCTACCAATTTAAACAGGAATTAAGTGTTCCAGCCAGCATATTCATCCTGTGCATGACAGATGATCTCCCAATTCTGTCTTCTGGACAATGCCAAAGGTGGAAAGTATTGAAGGAATTTTCCCATTTTTTGCTTCTCAAATACACCACTCTGCCTGCACTCTATCAGAAATTATCTGTTGAGCTGATCTAGTTTTGATTTGCTGAAAGACCCAAAGGATTTTTCAAAATCTTTATTTCAACTCACAAATTACTGAAAAAATTTTGCAAAAAGCCACATAATCATCGCATCATCCACCAATGCTTCTGACCTTGATTTTACAGGCAAAAATCAGCATCATGATCTGCTACACATGAATGAGAATTTTCTGTACAGGCAGATACTTCTAAACTTACCCCTATAACAGACCATCAGAATCTCAATGATAGAACATGTCCATCAGCTGTCACAGAAATGAAGTTGATGACTACTGTCAAGCTAGATACACTGAAGAAACTTGCTTCACAAAAGCCCACTAATTGATAAAAAACAACATCCAAAGCCCAAACTGTCTGACATTTTCATTTAGCAGAGTATGCACTTTGAAAAACACAGAAGTGTGTTTTTGTGATAAATCATTCTGATACCACACTGAGAGGCTGCCCCAAAAGTCAGCAAGTAGGCAAATTAAGGCAAGGGGCTGAGCACAGACTATGTCATGTATGAAGGGAAATTAAAAAGAAAACAAATTATTTATTAAAATAAGTGATGACACACAAAGATGAATACTCTTACTTTCTGGAAGCCAACTGAAATGAGATATTCAAAGCAGTTTAAAATAAATACTACAGAGTGACATTGTAACACCACAAAACATATGGGAACTGACAGCTATCACAACACCCTCACTACGGGGTTTGCTAACATCAACTGGAACCAAAGCAATTAAAGTGGTCTTAGTTTACTTATTATTTTGGCTGAAGGCTATGTGTGAATACTTCTGTGTTAGAAACAAACTAACTGGAGGTATGGGAATGAAGGCCAGTGATCTGAGCTGAGCGTGTGTGCAAGCATGTGCATGTGTGCACAGAAAATGGAGAAGCATTTCAATCCAGATGGCACTTAGACTCTGCCTCACAGTTAGGACTTATTGAGAGGATGTGCATGGATTTGTTGTCAAAATGTAAATGCTGGGAAATTTAGTAAATATTACTAAATAATTTGAAAATATCTTTATAAGTCCACAAAGCTACAGCTGGGCAAAACTTACCATCCTTCTCTTTTGTTCCTCACTATTCACATTCCATTTTTTAAATTTTTTTTTTTCCATTTTATGTGTGGTACCACAAGACAACCCGTATGGAATCTCCAGGCTGCTCTTTATTTCTGTGCCTTTAACAAATTTCTCAGTTATTATTCTTCCCATTTTTGACTTGAGTGGAACAAGGTTTTTCTCTTGCTTTAACCACAATAAAGACATTTTCTGTTACACCCTGCCATTTCCGCTATTATTGAAGTTCATCCCTTAAAGTGCATTTTTCTTGTTTAAACTGAATTTAGGAATAAAAATGAGTAAATAATAGAGTGCTATGTTTTGTGGAAATATTATTAAAATGGTTCCCACTCATTAACAAGCACTGAGCCCATATATTATCTATTTACTAGTTGTTTTCTTGTTCCTAATTCCAGATGTATTTGAAGCCTCCCTCTTGCTTATGCTGCTACACACGAGGGAGAGGACAGAGCTGAGGGTTGAAGAGGGAGTTTATATCCAAGAAAGAGGCTGCCAAGAAAGAATTCACATTAATTTGGAAAAAGTCACACTATTTGTATATCTATCAGGAAATCTTACAGCACTAAAGTCAGTGCCTACAACACAGGGGTACTGATCATGGTCAACCTTTTTGTTTGCTTGCTGAGAAGCTGGTTTTGACTCTTTTATGCTCAATATATGTCGAGAAATCTCTTTAGAAAAGGCCAAGTTTCCTTCACTGCATTATGCTCAAGCAAGCATTTTTTTTTTTAACAAGTGCTGCAATTTGTGTGTATGTGGAGGGGAGTGTTTTGAGGTATTATAGACCCCAGGGAGAAGAGGAACTAAATCACAAATAAAAGATGTCTCGTCCAACATTTCCACAAGAAATAATAACTCGACATCACCTGCCTCCTCAGATTTCTATCATTCCAAACAAGTGTTACATCTTAAATCAGCTGAACATACAATAAAACGAGCTGTCCAGGAAAGCTCATGAAGGAATGGACAATAAACAGAGTGGAATTAGAGAGCAACAAGGATGAAGCAAAAGCTGAGGAAATAAGTAACACCAGGAAAGTTAACAGTGATTTGTTCTTCCATTGCTGTGTTCATTTAGCCCAGAGGAGAAAAAAACACTAAGCTCAGTCATTGTAAAAACAACTAAAAAATGCTTCAGTAAATTAAAATATGTCAGCAAATGAGTATTTTTTTTATTCCACAGTAACCCAAAAATTTGTTTTGATGCTATGCAATCAGATTATCAGCAGCATTGAGGCAACTGTGAGTTAAAACTGAATTGAAATTATTAAAAAAAAGCATATATTATTTAAAACAATACATTCATTGATCATAATTTACATTTCAAATGGAAGAGTAAAAGAAGTATATTTATTTTGCAAGAGCAGACAGAAAAAATTGTCATGTATTTCTTAGGATGAATTTAAAAACCTACACGATGTTATTGCAGAAAATAAAAGCCATGTCAGAAATGTAACATTTGAGACATATGCTAAATAGACTTCCATTAAAGCAGTTTTTCCAAAGCTTTTTGAACTGTTAAAAAACCTCAGTAAAATCTTTCAGCATCTGGAGCCTAGTTTTGAGCTCTGGAAAAAAAGAGCAGAAGTAAAAAGTCCCTGTCCATTTCCAACTACAGCAGAGACTTCAGAGACACAAATTTACAAACTTTCACAGTACAATGGGCATTTCTGCACTAAGACAGAAGGAAAATGAACTGGGATCCTGCAGATGCTTTGGATGAAGTCTCTGGAAGAGACCATCTGAGGGACCATCTGAACTGCATCTGGATCTAACTGTTCCAGGAATTTTTACTTTAAAGAATTTGAAAAATCATCAGTTTCAGAAAGGAAAAGGACACTGTATGATGCTGTGTACAAAATTTTCCCTATCAAGTTAGAGTAAATAGACTGCATTGTTTCATAAAGTCTTGAGCCAGAGCAAGTTTCTTAGAACACAAGACAAATCCTATCATGAGGCCTCTGCCTGAAAACTTTACTGCAGGGAATATTTGTCTTAAGATGTGACAAGCAAAAAAAAAAAGCTCCACAGGAAAAAAAAAATATTTTTCCCTAACATAATGTTCCTGAATCTGCAATGATTTTTGAAATTTATTTCTTCCAAATTATAAATATTAAATTGAAAAAATATGTAAAAAGCCAAATGTCACACACCCCACCGTCTTCCTAGGAATTCAGAATCAGCTGGTAGCCTTCACTTCTCATACCTCCTTACTAAAAAAGCACTAGGGAATTGCTGACAGGGTTCAGCATTGTGCAGAATATTAAATATCTTTTTTGCAATACCCTGGTGACTCTTGAGTCCGTCTCTTACAGCACCATATGTACAGCTGTGTTGGAAAGAGGAAGCTATTAAATATATTAAAAAGTAGAAATATTACCAATAGACACTTCATCAAATAACTGGACCTCATTCATCCCCAAACAAAGCAAGAAATGTTAAGGTTACATCAACATAAGAAAATAACTCTGGATTTAATAACAGCACAAGCCTGTTGAACATATTTGAAAGTAAAAACATTGCTTAATAAAACAGATTAGTGTTTCTGAAACAATGAATATAGCTTTCAACCATCAGCATGCTTTGGTAACAAAGACATTGGACTTGGTTTTGAAAGGTGCTGGGTGTCTCAGTTCCCACACCACAGTCACAGTTAGAAGGTGTTCAGGTCCGAATATATTACCCTTAGTTTACTGCCAACACAGGACTAGGAATATTTTCTATCAAAAAGGATTTAATAAAGAGGGGAGAAAAAAGAGCATTTTGTTTGAGATTGCTTTCGTAAATCTATTCTTGAAAGTCTGCCCTCGTCCCACATGCACACACAAATCTTGCATCCACATCTCCAACGAATGCTCAGAGACAGCCACGACACTCCCGCGAGGCACGAGGGCACACAAGCACGAAAACTCAAAACCATCTAAACTTAAGAACTCAGTGCTATGTTTTTTCAAGAGTGAGTTTTAGAAAGGACGTTTTTGAGGTTTTTAAGCACCTAAAGACACCAAAGGGAAAACTGGACTTTCAGTGGCTCCTTCCTCAGAAGAACTTAAATCAACATTAAGCGAGAACGCGCTGCCAAAAATCCCACTTGCCGCCCAGCCGCACTTTTACACTTACATAAGACTTTTACAAGTACGGCTGTTCGGCCCTGGAAGCCTAACACCCATCAACTTTTAATAAGATTTGCAATCTTAAATGCCCAAGTAACTTCTGAAGAAAGGACTTAGGCTGTTTGTAAAACTTTCCCCATAGGCCCCCATCCTGTGCAGCAGAGCTCGCAGGGAGCCGCGGTGATTCCAGCGGCGCTCTGGGAGGAGCTGCCTCACGGCCACATAGCAGGAGCTCCTCTCCTACACTCCAGAGAAATGAGAAAATAAAGAACACCTATGGAGCCCTGCGAAGCACAACCTCCTATAAAAATATCGCAGAGCTGAATGTTTGCTTAACTATCACAAGGACTGCGTTACTTACCCCACTTAAAAATTTCTGGAATAATTTTGCAAGACTTCAGTACTACTTTTGCTAAAACTGGTGCAGGAGTCTATGTTTCCTCTTCTAGGGAAAAGAAGTTTTGTTACTCACAGTAATAACGGAACAATTTACATATTTTACTGCAGTTTCTGAACACATATTTCTATCTAGATTTACAGTTTTTACTTTTAGTAGCATTCCTCCCTCATTCATTCACCTTGTTTTTCACCTTGTTGCTAGGTGTTGCAACTAAGGCAGTTGACTACTGACTTGCAAGATAATTACAACTAATGATTCAAGAATTTTTAAGATACATGTCTAAAGAGCAGCGAAGCTTCTTGAATCAAGTGTTAACAGAAATTAAGACCTTAAGGCTACAGGCATTGCCATGCATTGCATCAAGATAAATGGTTTGTCCCTAAAAAAGGTAAGCAATTAAAAAGTGTAATACTCCAGACAGTGAACCCACAAGAGATTCTGCACAGACTTCTTTCCTATCACACGGTTTGTGAACACTGTTTCGCAAAAATTTCCGTTTAAAAAAACAAACAAACACCGGGGCAAAGAGAGCTTTGACTTGTCTTTGGTGCTCTTCAACTTCAGCCATGCATTTAAGCAGGACCAGGTTTTGAGGTGGTTTCAGCAGAAACAGTTGTCTGACCAAGAAGCCCTGCCTGGTGTCAACCATACGGATTTGCACCTCCAACTGCCAGCGCTGCTGGAGGTCCAACCCTGGCACAGCCAGAGCCAGACAAGCAATGCCAGTCCTTTAGTGGCTTGGACACAAAGTCCAGCGCCTCACCACAGACCCACCATCACTATGGATACCAGACTTTAATTTTAACAGCTGAGATTTGGGCACAGGAGCCTTTGTACTCTACTGAAGAGACACCAAAGGAGGAAAGGCACCTGGAGCAGGAACTTTTTAACCACTGCAGAAAGATCTGTCAGCGTTCATATGTCACTGCCAACACAGAGCTCACTTGGAGGTCTCCATGCTGCTCTGATTCAACCTCTGTGGGACGAGCATGTCTAAAGCAAACCCAAAGCATGGAGTCATAGGCATGCCTGCAGTACTCTCATACCTACAGTCTGAGGTACGCATACACATGGAGGATAAATTACAGTTACCAAACATCTTTGTGCAACTATGTCCCGTCCAGGAATTATAACAACTATACTTACATAACTTATATACTATAACAACAATATATACTCATTTAGTTGAAAAACTCAGAGAATTAGATAAGTACAGTTCAATTTCATAAACTCCTATGATGCCTATTTTTTTTTAATTCCTTTTTTCTACATTCCAGTGCCTGAGCTTCCTGGCAAACACAATTTCATTTGACAAATGCTTATGCAGGTAGCGATGGAAGCTACCAAAAGAGCTGAAATTTCTCTTCAGTCTTCTCAGCTGAGGCCTGCTGTACAGTGCAGCCTGTAGGATCATGGCCAAGATTAATCAGGACCAGCAAAGCACTGTGCTGCTGTGGTAAGCCTTCATTAAGTCACAGTTCATTGACCACTAAAACATAAATATAAAATATTTAAAGACACGTGGTTGAAGCAACTGAAGGAAAACAGTTTTAAAGAGAACCACACCAGTTTTCAGGGTGTCTGAGACTCACGCATGGTTCAAACTGAGATAGGAGATGACTGGGTGTATGGCCCTGTGCGGAACAACGAAAAATGCTGAGAAAAACAGACTCTAATGAGTTCATGTAACTACATACAAGAGTTTTTCAAAAAGCTAAAGTTATTGACAGTCCTTCCCTGTGCACAGTAAGCACTTTGATTACAGTAAACTTCTCTGCAAGAGGTCAGGCCACAATGACATAACTGTATACGTTAAGAGATTTGAACACAGAATCAATGACAGAAACATACTAATTTCATTGCAAAGTGTGTACGTTCAAAGTAAGGCTACTATTTCCCACCTTCCCCAAGTGCAACTTTACAAGGAATACAAATTATAATGAAAAAAACCAACCATCACTTACTCTGTTTTCCGCCTTTGCTTGTCCTCAAATACATCATTAAGACTTATGGCCACCTGTCCCAAAAACCTGTCCAGCCCCACCAGCGACCTGTGCATGACAATCAGGTACAGGATGTATTTTTCTGGATTCTCCTGCATGAGTAGTCCAGGGAGCTCGAAGGAGGCCTCTTCTTTCCAGATGGGATCCAGCGTCTTCTCAGCCACCGAGGTGGAGTACTTCTCCTTGCCCAGCTGTATGATGGTGTAGGCATCGTTGCTGCCATTTTTACCTTTTGGCTTCAGACCTTTGGCTTGCAGGACCGTAACTTGCACGTGAGTCGGGAACCACTTCTGGGCTTGCTCTGCCAACATCATCTTTGAAGATCACAGCAGCAGCAGCAGCAGCAGCAATAACAAACGCAAAGTCTGTCAGTCCTCGAGTGACTGCGTAAGGGCACTTACGGCGGAGACACCTGTCAGGGGCTCGGCCGGTCCTTCCTCTAGCGCTCCTGGCCGCGGGTGGCCCTCACCAGCCTGCGGGTCCCCCCCTTCCCCGGCAGCCCCACCTGCGGCTCCATGGCCGGGGGCTGCCGGGC